>JAPMUY010007496.1:0-57629 GCA_026901105.3 Galaxias olidus | reverse complement strand
AACTGTACGGACTGATATTGATTTTGGGGACGTTAATATGATTCATTGAGTGGTGGGGTTCAAAATCCTCTGCGGACTTTATGGACTAATGCTGATTTTTGGGTATAATATGTGATTATTGTTGAAAATTGGTTAAATGTGTGGGAATTGAAATTATTTCCTTCAGTGGTGTTAATCATGTGACAGGGAACTTGGGAAAATTTACTGTACTGTGTTTGACTGAATAACCACCCTGAACTGTGAATGTTATCGACCAATGATGTTGTGGGGTAAATAATGATTCATGGTGAAGATAGTGTGTAATCTGGGCCCGAGATGTAATCCAGTGCTATCCCAAACTGTGTAAAGAAATATAATTTGAGTACTAGTGACGCTTATCAAAAGTGAGTGGTTATTTTCTAAAAGGGTCCTATAGCCTCTTAGGGCCCTGTGTAAGGTGTGTATATCCCCAGCAAACCTGGCTCCCCATTCTTTAAAAATAAAGGAGATTTAGTTCTCTGGTAGGTTGATACTACCTGGCACCCCAGATAAATGGAGCAAAGGGGATAAACCGTTACAATATGCACATGCCAATTTCCAGATTTTTATTTTTAAAAATAGTTTTTTATGTTTTTTTTTCTCATTTCACTTCACCAACTTAGACTATTTTGTGCAGATCCATCACATAAAATTCAGATTAAAAAACATTTAAATTACAGGTTGTAATGTAACAAAATAAGTAACTAGCCAAGGGGGGTGAATACTTTTGCAAGGCACTGTACATTCTCCAAGGCTTAAAGAACACCCAAGTAATCTCCCATAATGTTTTGTCGCGATCCTTCAAGTGTTTGGCCTAATCCTTAATGTGTTTCACTTCCCTGTTGTAAACTACCGCAAACTCAAATCTGTAATCAGAAACGAACAAATAGGCCTATAAATACAATCACAGCCTCAGCGAACAAGCGAAAAAGAAAACAAAACAGGCGATGTTCGCTTTCTCTTGAAGTATGCTGGGTCCTGCTCTGTATACTTCAAGAGAAAGCCAACTTTTCCCGTGAGTTAGCTGTAGTTGTTTACACCCAATGGAGCAGGGGAGCATTTGACTTTCTTTGTGATCTCGCTTAAACGAGTTATAAAAAAACGAGTTATAAATGTGCACGTATATGTTTCTTTTTATTATTATATAAATAGGCCTCTGTTTTGTAACGTTAATAGTAATGTCTTTTAAATAGGCCTAGGCCTATCTTTCATTTCCATGTTTTTCATTTCTTGGCCGGGACCTGCAATTGAAATTGCGCCATCATTAAAAGTGAATTGTTTGTATAAGAACAGTATTCATCATCATCATTATCATCATCATCATCATCATCATCATCTTGGTTGTAGGTATTGGTTTGTAGGTTGCCCTACTTCTTGGTAAGTCAAAGGGGGGCATTAGTTATTCATACAGTGAAATTGGTCATTCCCAACTTTCTTTAAAGAATGTATGAAATAAGTATCCAACTGTTGTTTCCTTGGTTTCCCTTTCAAGTGGCATTTGATTTTGGTTGAAGTTCTGGCCAAATTAACAAAACAGAAATATGGAAAATAATACAAATGTGTCTAGGGGAAAACAGGTTTTTCAGCATCAATACTTTTTAAACAATTTACATGAGTAAACTATTAAAACTTACATGATTGATTAACCATCCATCACATATTTGACAAATGCTGAAAAAGAAAATATAGCAATTGCACGTTATTATAAGCATTGAATTATGCCTGCGCTCATTATTAGTTGGCCAATTTAGTCACATATTATAATTGTACATTTAATTATAATTGTACGTTTAATTATAATAGTAATTATTATTATTATTAGCCTAGACTGTAACGATATGCCACCAAGCAATACCAAGTCAAGAATCCCGATAGCATTACTTTTCAAAGACTTCTTGTGTACATCAAAATGAGATCTCACTGTGATTTAGTAATCTCTTATATCTCTAAGTAATATAACAACCATTATATATTACTAATATTACTATTTAATTAAATTCCTAGGTATCTTTTTTGACTTCGTAGATTACAATGGCTCTCTTTTCTCTCTGTCTACAAATTGCACACATTTTGCACAACCTCTAATGAGCACGGATTCCACATTCAAATTGAAGGCAGAAGCTGGGTGTGGCAGAAGGCTGTCTGGGCACTGCATATTTTAAAGCGATGAACTGCACAGTGACGTTCAAGTTCCCAATACAATACAAACTGTAATGGAGTAGTTTCAACCCTAAGAGGGCAGACGGGAGTCAGATTTTCCACAAAGATATTAACGTTAAAACCCTTGCAATGAAATTATTATTATTTGTAGCTGGATTGTTGTCTTTTAGCCCAAACAAAATGCATACATAGTTTTGGTGGTAGGTTTCTCTTTAAATTGCACATCATATTTGTTGAAAGAAGTGAGATGATTATTAATCTTTAGGAATCGTTCAAAATTAAATATTGCAATAGAGAAACATAAGCTCATCGTGAAGTACAAAATTTAATGGGTATTCTACCATAATAAAATAGAAATTTACAGAACATACTGTAACCTACTAATGTATTATTGGTATATGCAAGGGCGTAGGTTTGTGCTTGACATGGTGCTCGCCCCCCCCCCCACCTCCCCCCACCCACCCCCATACATTGAGTTCTTGTTTATTCAGCTCTAAAGTCACAATTATTAAAAGTGAAATTCATGACTAACCTGTGAATAATTTTTAAACTGTTCTCACATTTTGACAGTTCCTCATTTCTACTAGGCAGCATGGCTTTGGATTACGTAACATTATTACGTGAAATTATAGCCCATTTCACTCAAATGTAGCAAATACATTTTTACGTCTCTTAGACTCCATTCATGCATTTCTGGCATTCGTTATTTACTTTTTCTTTAGCAGCTTCAAATTATCTTGATGTAGCTGTGACAGACAGCAACAACGTTAATTCTACTTTTGTTACATTGATGAGGGAAGCCATATCTTGAAATTTTTTACCCAAGGGTACAAAGAAGGCCAATTTCTGCTTTAGACTCTGGTGGAGCGACCAGACTAAAATATTCAACTGTAAATAAAATATATTTTGCTGTCAATTTAAAAAGTTTTGTTGATGTTGATTGATCTTGTTTTTTTTTTTTAACTAAGGGTCAAATGTAATTTCATTAGGATGTGATCTACGTGAATAAATGGATGTAGACCACCCCCAGTGTTATAAACGCATCACAACACTTTGTGCACGGATGGTACGCTGGCCGTGCGTGAAATTATACCACATACATTGGCTACATCTGTAGAATGGAGACATATTATTGCATGTTAGTGGGAATACTTCATCCCACTGGAATTTTGTCATTCTTAGCAATTTTGTTTTCTGTTATTATTTTATTTCCTGTTTCTTTTAATGGTCTTTTGTCCTTTTATGTTTTTCTGCTTGCACATTGAATTGCCTCTGGTTTGAAATGTACTATACAAATAAAATTGATCACACTACTATTTAAATCCTCACCTTCATAGTTAACACAGCGTTATCCTCCTGCCCATTCAGGCCCTCCACACTCCGCGGTGCCTTTTTCTGTGCACTTGGAGATTTACTGAAACATGGGGAGGAAAGTCTCAACGTCCAACAGCTGGCTGTTCATTGCTGCAGACACAATGAAAAATACATAGTGTTGATTGATTACATTTGATAGTAGAAACACACTCTGACCATAACATTGAGAACCATCCTCGTGAGAAATATATGGAATTGGTTAATTTCAGGTGAATGAGTTAACTTTTTCATCAGTAGCATCATCTGGGATTGAGATGACTAGTGTATTGGTGGGCATTGTGTGAAAAAGCAGATGAGCCTGCTTTCACTAAGCTCTAAGCAGAAGAGGAAAAATACTCGAAGTTGGTTCATGTCCTAGAAGCTGTCAGCTTGAAATAGTCTGATGCTTGGTTCCAACTGGGGAGGCTGTTGTTGCCAATCACTGTGGCTAGTATTATTATGTGATTGCGTCAGCAAATCATACATTGTTATCGCAAAGACGTATTATGTGATGCGTCGTATAAGGCACACATCTTGTTATCACCAAGTCATAAATGTGATGTGTCTAAACGCACACATCTCGTTAACGGAAAGTCATATTATTATGTGATTGCGTCAGCATGATATGATATGATAACAGCATCATATACTGTTTTCGGGAAGTCATATTCTTCTTCTTATTAGGCCAATTTTTGGCGCCCTCACTATGCCCGCAGTTTTGACCCTATCGATTCCATTCCCGTGCCAACAGGTCTTGGGTTATGGTGTACAGTGCGCTTGCATTTTGCTAAGTAATCGGTTCACGTGTTATATTTTTATATTTTTTATAATTATTTTTAATCGGTTTTTGGCCCTATTGAAATGACATCATGCTAGTACTGGCAACGGTAATGCACTTCACTTACCACAGGCGTTGTACTTATTAATAACAGCAGGAATTGTAATTGGTTTACTCTCAACAGGATTGGATTTACTACGAGTATGCTGTATAGCAGTAAGTGGCCTACTCTCAAATCAAATGAAATATGTCCATTGTGTAAACAGGGCTAAGGGGCTAAGTAATGACACGTAAAGGCTACATGGGGGTTAGCTAACAAACTTAATTAGAAACCTATCAATATACATATTACACAATATAGGCAGACTATATACATTAAAAAAAAAAAAAATAATAATAATAATACACTAAAAATAAATAAAAATGTTCACAATATAGTATTTACAATACAGTACAATATTTAAGTTTCAACCAAGACAAGAACATTCGTCAACTCCCAAATCCTCTAATAAAAATTTCAATTATGCAACAGAAACAAACTTCTTTAATTTCAATTCCTGTTGAATCTTGTTCAATTTATCGGAGGCAAAAAAACTGAAAGCTGATTTACCCAGTTCTGTTTTCACTTTGGGGCTTTCAAGGGTGATATAGTCCTGTGAGCGTGTCCTATGACTACTGGATTTGTGTTTTAATAATGAAGTAAGGTAAAAAGTTAACTTGCCCAACAATGCCTTGTAAACAAAAAAGAGACCATTTTTTTCTCGCCTATCACTAAGAGAAGACCATCAGTGTACAATGATGAGTTCAAAAACTATCCCCAGTTACAAAATGCAATGCACTATGGTAAACTGCATGAGGGACTTCAAAATAGTTGGGGCTGCATGCATATACACAATATCACCATAATCCATGAATGACAAGACAGGAGTAGTAGCCACACGTTGTCCAGGAGCATGTCTTAGCATACAGAAATACATTTTTTGTTAGTAACTACAGGACGGTTTTTCATAAAGGTATTGTAGAAATTATATAATTACAAACTTGAAATTTGTGTTTTTTTGAAGTATGAGCACGTTCAGCAACTACGGTGTAGTAGGGATGGGTGATAACAGGTTTTCTTTTTGATCCGACACCAGGCTATAACATGTAAAGAATACCGATTCTGACACATTTAAAAGACTATCGGATATCTTTGTGATTTCTACTGTGAAAATTGGTAAATGCTGACATAAAACATTGCAGATCTAATAGAAATATGAATATAAAAATGACATTAAAGAAAACACTTGGTTAAGATTAAGATTAAGATTCTTTTATTGTCACTACACAGGGTACAGCGAAATTAGAAGCATTCCTGATGGTGCAATCACACATAACAGACAGTATAAACGTATAAACTTTATCAAATACAAGCTAAACATAAACTACTTAATAAAATAAATATAAGTAACAATAAATGTAGACCTATGATACATATGGACGAGGCAGTATACGATACAATCAAGTCAGTAAGTTATTGCACCGTAATGAATGGACTTGTTGCAAATGTATTGTTGGAGTGCAGATGCTAATTACAATGATGAATAAATAAATATATAAATAAGGTGTGGTGTGAGATAGAATAGGATTTAAAGGATGTAAACATGCACTAAGTTTAGCAAACGTAGGTGGTCGTCAGTTCCTGAGATTATCTGGCAGTGTTCAGCTCCCGTATGGTGCTGGGGTAGAAGCTGTTCTTGAGTCTATTAGTCCTTGATGTGATGGACTTGTACCGTCTACCCGAGGGCAGCAGTGGTGTCCAGGGTGGGAGGGGTCTTTCAATATGTTGGCTGCTCTGCTGAGGCAGCGGGCAGTGTAAAGTTCCTGTAGAGAAGGCAATGGGCAGACAATGATTTTCTGAGCAGAGTGGATGACCCTCTGGAGGGCTTTCTTGTCTGCTGCCGAGCTGCTAGTTTACCACGTAGAGAGGCAGTACGTCAGCACACTCTCCATGGAACTACGGTAGAATGACACTAGCAGCTGCTCTTGCAGGTTGTTCTTCCTGAGGATTCTCAGAAAGTAGAGTCTGCTGTGCCTTTTTGACTGCTGCTGTGGTGTTTGTAGTCCAGGAGAGGTCCTCAGCAATGTGCGTGCCTAGGAACCTGAAGGCCGGGACCCTTTCCACACAGACCCCGTTGATGTGCAGTGGTGTATGCTCCGTAATGTGTTTCCAGAAGTCTATTAGAAGTTCTTTTGTTTTGGAAGGTTTCAGGCCAGATTGTTTTCCTTACACCACCCAGTCAGTTTTTAGACTTCATCCCTGTAGGCTGTCATGTCTAACCCTAACCCTAACCCTAACCCTTCATCCCTGTAGGCTGTCATGTCTAACCCTAACCCTAACCCTAACCCTTCATCCCTGTAGGCTGTCATGTCTAACCCTAACCCTAACCCTAACCCTTCATCCCTGTAGGCTGTCATGTCTAACCCTAACCCTAACCCTAACCCTTCATCCCTGTAGGCTGTCATGTCTAACCCTAACCCTAACCCTAACCCTTCATCCTGGTAGGCTGTCTCGTCATCTCCTGAGAAGTCCAACCACAGTTGTGTCGTCCGCAAACTTAATAATGGTGTTGGTAAGGTGGTTGGGGGTGCAGTCGTGGGTGTAGAGTGCGTAGAGAAGGCGGCTCAACACACAGCCCTGTGGGGCACCGGTGCTGAGTGTGAGGGTGGAGGAGGTGTGGGGGCCTAATCTAACCGCCTGGGGGCGATTGGTCAGGAAGTCTTTGATCCAGTGACTGATAAGTTGGGAGAGTCCTAAGTCAGACAGTTTGTTGTAGTCTATCCGGGATGACAGTATTGAATGCCGAGCTGTAGCCCATAACGAGCATCCTCACGTATCTGCCCTGCTGTTCGAGGTGGAGCAGTGCGGTGTGTAGGGCTGTAGTAACAGCATCCTTTGTAGACCTATTTGATCTGTAGGCAAACTGGTGTGGGTCGAAGGTAGCGGGGAGGCAGCCTTTGATGTACTGGTGGACCAGCTTCTCAAAGCACTTCATGATGACTGGGGTTAGTGCAACTGGATGGGAGTTGTTGAGGCCGCTGATGACTGGTATCTTTGGCAGTGGGATTATTATTGCAGATATCAGGCAGGATGGGATGATAGCTTTTGACAGGGACAGGTTGCAGATCTTTGTGAAGACCACTGAAAGCTGGCCTGCACATTCTCTCAGCACCCTTCCTGTCATTCCATCTGTGTTCTAAAACATGTCTAACCCTAACCCTAACCCTAACCCTTCATCCCTAACCCTATAGGGACAGGTTGCAGATCTTTGTGAAGACCACTGAAAGCTGGCCTGCACATTCTCTCAGCACCCTTCCTGTCATTCCATCTGTGTTCTAAAACATGTCTAACCCTAACCCTAACCCTAACCCTTCATCCCTAACCCTATAGGGACAGGTTGCAGATCTTTGTGAAGACCACCGAAAGCTGGCCTGCACATTCTCTCAGCACCCTTCCTGTCATTCCATCCGGGCCTGCAGCCTTTCTTGGGTTGACATGCCTCACCTCGTGCTCCTGTACCGTGAGCGTGTGGCTGTTGGAGGTGGATGTGGATGGTGTGATTGTCTCTGCTGGCTCTGCTGTTCTCACCTCAAAGCGGGCAAAGAAGCAATTAAGCTCCGCAACCAAGGACGCATTTGCATCGATGGCCTTTTGGTTGATGGCTTTGTAGTGTGTGAGGTGCTGGATACCCTGCCATAGTTGTCGCAGGTTGTTGTGGTTAAAGTGGTCCTCAATCTCTTTTTTGTACTCCACTTTTGCACTTTTGATGGCTCTCTTAAGGTTGGCTCTAGCCACGCTGTAGAGGGCTTTGTCCTTAGAACTAAAGAGAGCCTTTGAGAGAGTTCTGACCTCCTTTGTCATCCAGGGTTTCTGGTTGGAGTGCATCCGGATGCGTTTGTCAACAGTGACATTGTCAACACAGTTCTTAATGTAACAGAGCTGTTGATGTGACTCCTCCAGATCCTGGTCCTCAAAAAATCCCAGTTAGTCCTCTCAAAGCAATCCTGAAGCTGCAAGGAGGCTCCTTCAGGCCATGTTTTAACAGTTTTGATGATGGGGGAGCCATCCTTCTTAGGGGGATGTATGCTGGGGTTAGGAGTATGGATAGGTGGTCTGACTGTCCCAGGGGAGGTAGTGATGTTGTCCTGTAGCCAGTCTCGATGTTTGAATAGGCCTTGTCCAAAGTGTTTTTCCCCCTGGTTGCACATTTGATGTGTTCATGGAATTTCAGGAGAACTGCTTTTAAGTCCGCATGGTATCAATATATGTACATGATCGATTCTCAAAAATAAATATTAAGTTCGATAGCATTGATATTTCAGAATCGATATACCCATCCCTACGGTATAGGTTCTGTATGTATATTAGGTTAATTACAGTGTGATACCCTCTATTGCAGATGTTGGTAAGTGTAACCTCCTTGGCAAGTGGTTCTCAAACTTTTTGGACCAACTGTTGATAAACTATAGTTATCAAGTACCATACATAAGCAAGAGTTGTATTGGTGCTTCTATGGTGGCGTAGCCCTATTCTAGGGTGGTGTGTGGGGAAGGGTGTCTTTCTTGCATAATCATTTCAAACAAAAAACAGGAAACTATGAGCTTCACAACTGTGTCATCATCATCATCATCATCATCATCGTCATCCGCTTTGTCCGGGGTCGGGTCGCGGAGGTAGCAGTTCAAGCAGGGCATCCCAAACTTCCCTTTCCCGGGCCACATTAACCAGCTCTGACTGGGGGATTCCAAGGCGTTCCCAGGCCAGTGTGGAGATATAATCCCTCCACCTGGTCCTAGGTCTGCCCCGCGGCCTCCGTCCAGCTGGACGTGCCTGGAACACCTCCCTAGGGAGGCGGCCAGGTGGCATCCTTACTAGATGCCCGAACCACCTCAACTGGCTCCTTTCTACGCAAAGGAGCAGCGGCTCTACTCCGAGTCCCTCACGAATGGCTGAACTTCTCACCCTATCCCTAAGGGAGATGCCAGCCACCCTCCGGAGGAAACTCATTTCCGCCGCTTGTATCCGCGATCTCGTTCTTTCGGTCATGACCCACCCTTCATGACCATAGGTGAGAGTAGGAACGAAGATAGACCGGCAGATTGAGAGCTTTGCCCTCTGGCTCAGCTCTCTCTTCGTCACAACGGTGCGATAGAGCGACTGCAACACCGCACCCGCTGCTCCAATTCTCCGGCCCATCTCTCGTTCCATTTTACCCTCACTCGAGAACAAGACCCCAAGATACTTGAACTCCTTCACTTGGGGTAAAGACTCATTCCCTACCTGGAGTAGACAATCCATCGGTTTCCTGCTGAGAACCACGGCCTCAGATTTGGAGGTGCTGATCCTCATCCCAGCCGCTTCACACTCGGCTGCGAATTATAACTGTGTTATAATTCTACATTAAAACTGGCTACATGGTTACTGATTGATTCATTCAAGTATTAGGTTATGTAAACAACAACAGTCGCTAAAGTATTGTTTACACCAAAGCTTACTGCTTTAAAGGCGGTTCTAGAGGGGGGCCTGTGGAGGGACCACCTCCCTGCAAAAAAAAGATTGTCCCCCTATTGGGTCAATCTGATAATGCCGAAGGTCATTGTTTCAGTGCTTTGACAAGCTCACTCCTTGAACGGGTTGGTAAGGGAAAAAAGATCAAAGTGCATCTGTATGCGTCCAATCTGCTGCAAATATTTACATGGAAGAAGAGATCTCTTGAGCAAAACAGCAGATATGTCATTGGGGCTTTCAAGGAGGCACCTTCCTTCCCGGACGTTTTGTAATTTGAGCCCACGACACCTCCAGTCGGCTAAACAGTGAGCAAAGACTTCTGCCAAGCCACTCTATTTGCTCTTGACACAGCATGATAATCAAAGTGAAAATAGAGGAGTTATTAAGCTATTTTTCCTGTGCTAGCTTCAGCAGTTTCCAAAGGACACATAAGAAATAAGGTGCATTTTTTTTACAGTGTGTAATGTACACCATTAAGTCCTGGTGCCGATGCTGCTCTTGCACGTCTGACTGCATTTTCTGCCTCTTTCCATTTTGGGGACAGTTGTCCATTTACTCCAATAGTTTGTCATTTGGTGGAATGTCCAGGGGAATTGTAAATGGCCAAGTCCAGTTCATTTGAATAGTGGGAACACTCTGTACCGTGCTCGAGTCCACTTGAAAAGGTGGAGGTGGACTTCATAACTGTGGTTTGATCACGTTTAAACACGGCCGCCAAAGGATCTTCAGTCAACCCAAGAAATTAAAGAGATCAATACTCCGCCTATCTCCTTCGAAATCTCCTTATGCGTGCAGCACGCGCCGATCTCATCCCCTGAACTGCCCCACAGTAGGGAGGCATGTGAGAGGATCGTTCATTACCCCTCAACAATGTTAACCAACATATCAATAGGTACAGTGCGAAAGCAGACTCCACTGCATGGACTTGGGATCTTTTCACTTTTGAACGTGAGTAGTACAACTGTTTTATGAAAGATTTATTGAATAATTAGAGTTTTAGAGGGATCTTTGCACTTTGCGCACTTTTAGACACGAGCGACAATATAAACAAATGGAGCATAGTTGATGATGCAAGTGTACTCTGGTATGGCACAACATTACTAGTGTGAACGCTGACCGGCGGGGGAGTGGGGAGTTGGGCCAATCGTCCTTGGGCACTTTACGAATCAATCGCACCTAATGTGAAAGCGCCCAAGCATTGAACACTTTGTTTTGTTGAACAGGGACTTGAAGTGGTCTTTGTAAAATTTATTCCGTGCTTGTTCGTTTTTCTTTCAATTTCTTTATAGGTTTTCTTTACTCCTCGGTGTTGACAGTCGATGCTTTAAACTGTCCTGCAAGTCCCTAATGCCTACCTTTTCTGTTTCAGATGCCTTGGTGTAGCTTTTTTAATAGCCTTCATTTCATTAGTTATTTTATTTTAGTTATTTATACAGGGGTGCCCTGTTTAAAGCAGTAGTTCACCCATTTTCGATCTTTTTATGTTTTTCATCGGACACCAACCAATGTTGTATTTTAAACATTTACTGTCATTTAGCATTTCACAATCAAATTTTGAATGGCAAATGATTGAATGAGAAAATGACTCTTGCGTCATCGGTGTTCCTTCCTGAATTTTTTAAAACTACTGCCGTTTTCAGCCAAGGGGAGAGCATTTGCTAGTTCAAAGTTTGATTCACGCAATGATCTATGGGCATTGTGGTGTACAATGAATTAACAATCTAAATGCCGGTGGTTAGGGTACGTGAATTTCACTACGACTTTATTTTACAACTCTTTTATTGAGTCCCTTTTTACATTTGCATTCACTAACTGGTTTGAAAACCTGAGCATTAAGAATAAGAATCTTTTTAGCAGAATTGTTAAAACTAGATTACAGGATAAACTAGCAGTCAGATTACAGAATGGCTCTGTTTGCAGGCTTCAGAAAATCTAGCCTGTGACGGTAGACTTTGGCCAATCACAGGTCATTTCAGAAAGAGCAGGGGCATTCCTATCGGCTGTTCTACAAATGCAGACACGTGTTCACGTCCCTTCAGACAGCAAAAGGGTGATTCAATGGCGGACAATCCTGCTAAAAAAGTTGCTATTCCAGCATTGGCAACAACTGCCTACACTACAAAGCAACTCAAAAAGAGGAAGACAGACTTATCAAAAAGAGAGTCTAAAAGGGAATCTGACAATAAACGCAATAGAACACGTGTAAATATTGGTTTAGCATTTCAGAAATGGAGAAAACTCCAAGATTGCGTCGACCACAATTTTTATTCAGAGTTTGTCATTATGGGGTTCTGTTTAATGCCAAAATTATGCAACTGGCTTTGCGTTTGTCGTTGGCTTTTGCGTTGGCTTGTACAATGTGTTGTTGCCTATTGCTTTGGCTTTGTGCAATGCGTTTGCCGTTGCCTATTGCTTTGGCTTTGTACAATGCGTTTCTCTTTGCCCATTGCGTTGTCTTTTGTATTGTGCTTACACTCAGCCTTCCACCAAGGTTATGTTTACATCTGTGCTGATAGTTATGGCATTCCATTAATGCCAAAATTATGCAACTGGCTTTGCGTTTGTCGTTGGCATTTGGGTCGGTTTTATACATTGCGTTGGTCGTTTTTAATTGCCTATTATTTTGGCTTTGTACAATGTGTTTCTCATTGCCTATTGCGTTGTTTGCATTGACTATGCTGATCGTTACACACAGCCTTCCACTAGCGATATGTTTCCATAGCTGTTGTCCATTACGTTTGCGATCTAGTCAGGTTTAAATACTGCTCTCAGCATAGTCAAGACAAACGACAACGGTATAGGCAACGAGAAATGCATTGTACAAAGCCAACGCAATAGGCAACGAGAACGCATTTGTATGAAGCCAAAGCAATAGGCAACTACAAACTCAAAGCAAAGACCAACACAATGTATAAAGCTGACGCTATAGACATCGACAAACGCAAAGCCAGTTGCGTAATTTTGCCAATAGCGGAACCCCATATGCCGCTGATGGTTGCCTCTGGCTCTGGTAAAGCTGAGCAACCTTGTGTTGCGCGCTTCTGAAGCGCGTGCATATGCCTGTGCTCGTCTGTTGGGAAGGGCTTAGGATAAGGAAAGCTGCAGGAGAAGGGCTAGATAACGTTGCCAATGTTACCATTTTTCCGACGATTTACAGCCAAAGTTTCATAGTTTAATTTTCTTCACGCCAAGATAATAATTAGCAAGGTAAAACTGTCATAACCACGACATAATTAAATAATTTGCATTTTGGAACATGATAGGTAAACCGTGTAGACATTGGCCTAGACTTAACCGTTACTTACTGTAGAATAGTATCCTGTTCTAGACAGGAGCGAAACAGTTAACTATTAGGTTGCAGCAATAGGTGTCATGTCTCGTCAACTTTGTTAAATGTTATGTGGTTATGAGGTTGAAGTGTGTAGTGATCTTCCCTCTCGTTTCAGAACCTGCTTTCTCCCCTCGTGTGTTCCTCGTCGGGATAATTGCCTGCCCCGCCCCTTATTGGTCACCTGTGTCCACTTACCTCCTGTTTAAATAGTCCTTGTTTTCCATGTCCTGTGCCAGTTCGTCTTTGTACCATGTGTCAAGCGTTCCCGCGATCTATGAGTGTCCAAGTGCTTTTTGGTTTTGACCCATGCCTGTGCCATCGTCTTTGTTTTTGCCTTCTCCTTATCGGATTGTCTGCCTGGTTTTCTGACTGCCTTCCTGTGTACCGAACCTCGCTTACCAATAAAACGATCTCTGATACACCTATATCCCGTCTGAGGAGTCCTGCATTTGGGTCCAGCCTTCCAGTGGTGCCACCAGGCATAACAGTACGAACTGGCCTGAAAATGGACCCAGCGGACTCACGAAGGCTCCAGACCATCCTGTCATCTCAGGACACCAGGCTCCAGCAGCACGCAGAACAACTCAAGGGCGTCAGCAGCGGACTGACCGACCTAGCGGAACGCCAGGGGGCACTGCAAACCTCTCTCACCACGCAAGTAGGTCAACTGACAGATCGTCTGGAAACAATGCTCGCTCTCCTCGGATCAGAACCTCCAAGGTCAGCACCAGTCGAGAGCCCTCCTGCGATGCCGACCATAAGACGAGCGGCACCCGCGTTCCTACACTTAGCGCTCCCGGAGAGGTTTTCAGGAGCGTCCGGGGATTGTAGGGCTTTCCTTGTCCAGTGCGACCTGCATTTTACTCACAACTCCGATGCCTTTGGTTCCGACCAGGCCAAGGTGGCCTTCATGATTTCCCACCTGACCGGCAGAGCGGCGGCGTGGGCCACGGCCGAGTGGGCAAGGCGTGCGACCATTTGCCAGTCCCTCTCTGCTTTTCAGGAAGTGATGAGCAGAATCTTCGATCACACGTCACCCACCAGGGAAGCATCCAGAGTCTTAATGCAGATCAAGCAACACAATCGGCAGGTGGTCGATTACGCCATCGAGTTTCGCACTTTAGCCGCAGATAGCGGATGGAACACCCCAGCGCTAATCGACGCGTTCATGAACGGGCTCTCGGAGAAAATCAAGGACCATTTAGCCCCGATGGAACTACCCGAGGAGCTGGAATCCATTATAACCATGGCTATTCGGACTGACGTACGACTCCGGGAGAGAGAGAGAGAGCGGCGCAGAGCGTCAGTTCCCCCTCCCGGCCACGAGGGGCTCCCAGCCGAAAGCCGACCTTCCTGGCAGTTGCCCCACTCGGCTTCGGGGGGTTTCCGGAGGAGACGCGACAACACGCGCCGGAGGAGAACCTATGCAGTTAGGAAGGACCAAGGTTCCACCAGAGGAGAGACGGCGAAGATGGCGTGAGGAGTGCTGCTTTTATTGTGGAGAACCAGGCCACCAGCTCAGCCACTGTCCGGTAAAAAGACCAAGCACCTGCGAAGAGGAGGACCTGCTTGTCTCTAGTGACTTATCCTCCTCGGTGTTTGACCCAGGCCAGAATACGACCAAGTACAGGTACATATGATGTATATGTATATCTTAGTTACTTTTATATTATTTATGTCTCTGGTAAGAGTATTTTGGTTCTGTTCCACGTAGTTGTTGCCTGCCATGTCATAATCATTTCGAATGTGTTTTTTGACCCAGGCCACGAACTTTGGAACTTTGATCACACATGATGCCTTAGGGAAGCCTAGATAATCATCAAGAATATAGTCTGGGACCAAGGGCACTGACGACTACTAATGCGCATCACCACATCACAATCCTATGGGGTGCATTAATATCCCCCATCTGTACATGTGATGTATATCTTAGTATCTTAGTTACTTTTGTAGCTGGTATGGATATTTTGGCGAAACAAGTTTCTTTGCTCAGAATGAGCTGGACATAAAACACTTGCTTTGACTAAGCAGACTCCGGATTTCATGAGCTGGACATTTGCAAAGCAGCTACCTTTAGACCGGCCAGTGAACACAAGTGCCTTGGATGGACGCCGGTTGTTCCGAGTCACCCACCGCACGGAAAACGTCCAGGTAACCTTTCATGACACTCATACTGAAACCATGCACTTCCATCTATTCCATTCAACCCACCACCCACTGGTGTTCGGATTACCGTGGTTGGTCGGGCATAACCCACATATTGACTGGTGTTCTGGCAATATTACGGGGTGGGGGAAGGAGTGTGTGGGTAAATGTTTACCCCTACCCTTGACTCAGGCTATTGCCCCAGAAACAGAGCGGGACGTTTTTTCAGTCAACGTCTCCGGGGACACTGAACTGTGTAACGTGCCGGCGTGTTATCATGATCTTAAAGAGGTCTTTAACAAGACCAAAGCCATGTCACTCCCTCCCCATCGAGCTAGCGACTGCGCAATTGATCTGTTGCCGGGAGCACCCATTCCGAAGGGGCGTCTATATTCTATCTCCGCACCTGAAAGAGAGGCGATGGATAACTACATCAGCACCTCCCTTGAGGCAGGCTTAATCCGTCCGTCTTCGTCTCCAGCAGGGGCGGGGTTCTTCTTCGTGGATAAAAAGGACGGATCATTGAGACCATGTATTGACTATAGTCCCCTAAACGAAATCACAGTCAAGAATTGTTACCCTCTTCCGTTAATCGCCTCTGCCTTTGAACTCCTGCAAACAGCCACGATATTTACCAAGTTGGATTTACGGAATGCCTATCACCTCGTCCGGATCAGAGAAGGGGATGAATGGAAGACGGGGTTTAACACCCCTAGTGGCCATTATGAGTATTTGGTAATGCCTTTCGGACTATGTAATGCCCCTTCTGTGTTCCAAGGTTTTGTGAACGAGGTACTGAGAGACTTCTTAAATGTGTTTGTCTTCGTGTATCTGGATGATATTTTGATTTTTTCTCCAGACCCCAAGAGCCATGTCAGTCATGTCCGACAGGTCCTCCAGAGACTGTTGGAGAATCAACTCTACGCCAAGGCGGAGAAGTGCACTTTCCATGCAACCTCAGTTTCATTCCTGGGATATATTATCTCCGCTAACCAGGTGGAGATGGATCCAGTTAAGGTCAGTGCGGTAGCAAATTGGCCAACCCCGGTCAGTCGGAAGAAGGTCCAACAATTCCTGGGGTTTGCTAATTTCTACCGGAAGTTTATCCGCAATTTTAGCGCGATTGCCATGCCCTTACACGCCCTCACTTCCTCCAAATCTTCTTTCCGGTGGAACCCGGCGGCCGAGGCGGCGTTCCGGGACCTCAAGGACAGGTTCACTAAGGCACCGATACTCACGTTCCCTGACCCACGGCGGCAGTTCGTGGTGGAGGTCGATGCCTCCAACGAAGGCATTGGGGCCGTGCTGTCCCAGCTCTCCGCACACGATAATCGGCTGCACCCCTGTGCATTTATGTCCAGGAAACTGACCCCGGCGGAGAACAACTACGACGTGGGGAATAAGGAGCTATTGGCCGTCAAGGCTGCGCTGGAGGAATGGCGTCATTGGTTAGAGGGAGCAGAGCATCCGTTTCTGGTGTGGACCGACCATAAGAACCTGGAGTACATCAAGACCGCCAAGAGGCTCAACTCGCGACAGGCCCGGTGGACGCTGTTCTTCAGCAGGTTCCGGTTCACCCTGTCATTCCGACCGGGCTCCAAGAACGGTAAGCCGGATGCTCTTTCCCGCTTGTATGATCCAGAGCCCCGCACCAAGGAACCCGAAACCATTCTCCCCTTGCACCGAGTGGTAGGAGCAGTCACTTGGCAGGTGGAGGCAGATGTGGAACGGGCTACGGCAGGAGACCCGGCGCCCAGGGGATGTCCGCAGAACCGGTTGTTTGTTCCGGACGCGCTACGCCCCAGGGTTATACACTGGGCCCACACATCCGTGCTCTCCTGCCATCCAGGACTTAAGCGGACTATGTTCGTGATCCGGCAGCGATTCTGGTGGCCGGCCATGGAGAAGGAGGTCTCGGAGTATGTGGCAGCATGTCCTACCTGCGCCCGAAATAAGACCTCGTCCCGGGCTCAGATGGGCCTGCTGCGTCCTCTTCCTGTTCCTCATCGGCCGTGGTCCCACATTTCCCTGGACTTTGTAACCGGACTACCTCCCTCTAAGGGACACACTGCCGTTCTTACGGTGGTGGATCGTTTTTCGAAGATGGTGCATTTTGTGCCGCTACCCAAGCTGCCCTCGGCGCGAGAAACGGCTGGTATTATGATGAACCACGTCTTCAGGCTCCATGGTTTCCCCCAGGACATTGTCTCGGACAGGGGGCCTCAGTTTGTGTCCCGGTTCTGGGGGGAATTTTGTCGACTTCTGGGGGCCACGGTCAGCCTGTCCTCCGGCTATCACCCGCAAACTAATGGACAGACGGAGCGGCTCAACCAGGTGCTGGAGACGTGTCTAAGGTGCCTGGTCTCCCAGAACCAGGCCTCCTGGAGCGATCACCTGGTGTGGGTAGAGTATGCCCAGAACTCGCTCCCATCGGAGGCCACTGGTCTCTCGCCTTTTCAGTGTGCCTATGGTTTTCAGCCTCCCCTGTTCTCAGCCGCCGAGGGGGAGATTATGGTACCCTCTGCCCACGCCTTGATCAGGCGTTGTCGACGGATTTGGGCCGGCGCTCGGCGTATTCTCCTCCGGAGCTCCGCGAGGATGAAGTTGGCGGCGGACCGACACCGTCGGGCTGCTCCGCAGTACAGGGCGGGCCAGAAGGTGTGGTTGGCCACGAGGGACTTGCCACTGCAGGTCCCTTCCCGGAAGCTGGCTCCACGGTTCGTGGGGCCGTTTCCCATTGCTAAGGTCATTAATCCCGTCTCAGTCCGTCTGCGTCTCCCCAGGTCGTTCAAGGTTCATCCCACGTTCCATGTCAGCAAGGTGAAGCCGGTCCGGGACAGTCCGCTGGTGCCCTCCTCCGAGCCCCCTCCTCCCGCCCGACTCGTCGATGGCGGTCCGGCCTACTCCGTCCGGAAGCTGCTGGCCGTTCGTTCCCGGGGTCGGGGACGGCAGTTCCTGGTGGACTGGGAGGGCTATGGGCCTGAGGAGCGGTCGTGGGTTCCGTCCCGCTTCATCCTGGACCCTGAGCTGATCCGGGATTTCTATGCTCGACACCCGGAGGTTCCTGGGCCGTCGGGAGCCGGCCGTGGGGGGAGGGGTTCTGTCATGTCTCGTCAACTTTGTTAAATGTTATGTGGTTATGAGGTTGAAGTGTGTACTGATCTTCCCTCTCGTTTCAGAACCTGCTTTCTCCCCTCGTGTGTTCCTCGTCGGGATAATTGCCTGCCCCGCCCCTTATTGGTGTCACCTGTGTCCACTTACCTCCTGTTTAAATAGTCCTTGTTTTCCATGTCCTGTGCCAGTTCGTCTTTGTACCATGTGTCAAGCGTTCCCGCGATTTATGAATACTCAAGTGCTTTTTGGTTTTGACCCCTGCCTGTGCCATCGTCTCTGTTTTTGCCTTCTCCTTATCGGATTGTCTGCCTGGTTTTCTGACTGCCTTCCTGTGTACCGAACCTCGCTTACCAATAAAACGATCTTTGATACACCAATATCCTGTTTAAGGAGTCCTGCATTTGGGTCCAGCCTTCCAGTGGTGCCACCAGGCGTTCTAGAGAAGAGAATACAAACCATTGAAACTGAATAACAGGACATACAGGGGGGGTGAGACACACCATCGGGCTCACGAGATACGGCTGGGGGCGGCCAGAGTACAAGAGAGGGAGAGAAAGGGAAATAGAATTAGCATCTATCCAGCAGCGGCCGCTCTGATACATTCCCCGCATGCAAAGGTAAATATTCAGCCAGCTAGTTTTTATATTGTATTTGTGTCCGATTGTCAACAAATTTGACCCGAGGAGGGGTTATTCTTAACAAATTACAAACTTCAATGAACATTAATGTTCACATGCATGCCAGATATTATGTCAATCATCCTGATACCAATACTTTTGAAAGTCTTGTGTACATAAAAAAGGGGATATCTTTGTGATTTCTACTGTTAAAATAGGTAAATACGGTCATAAAACAATATATTTGAAAGTCATTACATCGGGTTTAAATAAACTGACAAAATTATCTGTTTTCTGTTCACTAGCAGTAATTACGACACTTGTTAAGTTGTTCTACAATGTTCAACAAATGTGGAACAGTTCAACTACTAGCTTTTTCAAGCTTCAAACATTTCAACTTAAGTTTCTGGGCTTAATCAAATACCCTTAAGTGAACGCTGAACCACCAAAAATACTTTTGACTTTGGTTTTGTCTGCCTGTTAGAAAGGCCATATAGCCACAACAGCACAGCTGTCTCGTAGCTGCGTGGCTGACTGACTGCAATGTGCTGCACATAATGCATGGTGGGGCGAGACAGGGCGGAAGGAGAAGTAGATCCTATGATACAAAATTACAACATTTATTTTTTCACTTCAGCATAAATCTAATAGATATATGATCATAAAGCAATGTTGGTTAAAGCAAACACTTGATATCGATAGTTACGTGAGGATCGATTCTCAAAAATAAACTTCAAGATTGATAGGATCGATACTTCAGGATCGATCTGCCCACACCTAGTTTTTAGTGAGCGTCTAGTTAACACACAGTGAACAATTTAGCTTAACTTACCTCTCTGTGGTGCATCTGAATATATCTAACAAAGTTGGAGGTAGTCCTTGCCTCCATAATACATTTTGTACTACAAGTGCCTTGATGCTTTTTCTTTAAGGCACTGTTAATAAATTCCAAGTGGTTGGTGTATCCAAACCGAATTATAAAGGATTTAGTTTAGATGACATGGTCACTACTAGCTTGCAAGTGATGCTAAACTAACATGTGAGATCAAGAAAATTGCACCTGCTAAGCTGAATACCATTGGAGGCATAGGGTTACCTTTTTAGGTTCACAGGTGAATATTGCATGTCTGTATAGCCTACCCAATCTTACTTTAATATAACGTTGATTGTGATATTTGTGAGAAAATATATATTTCCGTAGGCCCATATTTAGTATAAAAAATATATATAATCGGCCGATAATAAGTCAAGACTGAGACAAAATAGGTCAGAGTACGAGACAAGACCGAGAACATTGAATGCATGAATATCTGGAAGACCAGGACCAGACTCGAGTACTGCAGCTCTGATTCTCTCCTGTCAGCTGTCTTTCCAATATCTCACAAGGACTTTCCCTTGTTGTCAGTTGTACATAGTAAGCTGTAATGTTTTCTTCAGTGTTCTTTGCCCAAGGCAGCCACATACACCCGACACTCATGGATATGTCACGCTTGCACTTTTTGAAGTTAGATTGCTAACTAATAAGGCCATGTTGGCGTGTGAGTTCATTATGGATAGAAAGCTTGACATTTGGAGCCTTATCTGGCAGCAGCCCAGTAACCTTTCTTAGTTAAACCAGACCATTCCACCCAGTTCTGCCTTCATCAATCTACCAGGTGGGGTGGGGGGGTATCTGGTCTACCGTGATGACATCACAGTCGATGCTGTCAGTATGCCTGAAGTCCAGTTCCTTTTATTGAACCACATGTTGTGCTCTTGGAAGTCCCAAGCCCCATAACCAAGCGAAACGAGAAGCGCACCATGACTTTCAGAAACATAAAAAACGTAAACACTTAAGCCTGATTGACTCCCACCCCAGCCATGCCTCACTCTCCAACCCTGTTGACTTGCGTGTGCAGTGCTGCCAGATCCTCCTACTATGCTAACATCATCAGTAATGGAAAAGGTGACATGAGAGTCCTCTTCTCAACTGTTAGCCATTACAAGCCCCCCAAGACCTCCCTTTCCAACATCTCTAACAATGTACTGTCTACACTAAAATCATTAAAATTCACAAAGAGCTGGCTGTGACTCCTGCCCAACCTGGCGACCTGTCCTGGCTAAACACCTGGGAACAGCCTCTGTTCAGTTCTCATTCTGAATTCACCACAGCCTCTGAGCACACTTCATTTCAGCGCTCATCCTTTAAGTCAGCAGCACCAGTCATCACTTTCCTAATGTGATTGTTATTATACACGTTGGTACTAATAACACTTCCCTTAAACAGTCAAAGTTATACATTCTCCACATAATTGTGAAAATGTTGTACATTCCAAGTTTTCTTCCAGCTTGTATATAAAGTGGTCTCCACATATATGGTGGTCATGTTTTGTAAGCAGTGTATTAAAGCTTCTTAATAAAGGATGACTAAAATCACATAATCCTGTAGATATTTATATCATTTGAAAAAAAAAGAATGCTTAATGTCTTCAAGATGGTATGTAGTTTAGATGTGTGATGTAATATGAACACACCACAAACGTTTTAGCATGTAGACTTCATATTCTGGTACAAAATAGGATTTTGAACGTTTTGGCTCAGGCTGGCAATGTTTCAAGAAGCTATTATTTTTTACACACATGAATTACAGACTGAGATAAATACAACTTTTGCGTAAGAGTCAACAGAGTCAAATAATTTTATCAAGCTGACAAGCGCTACACGGAGCTGCTGAGTCTGCTGTTTGTCTATCAAAAATATTCATAAAAAAATAACTCCACATTCAAATTGTGATGATTAGCGTTCAGTAAATCAAAACAAAATTTTTTTTTTATCAGTGGTGCTTATCATTCAGCTGCGCTGCTGCGCCGCTGTTGAATGCATAGCAGGATAGGGAACACTGTTAGGAAACGCTAGCTAGCTTATCCATAATACTGATTCTTCTTATAGATCTCAATTTTTTAAAACAAACAAAACAAAACAAGTTAACTGGCCTATGTTATCCTTAAATGAACTAAATTAGAAACCCATCAATGTACACAATACAACTAAAACGCTAGTGTTAGCTAACCCTGAATAGCCTTTACATTTCATTCACATTAGCTCCTTAGCCCAGTTACACAACAAAAACATTTGATTTGAGAGTAGGCCACTTACAATTACTGCTGTTATATACTGTAGTAAATCCAATCCCGTTGAGAGCAAGCCACTTACAATTACTGCTGTTATTAGTAAGTACAACATTTGTGGAAGTGAAGTCCCGTTGCCAGTACTATGACTGATGTGCATAGCTGATTAATTGTTTTCCCGTGCAAAATCTCTCCCCATTAATTTCAATAGGGGCATCATGATGATGATGATGATGATGATGATGCAAAAACTGATTAAAAATAATAATTAAAAACATAACACGTGAACCAATCACTTAGCTACATGCAAGCGCACTGCGCACTGATGGGGTCAAAACTGCGGGCGTAATTAGGGCGCCAGAAATTTACCTAATAAGGAGATTATGCACACCATAACCCAAACCAGTAGGCACGGAAATGGAATTGATAGGGTCAAAACTGCGTGCGTAGTTAGGGCGCCAAAAATTGGCCTTATAAGAATATGACTTTCCGATAACAATATGTGTGCACCATCACTGACGCATCACTTATTAAGAATATAACTTAAAGATAGGAAGATGCGTGCGTCATCACTAATGCATCACATAATTACTGCGACTCATCTCAGGGAAATACATTTTCCAGTTATTATGTGATTGCGTCATGCAATCACATACTGTTATTGGAAAGTCATATTATTATTATTATTATTATTATTATTATTATTAGGCCTATTTTTGGCTCCTTATCTACGCCCGCAGTTTTGATCCAATCGATTCCATTACAGTACCCACATGTCTTGGGTATTGCAGTCCATTGCGCTTACATACAGCTAAGTGATTGGTTAATGTGTTATATTTATTATTATTATTATTAATAATAATAATAATAATAATAATAATAATAATAATAATAATAATACTACTAATAATAATAATAATCGTTTTTTGGCCCCATTGAAATGACTGGGGAGCGGGTTTTGACTGGGGGAGAGTTTTCATGGTTCTCTACCGCCATCTAGTGTCGATGTTATGTAATTGCATGTTGCATTTATTCCAACAGTTCAGGTCATCTGCACGAATGCGCCTGTGAGTACACGGTGGCACTTAATTTCTAGTTAGCATTAGCACTAGCCATGGATTCACGCTTCTGCAATGAGGGTCAGCATTGGCGACTGGAGCACAAACTAGGAAATTCACGGCTAGGAGTATGACATTTTTGACAACATGTGGATGGCTGTTCAAGAGGCTCATGATGATGAGGAAAATAAAAGTACTGCCTTCATTTGGACAATCAGGTTGGTCTACAAGCCTTTGCTTTGGTGACAAGTTTACTGTAACTTACAATGTAAGGATTTGAGAATAGCACGCTGCTGAAAGCTGAGGCGATTTTTCAAGGGAAGGTAACTTTTATTTGTGATATAACACTTTATATCACCTTACTGACGTAAGTATTTTGTCATATTCTTATTTTATAAGGGTAGAAATTTCAGAAAAGGTGCGCTAGCTAAAGGCTAACGTTAATGCAGACCTATTGCAGTCACGTTTGACAATACGTTTGAGTCTACCATGATATTTCAGTACTTGCAGTTGCAAGCCTTTGGTGACAATTTGTTTTACTGTAAGAATTTGAGAAATAGTACAATTCTGTACAGCCTATGTTGTGGTAAATTTCTCGATTGTAAGGACTGATGATCCTCCTAAACGTTTAGAATGTTTTTTTTCTTTTTAAAGACAGTCAGTTTGCAGCTTTCAAGCACCTGCCGGTGTTCTGAAATTCTGAACCTCCCCCTCAGGATGGGCTACCTTCACAAACTGCGCATGAGCATTTACTTGGTAGCGCATTCTGAGTTGTAATTTCTCCCTGTCAGAATGGGCTACCAGGGCTTTACTGTGTTAAAAAGTATGAATTTACTTTAAAACACAGGGTAGCGCATTCTGAGCAGTCATTTCTCCCTGTCAAAATGGGCTGCAGGGTTTTAATGCGTTCAAAAAGTATGCATTTACTTCAAAATCACAGGGTAGCGCATTCTTAGCAGTAATTTCTCCGTTGCAGAATGGGCTACCTCATACTATTCAATTGAGGTTGCCCATTTGGAGGGGAGGCAACATTTTTCAGTTGTATTTGTTTAAAATTTTCTGTTAATATGTGATACCGGGAAGCCCATTCTGAGGGGAGGCTCAGAATTTCAGAACACCGGCTTCCTGCCAAACAGCCGACTGATTCTCTCATACAGCCTGCTACTTTAATATATAATGTTTTGATTAACAAGTTGGATTCGCTATGCGTGTACATTTATGACTACTGGTCTCTTGCTTCAAAACAATGAGAGCATGCTGATAGAGAAACGTGCCTATGAACGATCTTTAGCTAGTAAACATTGTTTGGTCAGATCGAAAACAATCTTCTACCACAGCAAGGTAACGAGCAAAACCTGGTACGGATTGTCTAAGAGTTGGCTATTGTCACGCAATGAAAGCGGAATGGATTCATTTGGAGATTGATGATCAGCCAAAATTGGCACAGGTTTATTTTATTACTTTAAGGGCTTGATAAACCTTTATAAAGTGAAGGTGTAAATAAATAAACAAAAAATTATAAATAAGTTCTAAAGATTCCAACTAATGATCTGTCAGGAATTGGTGTGTTTTTTAATACTAATATGTAATAGTTCTTCACAGAAAAAACACACAAGAAGCCTAACTCTCCTTTACAATAACTCACTAAATGTTTACAACTGGGTAGGTGAGCCACTCGCCCAAGACACGTTTAAAAACCCCTGCCAACAAATGGGGTCTGTAGCGCTGTCCACTTGTGCTGCGGTATGGCGGTCAGTCTAATATCTGCGACGCATCACATCGCATTTGCTCAGGGTAATGCATTTTCTAGTTATTTATTCCTCCCAACTTGTGTAAATTCCCGTGAGATGGAATGTCATAGACAGATGTAACTTTGCATGATTATAAACATCCATATGCCACACCCTGCCATACAGGTGCCATACCAATTGATCCAAAGGGGGCGCTATAGAAGTTAACCAAAAGTAAAAACTAAAAAAGGACACGCCCCTAGCCTGTGTCATATTTTGACCTAAAACTTGCAATGTAGGTGCATGCCATCATGAAGAACAAATTTGCCATTGGAAGCCATAAAGTCTGTCATGATGGATTGTCTGCTCATTTCTGATTTTGTGAAAAACATTCAAACCGTATTTCCTTCTACACTGTTAACCCCATCTTCACCAAAATTGGTATGCAGCACCTATTTGGATAGAGCTTCCAAGATATCTAAGGAACAGTCTGGACTAATAACAACATGGCTGCATGCTATGTCAGTGTTTCTCATCCAATTACTTAAGCTGCGGCGCTTCATTTTTGCATTTTATTACAGTTCACATTTGGGAAATTCACACCGCCTGTATTTTTTTACATCAGGGTTTATGGTTAAACTGGAAATCGGCACAACCCTAACATACAGTAATTTAGAAAATTGGGGATGCATACATTGAGATGCATCAAGAATCGCTGTGCATTTGGAACGTTGACAGGTGAATCATAATTAAATCGTGAGACCAGTAGAGATTCACACCTCTAGTAAATACCACAAAACTTCAAAACGTCATTGTTCATAGCACTCTCGTGACATATTTCTATCTAGTAAGAAAGAAAGTCAGTGGTGTGCAGAGACATGGCTGGACATTGAGAGTTAGACTGCGCAGCGTTTTTAAGAATTAATTTACACAATTTACCATTTCTACCATTATTCATTTTTACAAAGCTTAGCTAACAGCATGTCTTGTCAATACTATAAAACTGTAAAATGTCATTGTTCATAGCACTGTTGTGACATTGCTATCTTGTCGTCCCAATTGTATGTCGTGACTCATTGTAATGTGCCATGAAGTGCCGTAGTATAGGCCACAGTCATGGCTGCCATAGCAGCTATATTTATTATTATTATTATTATTGTTATTATTATTATTATAATAATAATAAAAATTATTATTATTATTATTATTATTATATAAATTAAGATGTATTATTATTATTATTATTATTATTATTATTATTGGAACATTCAGAATACTGCTTAACAAGTAATTCGAGTCGTCATGGTCAAGTCAAGTGCCGACTCCTATTCATTTTCAATTCAATTCTAAAGTAATTTAGTTTTTGTCAAGTCATCAAATTTGTTGCTTTAGTCAGACTCAAGTCCGATCATATCACTCAATCTCTGCTCCGTACCACAGTGATACACTTACTACAGTTTGAGAACCCCTTTTCTAGACTATTCAGGCACAAGGCACACAATTTATTTGATCTCTGATTGTTCTGACGGGATTGTCATTTTTCACCTTAATTTGTTGATGTTGGTTAATAGTTTAAAATTATGATCTTCTCAGATCAAATGACTTTTATTATGTGTTGAATTTGGTAACTTCAGTATTTATAAATGCATTTTCTGGGCTGGTTATTTATTAGTTATTATCCAGTATTTCCTTACCCTCTGGTTTGGGATTCCCCAAAACTTGATGGACCTCTGCATTTGTTGGATTTAGGCCAAGAGCCCGCATTACATTGCTGCACTGGGCATAGGTGATTTTCATCTCTCCAATTGAAGTTCTGTCGAACAGCAAGAACATTTCTTTGAGCTCTGTTGGTTTAAAGTTCAAGATTAGTAAATAAAAAACAGGGCACTTGCTCAATATCTCAACAAAACTTTACTTTGTCAAAATAGTGAACAAATACTCAATAGTCTTACCCTCAATTTGGCCTGGAGAAACGTTGGTCTGAAGTATAAAAAAAGTGTTATAGTTCATCATCTTTTATATGATTAGATTTATATGGTATTACAAAGAAAATGTCTTGAATCAACCACATTGAATGACACCCAATATTGTGGATTTGCATAATACATTTCCCCACTTTATAAGAACATTCTTGGTTTGCGCCATTTCCTTTTAGTAAATGTGGACTATTTATAGTCTGGTGAATACAGTACTAAAGGTCTGTCAAATGCGTAGTATTTTGCACTGTTAATTCTAGACATGCTGCACCATCGCCACTGCCTAATATCGGGATTGACACTAATTTAGGAACTATTGGAATGTGGCCCCACAGTAGTTATGAGCAAAGAGTTTAAAAAAACTTCACAACGTCTTGAATCAAAACAAGCGATTATATCATGCAAAACAATGTATTTATTTTATTTATTTTTTTATTTGTTTATTCATATAGGGTTAACCAACTGAGACCAGGTCCCTTTTCAGTGCCCTGTTTAAAGTCAGGAGATATAAATTACAACAAAAAATAAATAAAAAATTAGCAAAATATTTGCAAAAATGTTTACAATACAATATTTACAACACTGTATAATATTTAAGTTTCAACCAAAACAAGAACACTCTTCAACTCCCAAATCCTCCAGTAAAAGTTTAAATTCTTCTACAGAAACACACTGCTCTAATTTCAATTTCTGTAGAATCTTGTTCCATTTATCTGAGGCAAAAAAACTGAAAGCTGATTTACGAGTTCTGTTTTCACTTTGCGGCTTTCAAGGGTGATATAGTCCTATGAGCGTGTCCTATGACTACTGGATTTGTGTTTTAATAATCTTGTATCAGGCATTTTCATAAATTGTTGATATAGTATATGTTAGATTTAGGTAAGGTTTTATTTTTGAGCTATAATTACGCTCAATATACAGTATGCAGTATCCCTTCAGATGTTTTACTGTGAAGAACAACAAAATAGTTTATTCAATGTAAAATATTTCTTGTTTGAAAATGGTTGCAGTCACACTTACCTCACTCAGAGATTTAGGCTCCGTGGCAGAAGCAGAAACTGGGTTAGTAGTGGTTGCAGGAGATGAGGCTTTAGAAGAGGCAGAAGATAGAACTTTTGGGGGGTCCGGAGATGGAGACCTTGAGGATGCATGAGAAGGGTGTTTAGACGGTGCCGAAGGAGGAATCTTGGCAACATCAGTAACTCTGGCTGGAGCTGCAGGTTCTCTTGTCGGGTTTTTGGTCGGAGCTGCAGGGCTTTAATAGGGGCTGCAAGTTCTTTGCCTGCCAGTACAGTTGAGACATCAAGGGTGGGTGTTATGGCTAAAGTTTCAGGGGCAGTTACTTCAGGAGTTTCAGGGGTAGTCGGTACAAGACTTTCCATGGCTGGTAAAATAGTTTCAGGAGCCATAGCAGGATTTTCAGGAGATCCTTTTTCCATTGGTGGTGACAGGCAAGGAGCCTGACCTAGAAAATGCTTTGATTCCGGTGCATGGTTTTCGTCTGGAATTGGAACAGGTGCAGTTTCTTCAGCCTTGTATGAATTTTGGCCTGAAGCAGAGACTGGCGGTGGGGTAGGAGCTGTAGTTGTAGGTGCAGTATGTAAGGCTGGCGCAACATCTTCTTTGACGGGCTCTGCCTGGTTGGGTGCCATGCTCAGAAAACACTAAATAAATGTCTCTGCCAAATCAGGTGGAAGCAAAGACCCCCGGTTGCTAAATACATTGGTCCAACAAACTCCCAATGGATTTTTCCCAATTAAGCACCACACTATAAATGGAAAGAGCCTCCACCCCCATTTAAATGCCACAACCTCTGCCATCCCTGTTCTGCTAGAGAATTTCTCATACTCTTGGCCACTTAACCATGCCTTGTTCTGGGCGCAGGGTAGATTGGTCCTGGTTATAGAAGAGGATTAAAGTATGCTGCTTTCTTTTTATAAATAAATGCCCCCCCACTCCAAATACATCTACAACACTCCCATGGCAAGACAGCATATGTGTGGTCCACCTCCTGCCCCCAACATGCCATTCTACCCAGGGGCCAGACAAAGCGCTGTGTACAGTACTGTATGTTCTGTGTTGCAGAGAAGACCTACATGGCCAAATATGGCAATCTACCATACAGTGCATGTGATTCTTTAGGCATGGTGGATCATACAGTATATTTCATATTAGCTTCAGGATAAAACTTTTTATATTTCCACAATAAACTGCTAATACATATCCACGTTAAATATCTACAACCTGGTAGTCATTTAAATTTCCAATCAAGCCTGCAATAATTTACTCAACTTGTCTTTTCTGCACCTGCTGTGATTTGGCCTTCTGTTTCAGAGATTTCTTGATATTTTGCTGAATAATACATAATTATTCCTTGGAGAAAGAAGCCAAACACTGTCTTGTCTTTACTGAATGTCATCATTTTGTCATGGTAGATACACCATTGGGATGGAGACATTTTTAAATAATGGATAGAGTAAGAATTATGGTCCGTCTGTGCTTCACACCAAGACCTTCTAATATTCACAATGTACATATTCAAAGATTCAGAATATAGACGGAGAAAGGCTTTACCTTCTTATTATTTTAGATAATGTAATATACAATACAATGATAAAAATATTTGTTGTAAAAGGCAATTTATGGCATTTAAAATTAACGTCATGATTTTCAGATAACTTCTATCTTGTACTAAATTGAGTTGAATCACCTCGATTAATTTGCTTTTCATTCATTTTGATTTGAAGGCACCTAAACTCTACGGATTTAGGCGGTGGACGATTGGACAATTTTAACATATCGCCCAACCCTACTTTACGCTCTGCTTTTCAAGTTGTAGCTCTTCTATTTAGAGACATAGATGCTGCGTGCTATCCTGTAGACTTAAATTTTTTAGGAAACATTATGCTTGGAAATTACAGAACAGACTATTTTAAGCATCCCATCACCTGCAGACTGTCTCAGCTGTTCAGCATTTGTCTCTTTGAGTAGGGACAACTTTGACTAATGTCCGTTCTAATAGTTGTGAAAGTTACAACCTTTAAAGGGGTGGCATATACGCAACTATCATCTGTCAATAAAAGTATCAGGAAACAGTGTCTTTGTATCTCATCAACTCGAACCTAGTAGCACTAACATAAGCAATTGACTCATACATTATGTCTGTGTGAACCTACAACTCATACTTAGTTATGCATTGTGAGTTCTAATTGAATGCATTAACCAATATCAATTCATATACACTTATCAATGTGTGTTACCAAAAATGCTTAACATCTTGTCCAGAGTAACAGGAAAATAGATTAAAAAAACAAAACAGATTCTGTTCGGATCTATATAAAACATGTCTATTAAGAAATTATGAAATCTTCCCAAGTTTCTTGAATAATGTATCGGGACAATACTTATGAATTTATGGATCACATGGTTACACAGGGGCGTTATCTTTAAGAGGATGAGCAGTTGCTGGGCTATAACATTTTAAATGTTTCAATGGACAATATGCCTGATGAAGATTAAGACGTCTGATTGAGAGGCACCTTGGATTACTAAATATCTTAAATAAAAAGTATCTTAGTACTTAATAATTTTTACAATGATGGATATCAAGTTTGTAGACATTATTGTTATGCTTGTTACCACTACAAGGATGGTAAGTCCCTCAGTTGATAAGTGGTTTCTTGTCATTAGAGCTGTTACATTATTGTAATTTATTTTAATAAATTCCATCTGATAATATGGAAGTACTTGTATACTCCATATTAATCCAACAAATTATGGACAGTGTAAAAGACTAAATATGATACATACCTGTATTTGTGTATGGATTTTACAGGTCAAAACTACTCATCCAGAATGTTCTATTGTTCTAAACCTCATGGAAAAGGAGAACGCATGCAAACTCAAACTGAAAACAATTTATAACATTCCTTTGCTATCAACCAAAAATAAGGCTGCAGGTAAATATGTTTAAAAATAAAGGTTATTCTTTTACTTAGCATTACATTATGCATCGCTGTGATCATACAATCATGAGACATGCCATCAGAATTAAAACATTTTGTTTAACATTAATCTCAGGCTGCCAGGTGGAATGGGACGGAGTAAGCTGCTGGCCAGCTACAGATATAGGCATGAGCGTCTTTGTCTCATGTCCTCTCCCTCTTTTGAAACCTGACTCTCCTGAAGGTAAACATTATATAAATGTCTAGTGTCTTCAAACAATGTACATATTCGACATAAAATAAAATGTACAAAACAAAGGACATTTTAAGAATAAATATTCAAAAGTGTGGGCTCACCCCATGTTTTAAATGGAAACTCGTACTTTTATTCATCAAATGAGTTGATGAAAATGAAAAGAAATGAATAGAAAATATAGTCAAGACATTGACAAGGTTAGAAATAATGTTTTTTACTTGAAATAATCAATTTGGTCCTTCAAACGTTTATTTTGTCAAAGAATCATCCATTTGCAGCAATGACAGCCATGCAGATGTCGATTTGTTGAGGTAATCTGGAGAAATGTCACCCCATGCTTCCTGAAGCACCTCCCACAAGTTGGATTGGCTTGATGGGCACTTATTACGTACAATATGGTGAAGCACCTCCCACAACAGCTTAATAGGGTTGAGATCTGATGACGCTGGCCACTCTGTTATAGACAGAATACCAGCTGACTGCTTCTCCTTAATGGTTCTTGCATAGTTTGGAGTTCTGGATCATTGTCCTGTTGTCCCACTTCTCTGGCTATTCTGGTTAGAGCCAGTTTGTGCTGTTCTGTGAAAGTAGTAGTACCCACCGTTGTATGAGATCCCCTGTTTCTTGGGAATTTCTCACATGGATTAATAGCCTTCATTTCTGAGGACAAGAATAGACTGATGAGTTTCAGAAGAAAGTTCTTTGTTTCTGGCCATTTTGAGCCTGTAATCGAACCCACAAATGCTGATGCTCCAGATACTCAACTAGCCTGTGGAAGGCAATTGTATTGCATCTTTAATCTGCACAACAGATGTGCTAACATGATCGCACAAGGGGTTTCTAATGATCAATTAGCCTTTTAACACCATACACTCTTAACACAATGTGCCAATGGAACACAGGAGTGATGGTTGCTGAAAATGGGCCTTTTTACGCCTATGTAAATATTCCATAAAAAATCTGCCATTTCCAGGTATAATAGTAATTTACCACATTAACAACGGACCTCATTAAATTTGTTCTTAAAACATTTCCTAAAAAAAGTCTACGTCGGATATAGGACAAGTTCTTAAACCACAGAATTGTTCGCAACTGTGTTTTTATATTGCTGAATTCCATTTCTTTTTAAATTGAAAGCTTGTGCCAGTTGTTCCTAATAAGCGTTGCTAAATGCCCTGCCAATCCCCATAAAAGGGCACGAGACTGCAAGGCCATGTGCAAGTGAGTGTCATATTTAGTAGTGTCAGTAGTGGATATAAAATAGCACACAAAAAGATGAATGGTATGCTATTAGGCTACTCGTTCAGTGAATGCTGTATCCGGAGAAGGGCACACAATCGGACCGGGCCTTGGGCTACACAAAACAATACATATCTGTGTTGCACAGTTTGCCTGCATGTTCTACAAGTGGACTCAAGCTGAACAGTGGAAAATATAGGCTACATAATATCTTGATTGCTGAGTCATAAAAGATTTTCTGTTGGCTAACAGGACTAAAATGGGCCAGTAAAGAAGGTGCTTGGGTACAATCAAACCACGGCCAGGACCTTCACCATAACAGACTGGTATTGTGCACGATACAGAGGCTCGGGTCGGGTTGGGACGGGGTCGGGAATTCAGATAATGAATTTGGTCTGGGCTATAGATTGGGTCCACAAGTTTCCCGGGCCGGTCCGTGTTGGGCTTGAATTTTTTTTTTGGAACGTTGAGAACTCGCTGCACCAGTGTATTGAGGTGAATTATAGTGTTAGTATAGTGCTCATTTAATTTAAAAAGACCATAATGCTTTATAAAATAATGAAAATAATTAAATCATCAAACATGTAGTTTAAATACAATAATATGATACAACTGTAGGATTAAGGCAGACAAAATAACCAATTATTTCGCACGAACATGTCGGCCCTCAAATGTGCGCAAGTGTGCTCTTGAGTGTTTGCAGATTTAGTTTTAATGTTATAACAAATCCCAAATAAGAACATTTTGGTGAATGTCAGAATTTTTGGGAAAACTGCCCAAGTGGGGTTTAAGAAGAAAATTCTTCTTAAGAACGGTTGGTGAAGAGGCCCAATGTCTTAACGGTATATCTGATCAGTTATAGACATTTTAATCAATCAGTATGATGCATTCAAACTGTATATTGTTATTGGAAAGTCTTATTATGTGATTGCGTCGTATAAACATACGGAAATAGTAGGGTAAGAACAACATGGACGAGGAGGATTTGGACTTGGCACAAGTAAACAGAGATGGTCAAAATAAACTCCTTTGGAACAATGCAAATTAGTGATAGAACAGATACGTAAGCAAGAGGAAGCAGTAAGGAGCGCTAAAACTGTCTCACAACTCAAACAAGGGCGATGGATGAACTGGGAAAGTGTAGAGCAGAGGAAAATTACCTGGAAGGACTTGTGGGGAATGGAATCCACAAGAATTAGCTTAATTGTTAGGGCAACCTACGACGTACTGCCAACACCAACAAATCTCAGCCAATGGGTAGGTGAGGATCCAACATACCTCTTCTGCGGGTGGACAGCTAATCTCAAACACATAATGTCTGGGTGCAAGACTAGCCTTACTCAAGGAAGATATACCTGGCACCACAATCAGGTACTAAAGTGCTTGGCTGCAGCAATAGAGCATAGGCGCTCAATAGTTAATGCCCTGACCATTGGAGCAGAGGGCGACACGCACCACATTAGCTTTGACAGGGGTGGAGTTCCGGAAAGAAATTTAAACAGGCCCAAAAAAAAGCTCAGGGCAGCTGAGACGAGCACGAGATTGGAAATAGCTTGCAAATGTCGGATAATAACTGAGAGTCCCATTAGAGATTGCAACAACCAATTTAAGACCAGACCTATTACTCTGGTCCAACACACTGCAAACTGTGTACTTTGTAAAGCTAACAGTCCTGTTGGAAGAAGCAATAGATGAGGCATACGAAAGAAAGAAACCTCGCTATAGCAGCTGAAGCAGAACAGTGAGGCTGGAGAACAAAGGTGTGTCCGGTGGCAGTTGGATGCCGAGGATTTGTGGCAATATCAACAACCAAACTACCTAAGGAAATAGGGATCTACGGCAAAGAATTGCACCAGACCATAAAAGCTTTGTCAGATATAGCAGAACAAAGTAGCCAGTGGCTGTGGCTGAATAGGAAAGATCAAATATGGGCGCAAAAGTAAAGAACAGCATGTCGAAAAACCAAAGAAAGTGATTACATCTCAGGACTAAGCTATAAAGGTAACTTTAAAGGTGCTTATGACTGCCCTCTCAAACAATTATATAAGTCATGAAGTTTGGTTTACACTTTAAAACGGTTCAATACTTGGCGTCCGCATTACGGGGCCCAAGTTTTCATATGGACTTCAGGGTAACATTTTAAGAGCAATATCCCAACTGTCTGAGCGTCGTTCCATGTTTCAAGCCAGCAGGTGGAAATAGGTGTGGTATTCAAATAAGTCATGAAAATAGGTTTACACTGTAAAATGTGTCAACACTTGGAGTCCACAATCTCTGCATTACATGACCCAAGGACTTTAGGGTTACATTGTAAGAGTAATATCCTAACTGTCTGGTGTTCCATGTTTCAAGCCAGCAGTTGAAGGTATTTGTAGGGTGTTTATACTTCTTTTTTAATATCTGGCCTTGCTCAGTGCTGATATAGAGAGGTGTGGCTTTGAGACGTCATTGCTCACAGTTAAGCCTTCTGAAGGTGTCGTGGGCTCAAATTAACTAAACATCCAGGATGGAGGGCGCCCACTTAAAAACTCCAATGACATGTCCGCTCTCAACCCAAATCCATTCTGAAATTAGTTTTTTTAAGTGCTCATCTTGGAATATTGCATAACGGATACTATAACATCGTATCCTGTGTATTTTGAAATGTGAAACGTCAGTGATGATGCTCACATCTTGTTATCGCAAAGTCATATTCTTATTATTATTGTACATTTTTGGTGGCCTAACTACGCCTGTAGTTTTGACCCTATCGATTCCATACCAGTGCCGACAGGTCTTGGGTATTGCCATCTAGTGCGCTTACATGCAGCTAAGTGATCGGCTCACGTGTTATATTTTTAATTATTATTTTGAATCGTTTTTTGCCTCTAGTGAAATCCATGTGGATAGAGTTTTCACAGGCATATACCGCCATCTAGCATTGATGTTATGTATTTGCATGTTGTTACATTTGTATACCAACTGTCTTGGCTATTAGGCCGAACACCAGTTGTTAACTGCCAGTTGTTAATCAATGACTCAGTCTCTCGTGTCAGGATGTGTTCCCCCTGATATAGAGTGGGTCAGGGATGACTTATTTCTGTAGGCCAACCCGGAAGTTAGCATCACCATGGGTTCGCTCAACAAATAGCCTATGGGATTTTTACATTGGATTTTTGATTATTGCATGAAATAAGCTCTGTAGAAAACAAACATTTATGATACTTACAGTATTTTAATAAATACTTATTAATTGTTGAAATCAATTTATAGGCTATCTTCTAAGTGATCATCCTCGCATTAAAATGTAGTACTGTAATATTTTGATGGTATCTCACGTTGTATTGCTCCATCACATGCTTTAAATATATTACACAATGAATATTGAGCTGAAGCTTACTTCAATATCTGTCAGAAAAATCGCAATTAGATATTGTTCTCAAATTGTTCAGCCCTCACGATGAAATTTGCCGATAACTTCTAGAATACAACGTTCTACAGATATAACTTGCTAAAGAAGTTAGTTTTGAGCCTTAGCGCTCTCCATAGTATCTCAGTTGTGCGACCACAGCGTCTCGGGGTCTAGCATTTTGCGCTTCCTTCGCCGTTTGTGCGGGGGCGGGGCTGTGGGTAAACATATCTCGACGGGGAAACGGTCTTGGATACCGGCTTCCTGCCAAACAGCCAACTGACTACTCTCATCCAGCCAGCTACTTTAATATATAATGTTTTGATTAACAAGTTGGATTCGCTATTTGTGTACATTTACGACCACTAGCCTCTTGCTTCAAAACAATGCGACCATGCTGATAGAGAAACGTGCCTAGGAACGAACTTTAGCTAGTAAACGTAGTCTGGTCAGATCGATATTGTTTTGACGAGAGCCAAGACAAGCTTCTGTCACAGCAAGGAAAGGAGCAAAACCTGGTATGGATTTTCTAAGAGTTCTTGTGAGACAACTTCCCCTTCAAAAACAAGCCCAAAAGAAGCTCAACTCCATTATGGCCATACAAAATTATTAAAACTAGGGGTGTGAACGTTTATGAAAATATTGAAACATTTTCCATAAGAAATGTCAAGGGTTTACAGCACTCAATACTTAGTAATACCCAAGATTTTACAGCAAGCGTTTTACACTCACCCTCGATCCACTTCGTTTAAGCATTGTGAAAAATCTCAGATTTCAAGATTTACAGTTAGGCCCAAAAATATTTGGACAGTGACACAAGTTTTGTTATTTTAGCTGTTTACGAAAACATATTCAGGATACAATTATATAATCAATATGGGCTTAAAGTGCAGACTCTCAGCTGTAATTTGAGAGTATTCACATCCAAATTGGAGCAAGGGTTTAGGAATTACAGCTCTTTAATACGTAGCCGCCTCTTTTTCAAGGGACCAAAAGTAATTGGACAATTGACTCAGAAGGCTGCAAAAAAAAATAACAACGCTGCATGGGCTCTTCCCTCATTAACCTGTCATCAATTAAGCAGTTAAAAGGTCTGGAGTTGATTCCAGGTGTGGCGTTTGCATTTGGAAGCTGTTGCTGTGAACACACAACATGCGGTCAAAGGAGCTCTCAATGGAGGTGAAACAGACCATCCTGAGGCTGAAAAAAAAGAAGAAATCCATCAGAGAGATAGCAGAAATGTTAGGAGTGGCCAAATCAACAGTTTGGTACATTCTGAGAAAAAAAGAGTACACTGGTGAGCTTGGGAACTCAAAAAGGCCTGGACGTCCACAGAAGACAACAGTGGTGGATGATCGCAGAATCCTTTCCATGGTGAAGAAAAATCCCTTCACAACATCCACTCAAGTGAAGAACACTCTCCAGGAAGTAGGTGTATCAGTATCTAAGTCTACCATAAAGAGAAGACTTCATGAGAGTAAATACAAAGGATTGAGGATTGACAGATGAGACTAAGATCAACCTGTACCAGAATGATGGGAAGAAGAAAGTTTGGAGGAGAATTGGAACAGCTCATGATCCAAAGCACACCAAATCTTCTGTAAAACATGGTGGAGGCAGTGTGATGGCATGGGCATGCATGGCTTCCAATGGCACTGGGTCACTTGTGTTTATTGATGATGTGACAAAAGACAGAAGCAGCCGGATGAATTCTGAAGTGTATAGGGATATACTTTCTGCTCAGATTCAGCCAAATGCAGCAAAGTTGATTGGACGGCGCTTCACAGTACAGATGGACAATGACCCAAAACATACTGCAAAAGCAACCCAGGAGTTTTTTAAAGCAAAGAAGTGGAATATTCTGCAATGGCCGAGTCAATCACCAGATCTCAACCCAATCGAGCATGCATTTCACTTGCTCAAGACAAAACTTAAGGCAGAAAGACCCACAAACAAGCAACAACTGAAGACCGCTGCAGTAAAGGCCTGGCAAAGCATCACAAAGGAGGAAACCCAGCGTTTGGTGATGTCCATGGGTTCCAGACTTCAGGCAGTCATTGCCTGCAAAGGATTCTCAACAAAATATTGCAAAGTAACATTTTACTTGGGGTTATGTTTATTTGTCCAATTACTTTTGAGCCCCTGAAATGAGGAGCGTTTGTATAAAAATAGCTACAATTCCTACTTGTTTAATCATATATTTTTGTTCAACCCCTTGAATTAAACCTTAAAGTCTGCACTTCAATTCCGTTGTAGTTGTTTCATTTCAAATCCAATGTGGTGGCATGCAGAGCCCAAATCATGAAGATTGTGTCACTGTCCAAATATTTTCGGGCCTAACTGTATATAATTAATTTAATAAATGTGCAAACATGTAGAACTTAGAGAACAAAAATAAAACTAGGAACTTGAAGACATAATAGCTCAGCAATGGGTCAAGAAAACTTAGTTCAAACAGGCCTACTACGTTTTACTGGTACAACACAAGCTCCAGCTCGGTGAGGGAGAGGGCGGTGATAGGTTTGCACGGAGATTCGTGGAAGGGCGAATTACACTTAAAAGCCCTTTATTAGGCTAATGACCAGACTGTGTCATTCAATGGCAATGCATTGAGGACAGTAGCCTATATACCATTATTGTAAAAAATAAATGTGCTTGTTAGATTTTCTTTACCAGCAACCATATTTTTAAAAGGAGCCCAAAAATCAGCAACTCCTGATTTTTTTTAAGTGACTTTGAAAAAAAAGCAGCCCAAAGTTTTTTTTTTGAGCAGACTTGGCAACTCTGATGCTGATAGAGAAACGTGCCTTTGAACGAACTTTAGCTAGTCAACGTAGTCTGGTCAGATTGACAAGCTTCAGCAACAGCAAGGTAACGAGCAAAACCTGCTATGGGCTTTCCAAGAGTTGGCTATGAAAACGGAATGGATTAATTTGGAGATTGATTATCAGCCAAAATTGGCATGGGTTTATTTTATTATGTGATGCGTCAGTGATGACAAATATCCGACTTCCCATGGTTAAAAATGCACCAAAATGTCATGATTTAAAGTTTTAAAAAATCTACCTTGAAAACTGAATTTTTTATAAATAGCCAAGTTTAGTAGTTTTTTGGTTGGATTTGAACTAACTCCTCTGAAACCAGAAAAACCAAATTAACTCAAAATCACTGTATATCATCCTCAGATGGTCTACTTTACACACAAAACCAAGCTTGGCAATAAAATCATAATTGAGCTCACACTGCACCAAAATGCATTTCTGTAAGTTATTAAGTAGTAGTAGCAAGTATTGGCGCGTTAACGCATATTTCTTTTAACGCGTTAACGCAATTTGTTTTAACGCCACTAGTAGGTTCTTTTTTGCCTGATACTCTCTAGACACAGTGTCGGATCCACCCTCAAGTGTCAATGGGAGGGAATCTTCTTGCAACCGTAACTGAGAACGTCTTATTGAGGAACCTCCTTCAAACATTGTCAGATGTAAATCAATGTTTGCTATACCAAATGTTTCATAGAAACGTGGTAAGTGATTGTATAATATATACAACACACTTTTGTTGTGTGAGATGTGAGCAGTAGCGATGTTAGTGTGTAAATCTATAGCCTTTTATAATGATTATGTGACGAGGTGTCAAATCAACATTTCAAAGCAGATATTTGTATGGTCTGAAACACCAAATTTGTCATATCAGACAAAGAGAAGTTTATAGGTTCTTAGCTGGATTACCAGATTTATAGATGTCCGTGCATGGCAGACATCTTTGTACTTGAGGAAACATGACTAATCAACATAATGTAGCATTGACCGTAACTCCCAGCATGCCTGGCGAGTAAACTCTGTTTATTCTTATGGACAGTAGGATATCTTAATGTTTCCTTATTATCACGTTTGTTTCCTTGTTATCATGTTTCTTAAAGAGTTATGAAGTGCTGTAAACACAGATATCGGTTTGTACTTTTGTTAGATGTGACACCGTGACTGTGTATGGTGTGTCTGAGAATAAGGTCAGAGCATGTCTGATCAATTGCGTATGTGCCTTGTTTTATTGAACTATGGGAATTAAATAGGTGAACAGATGTGGTGCTCTGTTGTTCTTATGCAAGTCAATGATGCTGTTTAGTCTTGCAAAAGGGTGAGAATCTTCTTGTGACTGAGAATATCTTATTGAGTAACCTCATTCAAACATTGTCTGATTTGAATCTTTGATTGCTATTACCAAATGTTTCATAGAAACGGTGCAAGCAGTTCCATCTTGAATTTTGTGTGAGATGCGAGCAGTAGATTTTACTGTGTAAATCTCTCTATATATAGCCTTTTATAACGACTAAGTGAGGAGGTGTCAAATCAACATTGCAAAGCAGATATTTGCACGGTTTGGAACACTACATTTGTCATGTCAGACAAAGAGAGGTTTATATGTTCTTTGATTTGTTCTTAGCTGGATTACCAAATTTATTTTGGAGCTGAGGGTCACCACTGCGCATGGCAGACATCTTTGTACTTGAAGAAACATGACTAATCAATGTAATGTAGCGTCGGGTGTAACTCCCAGCATGCCTGGCGAGTAACTCTGTTAATATTTATGGACAGCACGTTCTCAATGTTTCCTTGTTGTCATGTTTCATGTAAAGAGTTATGAAGTGCTTTAAATCCAGATATCGGTTTGTACTTGTGTTAGATGTAACACAGTGACTGTGTATGGGGTGTCTGTGAATAAGGTCAGAGCATGTCTTGTCTGCCGTATGTGCCGTGTTTGCTGGAATGATGATGAACAAACGTGGCCCTCTGTTGCGCATACCGAAGTCAATGGGGCTGTTCAGTCCTCTTATTGAGTCTACTCATTCAAGTCAGTTCACGTGAACTACAGTATTCGAGACCTTAAAACTAAATCACAAAAAACCTCTTTAGACACAGTACTTTAACAGTCTAATTTTGCTATCTAGGATACTGAAGGTTATGTAGGTTGGTGGATGTGCAACCTCCTCCATTTGCTGAGAGTTCAATGACCATTCCAACCGGATTTGTCCTTTTTTCTTTTTCTACTTTTTCTTTATTTTTTTCTGCTATTCTTATTTCTTTTTTTTTCTTTTGTTCTTAATGTTCTTTTTTTCTGTAATTGTTTTTTCATAGCCGGCCACCGCTATCACTGCTTACAGTTATATTTATTATTATTATTCCCCCAAGTATCCTCCTTCCATGGTTAAAAATGCACCAAATTTGGCACACATGTCCAGGTCCTCTCAAAACTACACCCCATGCCATGCCGTCTCATTGTTCTGTTGGTGGCGCTGTAGCAGGAGTTCAAAGTTGAAAGTGCAAAAAAAATCATTAAAAATAGACCATTAGGTTTACAGCTCTAAAATCTTCAGAACGTGCCCATTGTAGTGAGATGAAACTTTCAGATATGGCACCCATTAGAAATGATGAAGTCCATCACTCTTGTTTCTTTCAAAAACTGGTGGTCTACCCAAAGGGTCCAGGTCCAAAACCATATATGTAAATCACATAAAAATTACCGGATAGCGTCTTCAGATGCTCAACATCAAATGTCTGAAATATCTTGTTGATATCTCTAAAAATTAGCTCACAGCACATCAAAATATATTACTGTAATCACTACTGTATATTCAATTTGTCATATCTCACTGGTTCACTGAACAATCCTCATCTGAACGATATATAAATATCACAACATTAATGACATGAAGTGTGGAAAATCTCAGATTGTTATCTTAAAAATGAATTTTTAATAAATATCAGCTAGTCACTTAAAAAGCAGCTACAATGCAACTTTTGTTGTGTGAGATGCGAGCAGTAGCGACATTACTGTGTAAATCTTTAGCCTTTTATAATGATTATGTGACGAGGTGTCAAATCAACTTTGCAAAGCAGATGTTTGTACGGTTTTGAACAACAAATTTGTCTTACCAGACAAAGAGAGGTTTATACGTTCTTAAATTGGTTCTCAGCTGGATAACCAAATTTATTTTGGAGCTGGAGGTCATCACCGCGCATGGCAGACTTCTTTATACTTGAAGAAACATGACTAATCAACATATCACAGAGTTATGAAGTGCTGTAAATGCAGATATCGGTTTGTACTTTTGTTAGATGTGACACCAGGACTGTGTATGATGTGTCTGTGAATAAGGTCAGAGTATGTCTCATCCTTTCCGTATGTGCCTGTTTGCTTGAATGACGGTGATGAGATAGGTGAACAAACGTAGGCCTCTGTTGCTGTTACCCAAGTCAATGGTGCTGACCAGTCTTATTATTGAGTCTACTCATTCAAGTCAATTTATCTGAACTACGTAGTTCGAACGATTTGAGGCTTTAAAACTAAATGACAAGAAACCTCATAAGACTCAGTACATTAACAGTCTAATTTTGCTATCTAGGATACGGAAGGTGGTGTAGGTTGGTGGGTGTGGAACCTCCTCCATTTGCTCAGAGTTCTATGACCATTCCAACCAAATTTCTGTCTTTTTATTTATTTTTTTATTTTTATTCTATTTTTATGTTTCTTCTTTTTTTTCCATAATATTCTTTTTTTCTGTAATTATATTTACATAGCTGGCCAAGCATATACTGCTTGCAGTTATATTTATTATTAGGCCTATTTTGGGCGCCCTAACTATGCCTGCAGTTTTGACCCAACTGATTCCATTCCAGTGCCCACATGTCTTGGGTATTGCAGTCTATTGCGCTTACATTCAGCTAAGTGATCGGTTCACGTGTTATATTTTTAATTATTATTTTTAATTGGTTTTTGACCCCATTGAAATGACTGGGGCTAGGGTTTTGACTGGGAGAGAGTTTTCACTGTTGTATACCGCCATCTAGCGTTGATGTTATGTAATTGCATGTTGTTACGTTTGTACCGACTGTCTTGGTTCTTATTAAGCCGCCAAACACTAGTTGTTAACTGCATCAGTGACTCCGTCTTGTTATTTGACATGGAAACATGGTGTCAGAAGTGGGATAGCTAACTCATAAATAACAAAAACACCACATAAATAACAACAGTTCAGGACATCTGCACGAATGCGCCTGTGAGTATGTAATAACGGTGTCACCATATCGCTAATTATTCCATAGTGAGTTAGCTCGTTTCTAGTTAGCATTAGCACCTAGCCATGGATAGACGATCCCCCCTCCTGCTGTATTGAACTGTTGCATAGTGTGTTTCATGTTCACTAGATTTCAAGAAGTGAGTGTTATTGAAATAACAACTGCTTAGAATAGTCAATGTAAACCACAACGCATGACGCATTGACTGTATTAAGTCAATGCTGTATAGTGGAAGTAGTGAACTAACAATATTCTTAAAGGACGACACAGGCATTGTACAAAGGCAACGCAATACTAGATACAATTTTGGTATAATGAAACGCCATACACTAAGCCGTGTCAGTTAGCAAGCTCATCAAGACAATGAGGCAGTGCGCGTGCAGGATCGGTTCACGTGTTATTCTCTTATTTGTAATCGGTGTTTTGCACTCACCCATGCATTGAAATAAATAGAGAATGCAGTACAAGTTCATCTGCATGGTTGTAGCGCTCATCGTTTAGTCTTGTTAGATATAAACTTATCTGGAGCAAGTTATATAATATAATACGGACAGAGTAGCCCTATTGAAGTGTTGGACAAATAACGATGGTCGATCTAACCAAGGAGTTAATGCTAAAAGGTCCAACACAATAACCCAAGTCGAGGTACGTAGTCATCATTACAGCTGTCCTGGTTGGGTATTGAAGTTATACATTTGCATTATATCCCATGAGATTTTTTGGGGGGGGGGGGGGGGGGGGGGGTCTATGAACACTACTCAATAATGTTTACCTCTCAAATCGCTTTTATGTATGTATGGTAGAGTAGAACCTAACTACAGTGAGGTACGTGAAATTATTTTAGGGGGGCAAGCGTGACTATTAACACTGTACTCATTAATGACTACCTCCCAAATCGCATAAATTTGGTATTAATGATTTGAATCCAATCCTTAGTGCTTGAGCTTGAACTGTGGCAGGGTCATATTGAATGCATTGTCAGGGAAAGCCCAACCTATATAAAACCAAACAATAGTACTAAGTCATCGTATATGTCCAACATTAGATTATAATGAAGCGGCACTAACAATCTCGCACCAATAAGCAAACCTGTCAACAAACAGGGTCTGGACTGCAGTCCACTTGTGCTGCAGGGGCGGTCAGTTTAATAACTGTGACGCATCACATCACATTTGCTCAGGGAAATACATTTTTTTGTTCATTTAAGGGCTAGATAAACCTTTATGAAGTGAAGGTGTCAATAAATAAACCGAAAACAATAAATAAGGTCTAATGATTCTTAATCACAAAATTAATGATCAGTCAGGAAATGGTGTATTTTCAAATACTAATAGGCAACTAATAGTTCTTAACAAAAAAAACCCACAAGAAGCCTGATTCTCCTTTACAATAACTCACTAAATGTTTACAACTGGGTAGGTGAGCTGCTCGCTGAAGACACGTTTTAAAAACCCCTGTCAACAAACGGGGTTTCTGCTAGGTAAGTTGCGCAGTCAAATCACTGGACGCATCACATGCGCATTTGCATTGTGTCACATACTGTTATCATGAACTTTTATTGTTCTCCTTATTATTAGCCCCATTTTTGGTGCCTTAACTACAGTCGCAGCTTTGGGAATTTCGCTTCCATTGCAACGTCAAACGTTCCTTTCTAATGACATTTGACATGTCTGATGACATTAATTGCGCTTGTACACAGCTAATTCTTCTGTCCACTCGTTATTTTTTAATTGTCTTTTTTACAGGTTTCATTTCCCAAAGACAATGAATGGGGGAAAGAGATTAAGCCCTCTGGTGAACTTGGAATGAAGGACTAATATGTTCGCGTTTGTGGCAAAGACTGGCTGATAACACATAGGCTATTGTGGGGCAAACAGCAGCATAGTTTTATTAAGATTATTAAAATGTATTTAAATGGTTAAGGCTCGGTGGTTAGCACTGTTGCCTCACAGCAAGAAGGTCCTGGGTTCAATCCCCACTGACCTAAGGGCCTTTCAGGTGGAGTTTGTATGTTCTCCCCGTGTTCGCGTGGGCTTCTCCGGGTACTCCGGGTTTCCTCCCACAGTCCAAAGACATGCAGGTTAATTGGGTGACTCTAAATTGCCCGTAGGTGCGAATGTGAGGGGAGGAGTGTCTGTCCCTATGTGTCAGCCCTGTGATAGACTGGCGACCTGTCCAGGGTGTACCCCGCCTCTCGCCCTGTGTCCGCTGGGATAGGCTCCAGCCCCCCCCGTGACCCTGTACAGGATAAGCGGTAAAAGTTAATGGATGGATAAATGGTTAACCGTAAACAAACAGTGGTACGAGTTTATTGTGGTTAGATAATATATTTATAAGTGTTTTGAGTGATTGAATCGCAATGCGTCTTGGTGGTCGTGTTCAGCGCCCCACAACCGCATTCACACTGAAGAAAGTAGACTACTGCTGATTTAATGTTTGCAGCGCTGTCCACTTGTGATATGATCGCCAGAAGGAGACTAATTGACATAGACCAGCCAAACTTGTATATATTAAACTTATATCTGTCTTCTAATTACCCACACAATTTAAAGATGATTACATGTGACATATAGTTCACAATATTTATATGAATGGAAGAAGTCAGATGTTGCAGCTGTCCCCAACCCTGGGGACAGTTGCAACATGTTCAAAATACATTATATTTAACTAATTAACTTTTGCTTTTTGTCTTATCTTACCGGTAATACTACAAAACAGCATTAGGTTAGGACACCTCACTCTACCATGCTTAGCCAGACATAGTGGAAGTTAATCATCAACAAACAGTGGTAGAGTTGTGGTAGATAATATATTTATACTGTAAGTGTTTTGAGTAGGTGTTTACACTTGTGTGTTCAGTTCAGCGCTGGTCTCCAACACACAAGGACGTTTTAGCGCTGCTGCGGTTATTTTAGGGGGCTGGCCACCACACTGCCTGGTTGCTGATGGTGGAAACCCAATCACATACGCATTTTCTCGTGGAAATGTATTTGTAGTTATTATTAGCCCCATTTGTCTGGGTCTAACTACGGTCGCAGTTTTGTGAATTTCACTTCCATTGCAGCGCCCACATGTCCATTTTAATACCGTACAGTGCGCTTGTACATAGTTAATTAATTTATTGTATTTTTTACGCTGTTAATTTGCCCATAGAAATTAATGGGGAGATAGGTTCAGCCCTCTGGTGGACCTTGAATGAAGGACCAAGATGAATCATACCCTGGTATATACTGCCATCTAGTGACCGTAATAAAATGTTGGTTAACATACAGTATATAAATTTACAAGATGAATGCATTTCAAGGTACCCTAATGAATGACATAATATTCTTTTCTTTTTTATACAGGGTTAACCAACTGAGTGCCCTGTTTAAAGGCGGAATATATAAATTACGACAACAAAAAATAAATATAAATGTTTACAATACAAATATTACAATACAGTACAATATTTCATTTTCAACCAAAACAAGAACACTCTTCAACTCCCAAATCCTCCAGTTAAAGTTTAAATTGTTCAACAGAAACAAACTGCTCTAATTTCAATTCCTGTTGAATCTTGTACAATTTATCCAAGGCACAAAAACTGAAAGCTGATTTACCAAGTTCTGTTTTCACTTTGGGCTTTCAAGGGTGATATAGTCCTGTGAGCGTGTCCTATGACTGCTGGATTTGTGTTTTAATAATGAAGTCAGGTAAAAAGGTAACATGCCCAGCAATGCCTTGTAAACAAAAAAGAGACAATGTGTTTCTCTCTTATCACTAAGAGAAGACCCTCCTACTTTTTATCCCGTGTACAATTATGAGTTCTAAAACTATCCCCAGTTACAAAATGCAAAGCACTGGGGTAAACTGCATGAAGGGACTTTAAAATTGTTGCGGCTGCATGCATTTACACAATATCACCATAATCCATGACTGACAAGAGAGTAGATTTTACAGTTGTCTTTCTGTTTTCAAGTGAAAAGCATGACCTTATTCTATATAGAGCTCTGATCCTCACCTTCTTTGTGAGTTCAAGCACAAGCGTCTTAAATGATAACTTTTTATCTAGTGAAATTCCCAAGTATTTGTAAACTGCAACACGCTCAATTTGGGCCCCATTAAGGGAGCAAATGTTATATGCCTTATAAACTAACTTTTTGGCCCTTGAGAAATCATATATATAGTTTTTGACTCATTAAGGATTAATCTTAGATTTCTAAGGGATTTCTGTGCACAATTAAATGCCCTTGTCAGGTTTGACATTGCATGTTCCATTGATGGAGCACAGGCATAAAGAATGGTATCACCTGCATAGAAATGAACTTTACAGTTTCAACTTTACAGTGGCTGCAACCTTTGATTTCAAACCTATAGCATCTATGCACTGTGTTCTGTCAGAGAGGTAGTCCTGAAACCACGTAAAGGCTGCATCATCAAATCCCAGCAAGGCTAATCTAGCCAGAAGTAATCTGTGATTAACTGTATAAAAAGTACTTAACAAAGCAGCACAATGTTTCTCATCATCAAGAGAAGTAACTATATACTTTTCCACAAGAGTAGCTGCTGTAATAGTACTATGACCAGCTCTGAAACCTGACTGAAAAGGGCTTAAAATATTATTAGTGGACAAGAAAGCACAAAGCTATTCATTTACAAGATGTTCTAACATCTTTGCTAGACATGGGAGTTTGGAGATAGGTATGTAATTATTTAAGTAACTTGCATCCTCGCCTTTATGTAAAGGATTAACCAGAGCTTATTTCCATATTTTAGGTATTAAACCAGAAGTGATTTTAAATTGCTCGGCTATGAAGGGGACAAAGCTTTAGCAGATACGGGTCTCATTGATCTGCACCCATGGATCTTCTAATACACTTGGAGTTGCGTAGAACTTCCAAGCATTCAAATTGAAGGAAACATAATTTCCATGGGAATTAAATCTCTTTTTCTACAGCAGTGTAAACTGCATCTCCTGGTGCCATTTGTGCCCTATTAGCTCTACTGCATTCTCCAAAAGTGAGCCTGATTTTATAAAACGATGGTTCAAAGCATCACAAATCTCTTTTCTATCAGTTACAGGATTGGAGTCTAGCATTATTTGCTGGGGGAGACACTGAGATGAAACACTGTCTTTAAGTGTTTTAACCACTTAAACAGAATTTTGCTGAATTGTTTCCACATTCAGATAATTGTTCAAATAATATGTAGATTTAGCACTTTTCACCATATACGTACACCCTCCGGTCCCACTTTTTAAAAAATGGGAACCACCACCTTGGTCTGACACTGAAGAGGCCTGTCAACCAAGACAACCCAACAATGTCCAGAGCCTTCAGCATCTCGGGGCGAGTCTCATCCACACCCGGCACCTTGCCACTGAGGAGCTACTTTAATTACCTCAGTAACCTCTGCCAGGGATATGGGTGAGGCTTCCACCGAGTTTTAGAACTCTGCCCCCTCCACAGAAGACGTGTTGGTGGGGTTAAAGATATCCTCCAAGTGCTCCTTCTACCGCCCGACAATATCCCCAGTCCGGGTCAAAAGTTCTCCTCCCCTGCTCAACAGAGCCTGGGCCAAGCCCTGATTTCCCTTCCTGAGCCGTCTAACGGTTTGCCAGAACTTCCTTGAGGCCAAATGAAAGTCCTTCTCTATTGCCTCCCTGAACTCCTCCCACACCCGGGATTTTTCTTCTGTGACCACCGAAGCCGCAGCCCTTCGGGCCGCCCGGTACCCGTCTGCTGCTTCAGGAGACCCCTGGCCCAACCAAGTCTGAAAAGCCTCCTCCTTCAGCCTGATGGCCTCCTTCACCACTAGTGTCCACAAGCGGGTTCTTAGGTTGCTGCCACCACAGGCATCGACGACCTTCTGACCACAATTCCTAGCAGCCAAACCACAATGGAGATTTTGAACATGGCCCACATGGATTCCATTTTCCCAACCTCCCCTGGGATGTCCAAGAAGTTCTTCCGGAGGTGGGAGTTAAAGACTGCATGGACAAGGGCCTAAGCCAGACGTTCCCAAATCACCCTCACTACACGTTTGGGTTTACCGGGTCTGTTCGGCAGCCTCTCCAGCCATCTGATCCAACTCACCACCAGGTGGTGATCAGTTGACAGCTCAGCTCCTCTCCTCACCCGATTGTCCAAGACATACGGCTGCAGGTCTGACGATACGACCACAAAGTCAATCATTGGACATGGCGTTTGTTATGGACAATCCATGACTAGCACAAAGTCCAGCAACAAAGCACCACTCAGGTTCAGATCAGGCAGGCCATTCCTCCCAATCACTCCCCTCCAGGTTTCTTCATCGTCACCAAAGTGAGCATTGAAGTCCCGCAGCAGAACTATAGAGTCCCTAGGTCATACATGGGCAAAATACGGCCCCAGAGACACTTTTCTTGGCTCCCTAAACCCTTCCAATGTAAACAACTACCGTCCCCGCCTCATAGGCAGAATTAATCTCCAATCAACGCAATTGGAAGATGTCATTCTGGCACTCCGGGCTGTAAAGTCTGCTATCAGCCTGAAAGTGTACAACGCACTACGGCTGACACAAGCATGTTCACGCCTAGCGAAGAAAACTATCTACAATGTCCTGTGGCCAAAAGCCAAAACCCAACGAAGGGCGTGCCCTGAAAACCCTGAACACATGCTATCGTAACAAACCATTCCAGAAGCCTGTGAAGCCATCACTGAACTGTGCAGTTCAGTCAAACACTCCACCAGTTACATTGGTGGTCAGAAAATCAAAACTGAAACCTGTCACCAACCTGTGACCTTTCTTAAAAGCAAATCGGCAAAATCTGACTAAATGCAAAGAGGAAAATATACCAACAACCCGACGAATTTACAATAATTGTAATTGGTTATTGTGAGTATAACGGGGGGAAAAAAGCGGGAAAGCGGGTTATAAGATTGAGTAAATATTTTTATTTTACCGGTCTTAGGTCAGAAGAATGCCGTTTCATCCGCAAAATGGGAAATGGCTGCACCAACTCATGCACTCGGTTTTCGAGAAAAGTTATAAAAATGATAAAAGTAGTGATAGGGTTAGCGATAGTCATAAAGTTAATATAGTTACCCCATATTATTATTAGTGAGGAAAACTAGATTTCACTACTAGTTAAACTTAAGCATAATGAATTAAAGACAGAAAAACGAAAGATCTCGGTGTCCGCCTCCTCTGAACACGGCCCGGGCGAAACTTGTGAAAATTTATAAAATATAGAAAGGTTTATTTGTATGGATTAATATGATTTTAATATAGTCTAAATCTATAGAGATAAACAAAGCAGACTAGATTGCAAGACTTGTTTGGAATCCGAAATAGTGAATTAAATACAGAATAACAGAAAAGTCGCTGAAGGCAGAAATTGCACAGAGTCCGTCTAACCACAATACTGTAGAGGTGTACACAGGTCGTCACAGGAATGAAAAATGAAAAAGGAGACAAAAAATCCCTGGAGAGCCAATGTCTCCAATTTTCATACTGTTTTATGGCCCCCCTCCTTGAGGATTACGTCACATAATCATCATACATTTTTCATTCATTCATTCATTCATTCATTCATTCATTTATGTATTTATTTACATATCTTTCCTTTTTTTTATTATTTTTTTTTCACCCCCTAGAGATCCACTGTTGTCCCCTCCCAATCCCCCTTGTTCTTTGATGGTTTTAAGGGTTCCACTGTTTGGCCACTTGGTGGATGAGCTTCTCCCATAGCACGTTTGAGGGCCTATGGAAGGCAAAGGCTGCCCTCTTCCTGAATGTCACGCAGTGCATCCTGATTTTCTGGCATAATGGAGACTAACCATATCCTTTGTGTTTTAAAAGTTTAACTTTTCTGTTGTACATCGAATATTGAACATAATATAATTTCCTTACAGTTCTCATCCAAAGGAACTGTACAGTTGGAGGATGGAGTAAATTAAGCTTACCATATTACGAAGCCTGTTACTTCGAGAATGACAATGAAGACAAAGAAGCAGGTGAAGAGGTACACATGCTTTTGTAAAACGTATTTTCTTTAATAGTAAGATGCAGTAGGTAACATGCAGTACGTAATTTCTTATGATTAGTTTCACTTGTTTATTGAAGTAATTTGTTAGCAAGACAAGTGTGGAGCATTTTGCTGTTGCACAATATAATTTATTTTCATAACATAACATAATTTGTTTCTGTGCTATGTTTTGTTTGGTTCTGATCACTATGTATTAATATTCCAGCAAAAATACTTTGATACTGTAAAGCTAATCTACACAGTCGGCTATGGAGTGTCTTTGTCTTCTCTCTTTATTGCAAGCCTGGTCTTCTGCATTTTTAGGTGAGCTTTAAAACGTTTTTATTTTTATTTATTTTTCCTGTGGTTAATCTACAAGAAACAGGCTCTTGTAAAGAAATATTATGTTTATTTTCTATCCATTTATAGCTTATATTTCCTACAAACAAAAGTCCTTTATACTACTAATTTATACCTTATGCTGCTTGGGGTTTTATCTGTAGTAACTAAAATACTTTAACTTTCACAGAAAACTACTGTGTATTAGGACATACATTCATCTGAACCTGTTCTCCACCTTCATCCTCCGAGGCCTTGCTGTTTTTGTCAAAGATGCTGTGCTGTTTGCAGATCAGAGCTTGAACCACTGTACTTTCTCCACGGTAGGAGTATGGCTATACCAAAAATGTCTGCTCAACATAGAATGAATAATAAAAAGCAGGATTGAACATAGGCTAATAGTTTTTCGAAGCAATTGTAAATGTTTTTTTCCTTTAGTGTGTTGCCTCTGAACTATGACTGCTCTCTATCAGGTCAAATGTAAAGCAGTGGTGACATTCTTCCAGTCCTGTGTTTTGGCAAACTTCTTCTGGCTGCTCGTTGAGGGTTTGTACCTTCAGACATTGCTGGTGTTCACATTTTCTCAGAAGAAAACGCTTTTCTGGGTCTACAGCATCATTGGCTGGGGTACGACTGTGTGTGTGTTTGGATGTATGATAGTGTTTTATTTGCTGTATTATTATTGTGTTGGGGGAGGGGGGGCTGGAAAACATTGTTCATAGTCTAATGCAGTGGTTCTCAAATGGAGGTATACTTACCCCTAGGGGTACGTTGGGGTACTACAGGGGGTACGTGATCATTTTTTAAAATGTAAATAAAAAATATAAGTCATTCCCAGGGGCGTAGGTTTGGTTTAGACATTGGTAGGGACATAGTTCTGTAACCTCTGTTGGGTGGCGGTGGGGGGGGGGGGGGGGGGGGGGACTGTGTCATCTAGCCTGGAATTTGAACCGGCAATATTCTGGCTACTAGTCGCTTCTCTATCGACTAGGCTATCTACCGAGCTGGCTGCTAGCCAAATTGCCCAATAAGCAATTTAGATAGACTCGGCCCTGTTCTCTAATGTTAGCAGGCTGGCTACTTCTAGTTTATTGCCATCCAACATACAAACTATTTTGAACAGTAGTCTACTAGTAACGTAATGTACTGCTTTGTACTTTCATGATGTGATTATAAGATTTATTAATGTAAACAATATGTTGCGCTGATTACCACTAGCATTTGTAGGGTACCCTTGTCCCTACCGTCCTGTCCTAAATCTATGCCTATGCTCATGCCTAATTCCTCAAATAATTATACTGTAATAATTTTAATACAAAAGATTAAATGTAAGTTCAATTAACCACATTTTCTATTCAATATTCTCATTTTCACAGCAATTTATTTCTAAAGCAACAACTGCATTCTCGTTCACGATGACATTTGTTCACTGTGAGATCCCAGTGAGCACAAGACCTAATTTCAACGTTGATTTCTGGTTGAAAACTGGTAGATATCAGGTTTGGACGTTCAAGACCTCATTTCACCCTTTTTTCAACCAGCTAAAACACGGTTACAACATCAAGCTGTCACAAAACAAATTAGTTTATAATTTAGATATTTATTGTAATTTGTATCTTGAAAGAAAGACAATATTTGTTATTTGGAAGCTTTTTCTCTGAATTGAGGAAGGCGAAATGAGGTTTACACGAAGATAACATTTGAACGCATTTAATGTAAAATTTTACATGGAAGAAATGTGCCGCTAAAGGCTGTGGTTTGCCAACAAGACACTTCTAGGACAATGTAATGGGAATGGGAGCAGTTTTTAATGTAAAACAAGATATTGGAGAAGGGTACTTATTTAGATATTGCGCTGACTGCAGACACGTGCATGCACCGCAGTACTGCTTGACAGAGATAGACAATAGGGACTTCACAAAAAGTGCAACGACAGTTGAAAGGACCGCTACGGCGTTCGAGAATGAGTACGTTCGTCTATACGCATGCAGGATTCTATCTCTACATATCCTGCCGTTGTAGCCCAACTGCCTACTACTGGAAAAATACTGATTTGCCTTAGTCTGTAAAACGTCTAAGTGTATGCAGGTAATTATACGTTCTTATCCCAATTAACACTTGTTATTTCGTTTATATTCGATTCCACCGTTAATTCCTTTATGATTAGTAGTAGTTTTGTTAAAGATACCCGCTAATTTGACCAATTTTCCTGTTTGTCATAGTTATGTCATCCTTCGCCACCAGTCAAGTTGATGCGATCACTGTAAGTAACGTTAACGTTTGTTAGCCATACTGAAAAAAGTGCAAGGACTGTGTCATTGATCTAAAGTAAAATTTTTACATTGGTCCAATTCAAAATCATGATTTCTGATTGAAACCTATATTTTTTAAGTTGGCTTAAAGCAAATAACACTCCCCGCAGAACAATTTGAATGACTACTTTAACCAAAATTGTATTTTCACTTCAAACCAGAGGTTTTAATTTCAGATGACCACATGACGTGCGATCGGTCATGTGACTCACATCCGTCCCTGTCAAGTTTTGATAGTCGAAACACTGACAGAAGGTGAAAAGACAGTGTCATTTATCGAAAGTCCATTTTTACATTGGTGACCACTTTACAGATGACTATGTGACATAGCAACATGTCACGTGACTCACGTTTATCCCTGTCGGCTTTGTTGTCCGTGTTTACCTCGCTTCGAAAGTGAAGTTCGCCTGTTCAAAAAATCTCTTTTAACAAGGTAAGAATTAGAAATTGTGTTGTCTTAAGGGGAGCGTATGTTTTTTAATGCACGTTTATGGTTAGTGGCAGGATAAACGGAGGTCTGCTTTAAGAACTTTTGCGCACGTTCTCCAATGCCAGCTGAACCAGGTTGTTTACATTGATTCCTCATGCAAAGTGTTGCTTTGTTATTGTGATGTATAGGCCTACTTACTAATGTGTTTGTAAATATAATTTCAATAATTTCAGTTGAATTATTAATATAGTGAAAAGCGCATTATGCAATATGACTTAAATAACTTCAAAACAAATATCAAGAAGTTATCCACTCAATGTAATGTAAGTTCAATTTACCTGGCAATAACAATAAATTCATTAAATTGTAAGTAATTTAATGCCGTTTTAAATATCTTTAAAAATGTATTGCAAATATTAAATTGAGACAATGATTGCAGTTATTGTGTACAGTTGTGTATGTATGGGTGTGGGGTTAGAAATTTTGGAGAAATGTTCACATTTTTGGGAACTTGCTTTTGTTTTATTCAAGTGTTCATTTGTCAGACAGTGCACTCTTTTCTACGATTGTGCCCTTAACCTTTAATCGCTCCTGGTCTAATTAAATTCCAATAAAATAGCCAGATGATTTATAGTTTTTGCAAAAAAAATATGAAAATTAAGGTGAAAAAACAATGCACCAGCCAGCCACCTAATTAAACTTAAGATAACATAAGGCCTTAATAGTAGGACTTACACAAATACTGGGCATTTTCTAAAGTTAAAATGTAATGGGAAATGCCGAATTTTTTGATCGGTATTGTGAAGCAATTAATTTGAGAATATGGATTAAATGTAAATTGTGGCAAAACTTGTACTACAACTAATACTACTGTTTTCATTCTTGTTTTTTCTAGAATGGACTGACACGGTGAAAAGGCCAGTCAAGTTTTGAGTGCTTCTGAATCCTGATGACACCAGGAAGCTAATGACTGATAATGAGTTAAACTGATGATTGCAGCCTAGGATTTAATCTCACAGTCAGTGGTGATTTAGGGTCTACAGTGCATCCGGAAAGTATTCATACCCCTTCACTTTTTCCACATTTTGTTATGTTACAGTCTAATTCCAAAATGGATTAAATAAAAAAAATGTTCTCAACGTTCTACATACAATACCGCATAATGACAAGGTGAAAGAAGGTTTTTAGAATTTTTTGCAAATGTATTAAAAATAAAAAAATAAAATATCACTTGTACATAAGTATTCACACCCTTTACTCAATACTTTGTTGAAGCACCTTTGGCAGCAATTACAGTCTCAAGTCTTCTTGAGTATGATGCTACAAGCTTGGCACACCTATTTTGGGGCAGTTTCTCCCATTAATTGCAGATCGTCTCAAGCTCCGTCAGGTTGGATGGGGAGCGTCGGTGCACAGCCATTCTCAGATCTCTCCAAAGATGTTCAATCGGGTTCAAGTCTGGGCTCTGGCTAGGCCACTCAAGGACATTCACAGACTTGTCCCGAAGCCACTCCTTTGATATCTTGGCTGTGTGCTTAGGGTCGTTGTCCTGTTGGAAGGTGAACCTTCGTCTCAGTCTGAGGTCCAGAGCGCTCTGGAGCAGGTTTTCATCAAGGATCTCTCTGTACATTGCTGCATTCATCTTTCCCTTGATCCTGACTAGTCTCCCAGTTCCTGCCGCTGAAAAACAGCCCCACAGCATGCTGCTGCCACAACCATGCTTCACTGTAGGGATGGTATTGGCCACGTGATGAGCAGTGCCTGGTTTCCTCCAGACATGACGCTTGGCATTCAGGCCAAAGAGTTCCATCTTGGTTTCATCAGTCTAGAGAATTTTGTTTCTCATGGTCTGAGAGTCCTTTAGGTGCCTTTTGGCAAACTCCATGCGGACTGTCATGTGCCTTTTACTGAGGAGTGGCTTCCGTCTGGCCACTCTACCATAAAGGCCTGTTCTCTGACATGCACTGTCAACTGTGGAACCTTATATAAACAGGTGTGTACCTTTCCAAATCATGTCCAATCAATGGAATTTACCACAGGTGGACTCCCATCAACTTGTAAAAACATCTCAAGGATGATCAGTGGAAACGGGATGTCCCTGAGCTCAATTTTGAGTGTCTCAGCAAAGGGTGTGAACACTTATGTACATGTGATATATAATTTTTTTATTTTTAATACATTCGCAAAAATTCAAAAAAACTTTTTTCACTTTGTCATTATGCAGTATTGTATGAAGAATGTTGAGAATTTTTTTTTATTTAATCCATTTTGGAATTAGGCTGTAACATAATAAAATGTGGGAAAAGTGAAGGGGTATGAATACTTTCCAGATGCACTGTATGTCTACTCAGATGACAGAACTCCTGTCCACACCATCCAGCTCTGTTTCTACAAGAATTCAGATGTGGCCAAGAGTTTCTGACACCAACATTATCCTGTGACACTGAACTGCAGTTAGAAAGGGGAAATGCGATGTATGGGTCAAACATGACAACGTCGACACAGAGTCAAAGTCAGATATTCTGGGACAGGTATCCAAAGAGATATTCAAGTACAAAGCCTACCCAACAGATGCTGAGTTCAGTGATGTTGCCTACGCACTAATCAAGAAGCATCCATGCCTCTGTAAACCTGATTCGTACAATGGTTGCTACGGGTGAAAACAGCGGCTGAAGACAGAAATGGGCAACTACTCAACTCAGCTTAAGGGCATCGGGTGTTGTCAATTACTTGCATATGGACTTCAGTCCAAAGCTCCAGAGGATGCATTGCCAACCAAAAAGGTAAAGAGACTTAGGAGAGGAGAAGCCAACCACATGCCCTGACATTCTGGAGAGACCACATAAACATTTGAAGCCTTCAATGGTCTGCAGAAAATGTTCATGGGGATAGAACTAAAGAAAATTACACACAGTCTGAGTGTCAAGTTCTAAATATTGGATTCATCAAAGAAATACATGTGGATTGTGGTTGCCAAATGTTCCGGCCTGAGCTATTGTTCAGATGTGAGGGAAGGGTCAGAGTGACACTGAAGGCTAGAGTTTTGTGTCTTAGCCATAGCATGAAATGATGTGTACGTGTTCTATGTGCGTTTCCTTAGTAATACTGATAGGTAACGTGTTCCCCCTTGACCAATGGGATGATGTGTTTAGCTTAGACTAATATACTCATTTCAACCTTGTCAATGATTCAGAATTATGTTCTTAGACTGAACTGACCGTAGACATTTCTCTATGTACAGACATACACTTCTGTACTCATCCATAAAATTGTACTTGATCATTGCCCGGTTTCTCCCTCTGTTTAATTGGTTATTGTCTGTCATAGATTGAAATGATCTATTACAGAACATTTTTGTTTGTGTTTTCTAGCATGTATTCAAATACATTCCTTGTTAATGGAAGTGGTCATTGCTCAATTTATATTAGACGAAGAAACAGACTTATTTAAAACTGCCCATAATTCCGGATTTCTCTGTGAAAAATAATTTCTATAGTGTAGAAATTGCGGCACTGATATCACTCCTGCAAATGTGAATGATGCTACACAAACCATGTTTTTTTGTTGTATGTGAAGCTAATTCTACTTTTATGTAAGGCAAATTTAGATTTTATGTCTATTTATTTTGTTCAAATTTAAGTTGTGAACTGTATTTTATTATTTTGACCTAATTAACGTTTTGGCTTATGACTAAAGTCTATTAAAAGAAATCTATTGATTAAC
>JAPMUY010007495.1:0-56686 GCA_026901105.3 Galaxias olidus | reverse complement strand
ACTGTAAACAGGTGTGTGCCTTTCCAAATCATGTCCAATCAATTGAATTTACCACAGGTGGACTCCAATCAAGTTGTAGAAACATCTCAAGGATGATCAGTGGAAACGGGATGCACCTGAGCCCAATTTTGAGTGCCACAGCAAAGGGTGTGAATACTTACGTACATGTGATATTTTTTTATTATTTTTTTAATACATTTGCAAAAAAAAACAAAAAAACTTTTTACACTTTGTCATTATGCGGACAAATGTATGTAGATTGCTGAGAATTTTTTTTTATTTAATCCATTTTGGAATTAGGCTGTAACATAATAAAAGGACGAAAAAGTGAAGGTGTATGAATACTTTCTGGATGCACTGTATATGGTCCACATTATAGTATACTGCCTTATAGCAGTGATAGCCATAGTAATAATAGTAGTCTCTACCAGGCTGTTAAAACTGGGGAAAGCTATATGTGGTTGCAGTCACATGATAAAGTGCTGCGGAATACAGAAAAAGTGACGGCCAGAAAGCCAGGCACTGTTGTCAGAACAGGCTGAGGCAGTGCATAGAATAAAGGGTAAGTGTGTGGGGTCCTCCCGTAAAGGGAAGTAGTGGTCTGTGGTAAGAAAAACGGTTGAAGCTTGGGAGTTTGGTTTAGTTGCTGAAGAGACCTTTTAATGTACCAACCTCATAACCACCCCACACTTACCAACTGATCGTCGTAGAAGCCACATCTGACACAAATATACGAGAATGGAGAACTCCACTAACTTGATTATTATTGGAACTGCTGGGGTAAAACTAGGACCTCAGGTAGGCATAATTTTGTGTTTTCTGAATATAGCCTATGGAACACTGAGTTCTTTATCTTCTAACCGTGGAAGACACGAATGGGTAGCTCTACTCTGCTCTGCAGGATTATGGACCCTATACTTATGCTTAAACATAATACGAGTAATGAAAGGGAATTATTACCCATCCCATACCTGTTTAGTTATATTCTTACGTGATAGACTTGGAAAACTATCTACAGCTGTACAGGCATTACTTTTGACGGCCAGTTTGACTATGATAATTGGTTCCGGATTAACTAACGGTTTGGAAGCTCAAAAAGAAACTCCTTTCTATTATGTCCTAGTAACTGATGGTATAATTTTAACGGGAATGGGTGTGGGACTATATTTTCAAGTGAAGAAACTGTTAAAACCGGGTCACCAACAACGGGTGCTTCGAAGGCTAATTGAGACAGTGGTCTTTATTGCTGTAATTATGACCCTAGGTACTTTAGAGAACCTGCTCTGGAACGGCCCACGATATACCTGGGGCCTAACCTTGGGCTATATGCTTTACATTATAGGAGGGAGCCGAATGCGGAACCTGTCTGCGATGCGGAGTAATGCAGCTGGGGGTTAGTTCCAGCTTTGAATTTCACTGTATCCACTGCTATTTCATGCCGGGAAGAAAAAGGCAGAGGAAAGATGGTCTCATAGAGACGGTTAAGAGAATCTCGGTAAATGTTTTAGAACTGAAAAATTTTATAATTACTAGCGCATACCAATTAGAGAATGGAACCATGCGCAAGGCCAAAGGAAAAGTTACTAGGACTTTAACTGGGCACTCTTCACATAGCCCCTGATGGGATCAAGTATGATATAATAATAATAATAATACATTTAATTTGAGGGCGCATTTCAAGACACTCAAGGTCACCTTACAGTATCTATTACAATTACAATATACAATAAAATTTTAATTAAATATAAAATAAAAGTAATTCAGCAACATAGTAACAATACAAAAGGGGGTGTAGGGTAGGAAACAACAATGGAAACCATAATGACACACTAGTGAAAACACTGATAAACAAGGGGAGACAGTCGGGAGCAATTACAGTGATTAGGCCAATTTGAAAAAATGAGTTTTTAGCTGAGACTTGAAGGATGATAGTGTCAGACTGTCGGATAAGTGGGGGAAGGCAGTTCCAGAACCTGGGTGCAGAATAGCTGAAAGCCCTAGCATCCAACTTCACAAGGAGCCAGTGAAGTTGGATGAGAGTTGGGGTGATGTGGTCACTGGACTTGGTGTGGGTGAGGATACGAGCAGCCGAATTCTGGACTATTTGTAGCCAGTTTAGTAGCTTGGTAGGGAGGCCTGAAAGAACAGCATTCCAATAATCAATCTGTGAGGATACAAATACGTGGACCATTATTTCAGCACTTGATTGAGACAGGGACGGGCGAAGTCTGGCTATGTTGCGTAGGTGAAAGAATGCGGTCCGAGTTAGTGAGTTGATATGAGGGGCAAAGGAGAGAGTGTTGTCGAGGATAACTCAGAGGGTTTTGACTTGGGAGGAGATGGGTACAGGGAAGCCATCAATCATGATGTTAGGGACAGTGGCTTTGGTCAGAGTGGCTTTGAATCCAACTAGCAGGTCCTCCGTTTTACTGCCGTTGAACTTCAGGAAGTTCTGACTCATCCAACTTTATGCCCTAGAGGCAGTCAGTAAGGGAGGAGGGAGGGCAGTGGTGGAATGAGTAGAGACAGAGCTGGGTATCATCAGCATTGCAATGGAAGCAATGATGACGGAGGATCAACCCCCGGGGAAGGAGGTAGACAATGAAGAGGAGTGGACCCAGTACCCTTGGGGGACACCCTGTGCAACTGCAGCACTTTTGGACTTGTGGTTCTCCAGCTGCACAAACTGTTGTCTATCAGTGAGATAGGAAGAGAACCAGGAGATTGCAACAATAGTGATGCCCAATGCCAGTCAGGCGCTCCAGGAGTACTGAGTGGGAGATGGTGTCAAAGGCGGCACTAAGGTCAAGGAGGATGAGGATGGATAGTAGTCCTGAGTCAGCTGTACAGAGGAGGTTGTTGGTGATTTTAACCAGAGCTATTTTGGTGCTGTGTTTCGGGCGGAAACCGGATTGAAATGGTTAGTGAAGGTTATTGGAGTCAAGGTGGGACTGAAGTTGCGCAGCAACAACTCTCTCAAGCACCTTGGAAATGAAAGGGAGATTAGAAATGGGCTTGTAGTTTTTGAGGTTCTCAGGATCAGCAGCAGGTTTTTTGAGGATGGGAGAGATTGCGGCCAATTTGAGAGTGGGGGGTACAGTTACAGATTTGAGGGAGGAAATTATTGCTTATTACATTACAATATAATGCTTACTAGGGATGGAGTTGTTTGTATAGCCTTTAGAGAACCGGGAAAAGACTGGACATTCCATCAAGTGTCTAGTCCACGACCGGCTCCAGAACCGAACGTGAACCCTCCACAATATGTAATCACCTTGCTTTGTTATAGCCTTCAACCCGTCAATTCAAGGGAGCGGAACCCGCTCCCACCAGGACAGGATGTCCCTCGAGAGGCTCTCATCCACCCCACTTGGCCAGAGAGGGTGGATATGGCCCTTATAACCCCCAAGGGAGACCCTGGGAGATCTGTGGGAAGTACAATCAACGGACATCTTGGGAAGCCCGTGACCCTGGGTTCCGAGACCTCCCCGAGATCCCACCCTTCCAGGCTCTGGTCACGGAACCAGACTACCAAGAGAGGGTGAGTGCCAACTCCAGTGCCGGCCACGGACGTGGACGAGCCAACGGGTAGGGGGAACTTCCGTAAAGGGAACCGGGCGAGAACATTTTTAATAGAACAGGATATAGTCTGGGAAATTGAACTGGAAAAAAAAAAAAATGCTAATCGACTCAACCTTAAAATGTGTCCCTACATCCAATTTTATGATAACGATGGGAGAAGGATGGTGTATCAGTAATTGAATGAACCTGAAAATTGGGCTAAGACAGCTTATATGTCGAGAGGACAAACTACACCTCCTCTGTCCCCTCCTACTTGTCCATTACAAATTATACCCGATCAGCCGTTTGTTAGATGGGCTGTATGGAAACCCTGGCTGACCAAATTAGTCAGTAATAACCCTGGTAATTACCATGAAAACCCCCAAGTCACTCTGTGTCGAGTGCATGTGTATTCACGAAAAGAACCCCAGGCACTGTTGCCTCACAGCAAGAAGGCCCTGGGTTCAATCCCCACCTGACCCAAGGGCCTTTCTGTGTGGAGTTCGCGTGGGTTTCCTCCGGGTACTCCGGTTTCCTTCCACAGTCCAAAAACATGCAGGTTAATTGGTGACTCTAAATTGCCCGTAGATGTGAGTGTGAGTTGTTGTCTGTCCCTGTGATAGACTGGCGACCTGTCCAGGGTGTACCCCGCCTCTCGCCCTGTGTCCGCTGGGATAGGCTCCAGCCCCCCCGTGACCCTGTACAGGATAAGCGGTAAAGCTAATGGATGGATGGATAACTTCTCCCTGACCTGTCGGCACTTTTTTTAAAATGTCTGATTCAACACACACTACGGACTATCATCATCACCTGCATCCGAATCTTCCTACCCTCAGGACCTACTGTGTCCCCGTCGATTATCCTGTAGCTCCGGCCTGGCGTAGACAACTCTGTGCATTCCCTTCCCGTCTATACTGACTGGGTGTATGCTATCGCTCTGTTCACTCTCCTCTTCCTGGCTCCAGTTTGGTAAGTTAGCCTCAACTAATTTGCTAGGCTGTGACACCCCGGTTGTAATCGCTCTGATTTAAGTAACCACTTTCTCAGTGCTCGATTTTCTGGGTTGGGAAGGGCTGTGTATTGGGGTTTCTTGCCTGCCCTAGCTTGGTTCACGGCTGGCGGGTCGCGTCAGTGTTCTTTAGTCACTGGGTGTCGTGTTGATCCGTCGGTAGCACTTTGCTCCTCCTGTTGGCGTTTCCACCGCCATTACCACTTCTCCTCCGGCTCCAGTTATCTCTACTCAACCTCCAGATTATAAAATACTCTTCATTTGAACTGTGATGTCTGTCATTTACCTGTCGTCTCCCCCTGGATGCATATATCACTACGCTCATGTGGCATTCTCCGTCGCGCCCCTATCTTCACAGCGGCTCAAGATGTAACCGGACTGTGCACTACTCTGTTGGCTGCAGCATCCCGTCATTGTGGACTACTTTCCGCCCCTGTTTTCACGTATCATCACCGCCCTATTAGTTACGGCTGCCTGAGGACATTTCCCTTTACTGACTTGTCCAAGACTGCATCGTCAAAATTTAGCTTTGCCCTGTTAAATACCCGGTCTCTTAGCAATAAAGCCCTACCCCTCTGTCAATTCATACTGGACAATCACCTGGACTTTCTGGTTTTATGTGAAACCTGGCAACAGACTGGGGAATTTTTTTGTCCTTAACCAGGTTGCTCCCCCTAATGAGCATAACATCTGTAAACCTTGCCTATCTGGTCAAGGCGGTGGTCTCGCTGTCATTTACAATTTGCTTCATCTCTCTCCCCACGTCTATTAGTGCTTGAACACTTCAATATTCACATGGATTCACCAAACTTAAAACAGCCCTCTGATTTATCTGATATATTAGACTGTTTCAATATTACCCAGGATGTCACATTCCCAACCCATACCAAAGGTCATATCCTTGATTTAGTCTGCTCTACTGGTTAAACTATTTCTCAGGTTTTCCCCTCCCCCTTTCCCTTGTCTGACCATAGCATTTTCCAGTTCAACCTTCACTCTAAGTCTATCAGATTTCCCCACACAAGATCAATCTCTTTCCATAATATCAAAGCTGTTAACCCCCTTTCTCTGTCTGATGTAATTGGTGCTGCCCTTAGCCCAGAACTTGCCACCGTCTCCCCAGATCAGTTGGCCGACCTGCTTAATACCACTCGGTCTACCTCACTAAACACCTTGGCCCCCTTAAAAACAAAAACTGTCTCATTTAATTCCTCATCCCCCTGGTTAACTTCAGAACTTCGAACAATGAAGCAGGCTGGTCGCCGCCTTGAACAACTATTCTCAAAGACGGGACTCACTGTTCACTTGCAATCTCTTCATCATCACGTGTTGCTACAGAGATGCACTCACTGCTGCATGTTCATCTTACTTTTCTGCCATCATTAATGCTCCAAATTCCAACGCTCGGACCCTCTTTTCCACTGTGAGCAAACACATTCAACCCCGCAAGGACACCATGTCTACTTCCTCCACCCAGCTTGCCAATTCCTTCCTTCAGTGTTTCAATGACAAAATATGTTACATTTACTCCTCCTTGAACTCCGAACCTCCCTCTGGCGCAGCCAGTGTTGCCTGGTGTGGGTGACGTTCTACCGCCTATGACAATGACAATCATTTCTCCTCATTTACCCTAGTTGACTGCACGTCTCAAAAATAATCATGGCATCTAAACCTACTACCAGTCTTCTTGACCCTTCTCCAACTGTCCTCTGCATTTCATGTTTACCTACTTTACTTCCTCACCTAACTAACTTATTCAATTTATCCCTCTCCCAAGGAATTTTTCCATCAGTCTTTAAAACTGCTTCTGTCACTCCAATCCTAAAAAAATCCGGCCTAGAAACAACCGTTCTTGAAAACTACTGCCCTATATCTAACTTACCTTTTTTTGCAAAAACCTTGGAACGCATTGTTGCATCTCAGTTACAACAATTTCTTTCTGCCAAAAATTTGTTTGAGCCCCTTCAGTCTGGTTTTTGCACACTCCACAGCACAGAAACTGCTCTCATTAAGGTTACCAATGATCTCCTCACCTCCGCTGATGCTGGGGCCCTCAACATCCGCATCCTGTTAGACCTTAGTGCAGCCTATGACACAGTGTGTCACAAACTACTTACTTCTAGGCTGCAATTGTTGGGTGTTGAGGGCACTGCACTCTCTCTTCTTCAGTCATATCTCACAAACAGACATCAATTCATATCACTTAATGGATTCACTTCTGATACGTCCCCAGTCACACAGGGTGTTCATTGACATTTCAACTTCAATTTCCACTGCTTTGCTGATGACACACAGATCTACATCAGTACAATGTCACTCGATAATACTCCACTTGCCTGTATTGAACACTGCTTATCTACAATCAACCACTGGATGGAGGAAAACTATCTCAAACTGAACAGCAATAAAACGGAACTCCTCTTAATTGGCAGCAAACACACCCTATCTAAAGTTGGCAATATCTCAGTCTCCATTGATGGTCTTACAGTTTCCCCCTCCCCTTTAGTACACAAGGCGTATTAATGGATTCAACTTTCGTTTAGCTCTCATATCAATAACATGGTCAAATTATCCTTCTTCCATCTTAGAAACATTGCTAAAATCCGACCATCCCTTTCCCAGAGTGCAGCTGCCAAACTCATTCATCTTCTCCCGTTATGATTACTGCAACTCACTTCTTTTCGGCATCAGCGCAACCTCCCTCCATAAACTCCAACCGGTTAAAAACTCTGCTGCTCGTCTTCTCACCTCTACAAAATCTTCTGAGCACATAACCCCCGTACTCTTTAATCTTCACTGGCTTCCGGTCAGCCAGCGCATCACCTACAAAATCCTTCTCCTCGCCTACAAAGATTTACACAATTTGGCCCCTCCCTACCTCACTGAACTGCTCCAACCTTACCATCCTACCCGGACACTACGTTCCTCTGCAGATAAGCAACTGATCATTCCACAAGCAAAACTGAAGTATTTTGTGGAGCGTGCATTTTCTAGGGCAGCACCTAAATTATGGAACTCTCCCTCCTCTAATTTGGAATTCCAACTCGCTATTAACCTTTCAAACCCACCTTAAAACCTATCTTTTCACCCAAGCATACCCTAGTTAACTGTTTAGAATCCGGTCCCTTTCTTTTACTGATACTATCCATTTGCTTTGGGTGTTAGAAAAGCGCTATATAAATAAAATGTATTATTATTATTATTATTATTATTATTATTATTATTATTATTATTATTATAATTATTACCACCCTGACCCCATCTCCGGTCATTGGGCTCCTGCTCATTGGGGCACGGTCGATTACTTCTTGAAGCATGTTCCAACTACTCCGTATATATTAGCTCGGAATGACTTTAACCAACAGGCTTATTATCTAATGGGGACTTGAAAAATAAAACGGCTCGAATCTTTCCGAAAAGCGGTGGTCACTAGCCAACCTGATCAGGCCATAGCCAATTATTGGAGCGACCCCAAAGCTCCCGGGGCTTTATGCACTCGTAAAGTGTCTGTGTAAGAGACTACCTTCAGGAGGGGAATTGAGCACTCAAACCATGGGATTAAGCATGGACTGGGACCTCTTGGCTCTACCTGACTGGAAGGAGACAGGAGACCTTTGAGGGTGGGGGTTTAAAGCCTGCTCAGGCAAGGAGAAACATCCTTATTTAGTTAAGATCCGTAACGGACCTCTAGGTAATGGTAGATGCCCCTATTGCATGATAATTGTAACACCACTAGAGCCGAGGAAGGCCAAGGAGAGTTCTGAAACCACAAGTAATCCCATTGATCAGAGGAAGGGATACGTGGAAGAGGCTATAGTTCATTTTCAAAACCAGGAACCTGGGCTGGAGCAGCTCTTAGAGGAACTGTCTGAAAAGGGCACTGCTGTGCGCACCCCCTGGGCTACCTCTGAGACAGTAAAAGCCTTGATAGAAGAGGATCTAGATAATGCTCTGGCCGCCAGAGAGAGAGTTGGATCTCTCGGGGGATGCTCAACCCATGGGTGGAGAGAGCACCTCCCCAAGACCCACCTCACCAGCTTGTGATAATCCCACTTTAACCCAGCCCTTTGTGAGGACTTCCCCGTTTCCTCCCCTATCAAAAATCTTCCAGGGGAGGGACAAGGAACTAGGAGAAGAACCAGGGGTGGAGTTGGAATAAGAGCTTTGAGTGTTTTGCTATTATAATAAGGATTACTTTCATAGGGCTAAGTTTTGCTTATGAATAATGCTTATGATATAAAACCAATGCTGATGAATTGCTGATGTTTTATGTAACAGTCAAAAGCTGTGTTTACTACTGATTTTGATTACTGATGTGATTATAATTGTCACGGGCCGGAATGGGAGCGTGGTAACCCACACGCAGACTTACACTAACGAACTAGGATAAACTCAAACAAGAAAGGAATAAACCCAAGGAAGGAGACGCGGGAGGCAAAGTAACAGAAAAGATCTCTACAAGGAGATACAGCGTTTTACTCGGTAGCAAGGACTGGAACAACATAGCACATGACATGCAATGTCTGAACAAAGTGACAACAAAAGAGGGTGACTTAAATGGAGCACACACACACAACACAGGTGAAACTAATAGACACTAATCACAGGAGAGGATGAGCTTGACTGGTGCGCCGCCCTCTGCTGGCCGAAGGGGCACCCAGCCCCTGACAATAATGTGCTGTAATGCAAGTAACACAGAGACTTCCAAGAGAGGGTGTTGTGCGACAGCAAAAAAAAACAATAATAGATGTAAATCTCTGTGTAAGACGTAAGTGTCTGTTTGCTGAAAAGCTGACTCAGGAACGTTGTCATGCTAGAAACTGGAAAGAAAGGTTTTGCTGATCTGTTGACTAAATATTGTAACAAAAGTAGAGGAGGCTGTTGCTGGAGAGAAATGCAGCGAGTCAGTCTTTTGAGGAAGTACTTTCGGAACTGTCTGTGAGAGAGGTCCAAAGGAGGGGCCATGGGGTTAGAAAACCTTTAAATATCGAAAGTCCAAAGCCCTCGGTGGTGCTGTCCGAGAACAACTTTTGAGCTGACCATAACTTTAGCTGTCTAGCTGGTGACTGATGCCCCTCTCGTTTGCAAGACGCACCTCTAATCCACAGGCGAGTCTCTCAACCCGATAAGCGGACACAATCTTGAGACGGATAGAGCTGATAGTGGCCTATCCCTCGATTGGCACACGCAACCGTGAGACTGTATAACGCATATTAATCAATATTTGTAATTATTGCTTTGCTGCTATTTTTTATCTGCTGTTATTACGGATTGTTCATTTTAGAATACTACTGCACTGTGCTATTTTTTGATAGAAAAAATATTAACGATAATTGAATATTACAGCACTGTGCTGTTGCTATTTTGACATACACAGATCCACGTACTATTGCTCCAATTTAGCTTAGAAAAGAGCATGTTCATGTCGATGCTGTAACCTGATACTTGTGCTTTGGAAATAAAAACCTTTTGAGAAATAAATACTGGCCTCTGAGACTCCTGACTACAACCAATAGGTTAGTCTCCTTCTAGGCTGATAATTCTCAGTTTTCTATGACCTTAACTACAAAAGTATTATGTCCTCTTTGACGCAGACACCCTCACACAAGAGTTTCTTAATAATCTCACACACACAGAACACCAGAGCAGCTGCCCCTCGGCTGCAGTGAGTATGTGAGCGGGGCCTCTCTCCCACAGCTTCGTGACCGCAGAAACGCCTCTTCTGCTGCACACAGGAGAAGGTAAGAGAAAGAGGTTGAATGTTAGACATTATCTGGGCTTTGTAAACTGTTAATGACACTAGAGCAATGGGGGAGATTGCGTTGAGAAGCGATCCGTAGGGTTGCTTACAGCGCTCCCTCCCCCCCAGGTGTTTTTCCTTGAACACGGGTGTAAGAAAAACACAAAGTACTCTCCCTCTGGTAGAAAATGGTACAAAAGTTGGGGTAAGGGGAATAGTACTAGTGAGTATCTACACAGTGAAGAAAATAAGAGATCAAGCACGTTCAAAAAAGGGGGGCCTCCAGGCCTGTAGCTCTCGTAGAATAAGAGGAAAAGCACGGGGTGGGCGATAGGAAGCACCTCCCCTTTCCGACTAGGGACACACAAGAGCCATAGCGAACTCACAAGGAAACCTACCATATCGGTTTGCGGCTGCTTCAGGTCCTGTTTCCGGGGGGATGGAAATAAATGGGGCATAGGGAAGTCCTGAGGGACGAGAAGCTTCCCTCATATTGGGAAACTGTTATTTCAGCATTCTCTTGGGTTCGTGCAACAATAATGTTTTGATTAACAAGTTGGATTCGCTATGCATGTACATTTACGACCACTAGCCACTTGCTTCAAAACAATGCGGGCATGCTGATAGAGAAACGTGCCTATAAACGAACTTCAGCTGGTAAAGGTAGTCAGGTCAGATTGATATTGTCTTGATGAGAGCCAAGACAATGCTGATGCTGAAAAGAAGTGAATTGCAGTAATCAAGAAGGGAGAAGATGAATGAGTTTGGCAGTTGCACTCTGGGAAAGGGATGGTCGGATTTTAGTAGTGTTTCTAAGATGAAAGAAGGATCTTTTGACCATGTTATTGATATGAGAGTTAAATGAAAGAATGGAAACCATTATGGAAGCCAAGATTGTGTGCTAAATGGGAGCTGTAAGACCATCAATGGAGATTGATGTATTGCCAACTTTAGATAGGGTGTGTTTGGTGCCAATTAAAAGGAGTTCTGTTTTATTGCTGTTCAGTTTGAGATAGTTTTCCAGCATCCAGTGGTTGATTGTAGATAGGCAGTGTTCAATACAGGCAAGTGGAGGGTTATCGAGTGAAGTTGTGCTGATGTAGATCTGTGTGTCATCAGCATAGCAGTGGAAGTTTAAGTTGAAATGTCTGATTATTTGACCAAGAGGAAGGATATAGATTATGAACAGGAGGGGCCTCTGGACGGAGCCCTGGGGAACACCCTGTGTGACTAGTATGACAAGTGAATCCATTAAGTGAGATGAATTGATGTCTGTTTGTGAGATATAACTGAAGAAGAGAGAGTGCAGTGCCCTCAACACCCAACATTTGCAGCCTAGAAATAAGTAGTGTTTGACACCCTGTGTCAAAGGCTGTACTAAGGTCTAACAAGATGAGGATGTTGAGGGCCCCAGCATCGGCGGAGGTAAGGAGATCATTGGTAACCTTAATGAGTGCAGTTTCTGTGCTGTGGAGTGTCTGAAAACCAGACTGAAGGGGCTCAAACTAATTATTGGCAGATAGAAATTGTTGTAACTGAGATGCAATACTGCGTTCAAAGGTTTTTGGAAAAAAAGGGTAAGTTAGATATAGGGCGGTAGTTTAAGAATGTCATGAGGACAATATCAATAGATATCGGTTTAAAATTCTCATTCATTTTGAGAATCAGTTTGTTAATAAATATTACGCAGAACCAAACCTAAACAATTTGTCTTTGAGACAAATCTGACAGCTTTCAAAGGGGTTGAATAATTTTGACAATATGATAGACCTATTACAAACTATTGAGTGGTCTTTTATTGATGTATTTTGTAAGATATTTTTTCATTTCCTAGGCAATGCTCTTCCCTTTGCGCCCAAATAAGTCGAGTTTCTTTGTTTTCTATTTAAATCACCAGACTTCCTCTCCCCCATAATACTATTATTATTTATTTTATTTATACAGAGTTAACCGACTGAGACCAGGTCTCTTTTCCAGCAGTGCCCTCTTTAAAGGCAGAAAATATAAATTCCAAAACAATTATAAAAAATAAGCAAACTTATTTTTTAAATGTTTACAATACAATATTTACAATACAGTACAATAATTAAGTTTCAACCAAAACAAGAACACTCTTCAACTCCCAAATCCTCCAATAAAAGTAAAAATTGTTCAACAGAATCAAACCGCTCTTATTTCAATTCCTGTTGAATCTTGTTCCATTTACCCAAGGCAAAAAAACGGAAAGCTGATTTACCAAGTTTTGTTTTCACTTTGGGGCTTTCAAGGGTGCTATAGTCCTGTGAGCGTGTCCTATGACTACTGGATTTGTGTTTTAATAATGAAGTAAGGTAAAAAGGTAACATGCCCAGCAATGCCTTGTAAACAAAAAAGAGACCATGTTTTTCTCTCCTATCACTAAGAGAAAACCATCCTACTTTTGTATACAGTGCACAATGATGAGTTCTATAACAATCCCCAGTTACAAAACGGAAAGCTCTGTGGTAAACTGCGTCAAGGGACTTTAAAATAGTTGAGGCTGCATGCACAATAACACCATAATCCATGAATGACGAGAGTAGATTTTACAATTGTTTTTCTGTTTTCAAGTGAAAAGCATGATCGTAATCTATATAAAGCTCCAAGTCTGATACTGATACTCTTTGATCCTTTTTTTTTATCATAGCCACATCAACCTCCTATTCTTTGTAAAAACAACATTCCTCCATATCTAGACTAATTTTCTAGCTGTGCTGTAGTTGCCCTGTGCTGTCCCCACTGTGCTGTTTCCACTGGCACAGCCACGACACTCCGATGGTAAGTGCTAGCTGTTGCTAGTAGGGAGCAGGGACAATGATCCACCTATCCATTTTGACGCACATAACTACTTGCACCTGCATTGAAAGCAGTGCGAGGTATAGAGATTACAAAATTCAACGTAAATTCGAATAAACCAAACGAGGCATGACGTCCAATCTGCCAGTGTCCCTATACAAACAGTTGGCTAGCTAAAACGAATAGCACAGAAACGCTGCTTGCACGTGGTAACAAGAGTACGCAAGAGTATTGTAGTAACGTGAAATGATAGCAAGTTCAACATGCTTTTTCATATGGCTAGGCCAACAAATCAGATTTAAGTAAACTTTGATTATTTCTATATGGCATGTTTATGATTGGCCAAATCAGTTATTTTTTAATTTTGGGATGAAGGTATGTCGGGTTGGTGGGGACAGTCGGAGCATTTGATGGGGCATTGCCCCTCCATGCCCATGGCATGCTAAGATCCGGCACCGACCATAATGCACGCACTTGTTGGCTATTCCCCCTAATTTTCCCCACATATCCTTTTACCAGCATTGCTAAAAATTAATGATACGTAACACCTGCAAAAACAGGGCAGCACGGTGGCTCGGTGGTTAGCACTGTTGCCTCACAGCAAGAAGGTCCTGGGTTCAATCCCCACCTGACCCAAGGGCGTTTCTGTGTGGAGTTTGCATGTTCTCCTCACACTTGTGTGGGTTTCCTCCCACAGTCCAAAAACATGCAGGTTAATTGGTGACTCTAAATTGCCTGTAGGTGTGAATGTGAGTGTGAGTTGTTGTCGGCCCTGTGATAGACTGGCGACCTGTCCAGGTTGTACCCCGCCTCTCGCCCTGTGTCTGCTGGGATAGGCTCCACCCCCCCCGTGACCCTGTACAGGATAAGCGGTAAAGTTAATGGATGGACCTGCAAAAACATTTTGGTACTAGCTACCTAATTGGCTATTACCTGGGTCATATTGTGGATATGAACTTTTTCCATTGGTTTGTGTTCTCTTTTTTGCATGCCTAGTTAACTGATTAGCACCACTGTTTTTGCAAGTTTTATAAGAAACAAACACTTTGTATTCAGTCATGAATACAATGTGCTTGATGCATTCATGTAGTTTTAGCTGATTGGATAACAGAACAATATTAAACTCCCATCATAAGTGTAGTAAGCATTGTTTCTATTTAAATGTCTGAGGTCTCTAACTTTTGATTTAATTCGTCGACATGAGCAAGAGTAAGGCATGTGACAATCAGTTTTTTGGCAGTCAAAAAAATAATAGTAAGTTGAGAGTACTAAGTTCGAGATGGTAGTACTATAAATATTCAGTGTACGCATGGCACAAATTGTTATAAAAAGCTGTAATGTATGTGATGTTGTATTAAGGATACAGCGAAAGAACAAGATGGCAGGGAGACTGATAGTTCAGAGGTGGAGGTGAGTGAGAAAGGAGGCTGCACTTAATGGTGTTTGCCGTCATGCCAGTTTGGTGGGCATATAGTACTACATACATTGAAATTATACACAACAACCATAGCCAACTGTTCCCAGCTAACATACTCAAGCAGTAATAAAGTGTTGCATGTGTGCGCCCCACCATTATATTGTCTAGGAACCCAGACTTGCTCTGGAGAAAAGAAGTTGTTCCCCCGATTGTCCTCTTATAATTCGCACTCTGCCTGGGACTAACACCCCTCTCACCAGAAGAATACTCCAAACTATGCACTGCACGCTCCACTGGGTAAAACACGGTTGGCCTCAGAGCCAAACGATCGTGCCAACTGGGCTTATCACCCGAACCTGACTCACACCCAACAAAGTCACGCCAGCGAGGCAAGGCTTGGGGGCTCGTCCATTGGGTGCTGAGGACACTTTATTTTGATGGAACTATGATGTCAATGTTGATGCTGGGAGTTTTTTGATAAGGATTTACATTTCTAAGGATTTAGATGGGGCTTAGTTTTTAAATGTTTTAGTTTATAATTCATTCTGGTATTAACCAGGCTACTTGCTGTTTAAAAGTGGGTGCCACTGGAAAAGAGACGTACAATCTACATCATATGGTGCAGCTCAATGAAAAGAAACTGCAAGCATGAAGATAAAAAATGTATGGCTTTAGGCAAAATATCAAGAAAAAAAATCACTTTTATTGAGGAGAAAATCATTAATCAAATAAGTGAAACAAAGTTGATGTGCACCAAGTGTGGATGTTGGTGTTCAGGGTTGAATCTCATAGCCCATAGGGTCCAAGCCTTTGTCTAACAGGAGCAAAGACGATTCTCTCATCTTCTGCAGTAACTTTTTTAACTCATCTTTAGTGAACACCTAAGAAATGACAGCAAACCAGATAAAGAAAGACAAAATGAGAAATAGATAGTTAATAAACTATTTAATAAACCAGTGTAGCCCCGTAATAACAAACAGGCTTTTGCCCCGTTATCCTGGAAGTAACATTATTTTTTTGACTGATTTTTTTATGTTTATAAGAGATAGAGACTAGAAGGGAAGAAATGACAGAAAATTGGAGAGCGTTAAGAAAGGAGAAGAGGATGATAAAGACAGTGGCTTAGGACCTTGTATATATGGTGCTGTTCTGAAGCAATTAAGTCAGCCAACTGTAAGCTCTCTTGGTGGCGCTGAGTCCGCTGCAGTACGGAGAGCAACAGGAACGACATCATGGGAAGACACAATGAACGTAACATAGCCATCTGGTGGTTGCGCTCACTGTCTTCAAGCACATCCTGCAGAACATGGAAGGAATCATTGAAGCTAAACTGGAACAGCCACAGAAGAGATGGTGTCCTTAAAAATATGCTGTCTGTACAATTATTTCCTTGTTCTTCAGATATCAAATGCTGCCTGTTCAGAAAGTGTCTGATAATCTACTTTATGGGTTTGGAATATATCATCACTTGTCAATTTCTGAATATCGATTATAGAATAAATATCAAGTGGAAAATACAGCTGTATTTTATTAACACACAACCACACAGACTTCCCCAGACCTTTCGGACGTCTTTCATCCAGCCTCCATCAACAAATAGCAGCACGCTGTAGATCCTCTCCTTAACGTCCTCTGTTAAGGCCTCGAGACGACCCAACCAGGTCTCATATTCCAGCTTTAAACACATAAAGAGACACTTAAAACACACACGCATGCACACTAGGGGGTGTTCCCAAATCCCAATATGGTCTGATTGCACTCATTAACTCAACAACACATAGTTTACCTGATTAATAAAAATGCTAAATGATAAAAAGAATTTGTCCCTTTATAGGCTTGTTAAACACCTATCACAGCTAGGGATGCAACGATTAAGCGATTTCACAATGAACCGCGCCAAGTGTTTCTGTTCTCACTCTCAAAAAAGTAGGGCTGACACCTTCTGGTCGATTAACCGATTAACTGGTCGACATGCTCTTGGTCCACCAAATTCTCATTGGCCGATTAATTGCTGATGTTGCTTTCATACACTTTTAATCCATTATTTTTGGGCGGGAGGGACATGAAGACCTGATGTATTTTATTTTTGTTTAAGAACATTGATTATGAATAATAAGTAAATTAAAATTAATAAAATACATTAATAATCGTATGGTTTAATCGCGTGAAAACAGCCGGTCGACTATTGTAATTGTTAGTATTATTATTAGGTGGCGGGGTGGTACAGCCGGTCAACTATTGTAATCGTTAGTATTATCATTAGGTGGCCGGCTGGTACAGTCGGGCAACTATTGTAATCGTTAGTATTATTATTATTATTATTAGGGGTCTATGCATTGCAACTGCATAGAACCCTATTGTATTTGCTGGAGTTCATTAGGTGGCCGGCTGGTACAGCCGGGCAACTATTGTAATCGTTAGTACTATTATTATTAGGGGTCTATGCAGTAAAACTGCATAGAACCCTATTGTTTTTGCTGGCGTTCATTATTATTAGGGGTAGTCCTATTAATGAGGAATCATTATTATTTGATTATTTTGCAGGGATATGTCACAGCTTAATAAATAGGCAATGACAAATTAAAAAACGAATGAGAACTTAAAATGCTTTTTACAAGGGTCTATGCTCTAGCATGCATGGTGATATGAGACAGGGGCCTGCTGCTACGAGCTCTATTTACTATGAAATACAAAACTGTTTGAGGCACAAGCTTAACTAAATGACATATGGTTTTACTTTGGTTAATGCTCTAGCATGCATGGTGATATGAGATAGGGGCCACCGGCTGGTGTAACTCCCTGTTAAGCCATGCTGCTGTGAGCTTTACTGACAAATAGAAAATCATATGCCGTTTTGTTAAACTGTGGCTCGTAACTAAATACAAAAAAATACTTTTTACAAGGGTTTATGCTCTTGCATGCATGGTGATATGAGACAGGGGCCACCGGCTGGTGTAACTCCCTGTTAAGCCATCCTGCTACGACCTTTATTTACTATGAAATACAAAAATGTATAAGGCACAAGCTTAACTAAACGGCATATGGTTTTACATTGGTTAATGCTCTAGCATGCATGGTAATATAAGACAGGGGCCACCGGCTGGTGTAACTCCCTGTTAAGCCATGCATGAAAGCTGCATCCATAAAGCTGCTCCCCCTAACCTCTTGCATTCCCTCACAGACACACACCTTTGTAAATATCGTATATATGTTTTACCTTGTTTCGTTTTTGCATGCTGTTTTGAGTTCTGTTTTTGCATGCTGGTTCTGTTAAGTGTTAAGTTAAGTGTTTAGTTAAGGGTTAAGTTAAGGGTGGATGTGAATGTGGAACTGGACGACTTCAGCGTCATTTTGAGCTGTAAACCGTTAAACCAGTGACACACCTTTACCTTCAGTTACTATACACTGATTGAAACTGCAAAACTAACTAAACTAAGTATTTGTTCAAGATAACTTCTATAGATTATATAATAATAATTACTTTAGTTTAGTCACTGTGCCTTGACTGGATTAGAGATTTATTTCCCTTTCTCTCACTATCTTCTCTTGTCTCTCTCCTTGCAAGAACCTGCTCTCTCGCTTTCCTCTTCGCACACTCTGTGCTCTGCCTGTCTCATTCTCTCCATATCCCCTCCTGTCTCTCCCAAAAACTTTTTTTTATTATAACAAACCTTTTCAGTTACATCTCTATGAAAATTGTAAAATATGGAAAACTGGTGTTTATAATAGTTTGCCCACAACATATGTCATCTTCATGTATATTAAAATTGACATACATTTGAAATGCATTATTTTATTATATTTCAGCAAGATTTAATATATTTTAAAGAGCAGATACTGCCAAGGAGGAAACACTTATAAATACCAGCTCTTCCATCTATTCTTCCTCTCTCTCCATCTCCTTCTCTTTTTCACTGTCTTGTCTCTATCCCAGTGAATAAAGTAAACACTGTCGGCAAGCTTACGGAGTTAACCTGCTAACTTCTTCTCTCGAGTCTTGCCAAAACGCATCCTAACTTCAGTGCATTATTTAGCCCCCTTCCCGACAAGCTAGTATAACAAGCCTGATTCATGATACCAATAGATTACGTGTAATTTCATACGGTGCCACTACTTTCGCGCTAGCTTAAATGAGCACGCAACGCAACGGCGCAAATTGTCGGCTAATCAATTGACCCGTATGTCTGGGAAAAACCCAGTAGAAAAACACCAATAGTAGCGCGTTGGTCAATCTGACATAGATAGCAGTCAGTGGGTTAGCGTGCGCGAGAAATGTTAAGACCATTTCATATGACGTCACATTTTGCAGGATTCTATAACCTAACTAGCCAACACAGAAGAATCCCACAAGCGCCACGCAATATTAATATATTTACGCAAACTTTTAGCATACAAACTCTTTGGACAAATAGTCTAGGTTCATATTGAAAAAGTTGCACAAAAAATGTATACTTCGTAAAATGTCAATTAAGACTTTTTAATACTTAAGGGTCTTCATTTTCACTAAATTGATATATTACCTTTGAATAAAGACCCCCTGAGTTCCCATGCTGATTGTTGGTTGTCTGAGTCTTTTTCTACAATTTTAACAGTATTTATTTAAACCGATAGTTGCTTAATGCTAAAGATATGATATGTTTTAATGCTAAAGATTGTATTTGCTTTCATCATACACACAGGCTATTCCAACTCCACTTTGTTCAAAGAGCCTTGTTTTTCAAGGGGCGGGGCCATAGAAGAGAAGTGGGAAAATATTTCAATCAGTGAAAATAAGCAGGAGGATGCTTTCATATTTGAATGTATGCCTTTTTTAATTGGAGGTCAATGTATAAAAACGTCTAAAAAAGCACATACAATCTTGTGTGATTTATTCTGTATTATTATAAATGACCGATAACTGTATTATAGAGAGCCTAAGTCCTCCCCTTCCGGTTGACCACCATGGGACCTTATGTCAGAAAAGGTATGTATGGTAGTCATCCCGTTTGAATTGTGCCATAAATTACACATGATGTTTGTCAATTTAACATCAAAAAAGTGCAGTTTGTTGTAAAACATGAAAGTAATGTTGAGTTTTGTGTTCCATCCATCCATTAGCTATACCGCTTATCCTTTGCAGGGTCACGGGGGGGCTGGAGGCTATCCCAGCCGACACAGGGCGAGAGGCGGGGTACACCCTGGACAGGTCGCCAGTCTATCACAGGGCTGACACATAGGGACAGACAACAACTCACACTCACACCTACGGGCAATTTAGAGTCACCAATTAACCTGCATGTTTTTGGATTGTGGGAGGAAACCGGAGTACCCGGAGGAAACCCACGCAAACACAAGGAGAACACGCAAACTCCACACAGAAAGGCCCTTGGGTCAGGTGGGGATTGAACCCAGGACCTTCTTGCTGTGAGGCAACAGTGCTAACCACCGAGCCAGAGTTTTGTGTTAACCTTCTCAATTAACTACATCTCTTGTCTCGCACAGTGTACGTCACCAGTCACTTTGGCACATTTCACTTCTTTCTTCCAGAACGAGGGAAAGAGTATTAAAAGAGGTAAAAATCATTACAAGATGCCCATGATAAGAGCAGCAGCTATACAAAAAGAGAGTTAGTGGGTTCAGTTTGAGCTACAAAATGGGACCTGCTCTACAAGGTTTCGGTGAGTGTTAAACAAGTCACGTCAGCTAGCTATCGTTAGCCCTTACGCGACTGTTGAGATTGAAGTCTTTCTAAATACATATTTTCAGTCTTATACTTCCAACGTTTTACGACAAACTGAGACTTTCTTGACGTGCAAAACTATCTTTTAAAGGTGCAGTATGTGTTTGAATTTCTAGCAATACATTACATTTTTTATGTTTATTACATACCTCCTGGAGGATATCATTAAACCAAATGCTCAGAGAGAAGGTGGCTATATATGAGCGCCCTGGGCCCTGTATTCAGCTTTTAAAAAATCTACGGACGCCCACCTATCCCCAACCAATCAGGAGAGATTTTGCAAGGAGTAAAGGCTACCTGCCTGTCAAGCACCTTGCGTGCACACTCCTAGGTCCTCCTGCTTACAGCGTCACCCTCAAAACAAGCTTGTTACAATTCGCGTCGCAGACAAAAGTAGCAGCGATGTGAACTAGTAGTTGCAAGGCGGCTGAAGTCGTTGCATGTCGTCGCAAAAGACTTGGCTTGTCAAATCGCCAAGTGCAGTTTTAGAATGTTAGGAAGTATCCTGCCAGATTTATGTCAAAAACGCATTATTTGTTTACATGCATATGTTGGATATACTCTGCAACATACAGTAGCTATGGTGCCAATCGCAGCTAAATAAAAACGATTTTCATGCACTAGCGCATACTAATAATAGGAGACTAAAATTATGAAATTGTTTTTGTTAACGTTAGCTGACTATGTCGTTACTATGGAAACGGTAATTTGTGTTTGTGCTCGTTGCTTTGGTGTGAACCACTCAGTTTTAGAGCGTTTAGGATCAGACGTTCGGGATTCTTTTGTTTCTCACCTCGGAATCAGACATTGCTTTATGCGTTGCCTTGCGCAGGCTCATGAAGTCAAGTCAGAGCGCGCACGGATATGTGTGGGATGGGCGGGACCAAAGACTCAGGATGTTGGCCTTTTTGAGTGTCGTGATTCAAATTCTTGCCATTTTTCCCCAATTCTATAGAATTACATACTGCACCTTTAAATGGAAAAACATCATATGTATACTTCATGGCACAATTCATTCGATATCAAAAGATAAGTTGTCTCTCGCCGTTGACAACCATACATATTCTTTCCGAAATAAAGTCCCATGGTGGACAACTGGAAGGGGAGGACTTAGGCTCTCTATAGTATTATAATGTGTATGTTCCCTATAGAAGTGTATTTTTTACTTTTCTAACATGTTGCCTCAATGTAATGCCAGTCACAGCACTCATTATACTGCTATCCCATGGACATAAAAGATAACTACAGGCGTACACAATTGTAACTTATCTTGTAGTCCAATAGGCAAATACTACATCATAACTAATTTGCATAATGCCCCAGGTAATACTGGGAGATGTCATTTTTTTTGCAACCGTGACTAAGAACATCTTCAACGTTAATGACTACCGTCCACTAAACGCTATTTGCCACTGAAACTGGATCATCCTTAAATGGTAAATCTAGTGAGCTATGGTAAGAACATAGACCACGTCGGTGGAAACGTGGTGATAACGTCACCATTGAATTGAGGCCTGTCACCGAACATTTAATACCTTGTTGCTAGTGGTAACAGAGACAACACCATGTTGGAGGACCAAGTCTGTGCTACTCTGTTATAAAAAGTAACGACTTTGAAGCTATAGTACAGTAGGCTAACTTTCAACTGCCGGCATTATGTCCAGCTTCTGTTCAGTCTACGGATGATCTAACAAGGCAGGAATAGGAAACAAAAATCTTTTTATAGAATTCCAAGTGAAGTGCATCAGGGTGAACAAACCTTAAAATTATCAATTGAGAGAAGAGACAAGTGGCTGAAAGCCTTAAAAAGGAGAGACTTCAATCAAGCATTACCGCATATGCTCGGATCATTTTATGAACGGTAAATTATTTTCAAACAATAGGCTATAAAAGCGGCAATAATGTTATGTAATTACGTACTACTGTGCAAAATAGGTTGTTTAAATAAAGGTTTAGTTATTTACTGCTAACGTTACCATTGCATGTTAACTTGTTCGCTAGGCGTACCGGCAAATTTATGACACTACCAACACCTACTGGATACCGTCTGAGGACATGGGATATCGCTACTTTCCTTGTGCTGGTAGCCAGAAACCAGAGATCAATAAGCGATATGAAAGATGCAAAAAAAAGATCAATAAGAAAACTCAAAGGTGAAAATAAATGTTTAGTTAAGCGCTTGGCTTTGGGTGTCTAGAAAATAAAGTGCAAGGCTATATCAAATGCAATCAATTATTATTTTGGCCTATTATATTAGTCTTTAAACATGGCATGGAGCATATTACTGTAATTGATTTTATTCTATTTACACTTACAAAATAAAACCCATTGATCTTTAAAAACAATTCAAATCAAATATAGTTCTGTGGACTCCATGTATTCTCTGTTGTTCTCCGTAGGCAGTACAATAGGCTATTTCCACGCTTCTAGAACGTTCGGTCAACTGTTTGTTGGGGGAAATTGACTTTCACCAAAATGGAAAGCGAATACAGACCGAAATTCACTACCTCATTGGCCAACCTTCCGAGATTGACGTCCTCTGATGTTGTTTGCTTAGTGGAGCAGCATTCCCCCACAGCCCTTTTGAAGCTGGATCGAGGGTATGATTTCTTCTTTGAGAATTTTATCTATAACTATGAAGGTAAGTGGCTCACCTAGTGGATTTACAGGGTAACGTCGTTATGCTAGTTTAGCGTCAGCCAAACATGTTCAGTTCTCTTAGCGCAGTGTCGTAACTTGTATCGATTTTACATTTGTTTGAATGTTGACAATAATATTGTATAAGTCTGAAGTATTTGAGGATGTAGCATTAACAATGGTTGTACTTTTCTGTCAGTGTCAAAGGTCGTAGACAGGCTAGTTGTCGTCAGGTGTAGGTGTTTCAGGTTGATGAGGAAACGAGAAATGGCCCACTCATTACAGGTAATTTTGTGAGATCTAGAATAAGGACAACAATGTTAAAATTGGTTTAACTCCATCCACTGTTAGTCTAATTTAGGTATATTAGGTAATAGGCCAGGTATATATTATTCTTATTAACCAAAACGACCTGTTGTGTTCTCTATTTCTGTGAGACACACTCACGCATTTTTATATATCTTTACTGTAGATTGTTTTCAAAGCTGGCACAGAGCCTATCCAGTTGAACGGATCATCATGCCCCTGTGCAGCTGGCAAGGTTCTATGCAACCATCTTGTGGCCATACTGTTTTAGAGTGCACATTACAGCATGATGTAGGTGAAGGTGGTACCACCAACTATGCACAAGAACTCTGAAAACATGGCATTGGCCACGCAAACAGGAAACTTTGTGTAACACGTCTGTGTGTGTGTGTGTGTGTGTGTATATACACTGCTCCAAAAAATTGAAGGAAAACTTTGAAAACACATCAGATCTCAATCTCAAAAAAATTATGCTGGATATCTACAGTATACTGATATGGACTGGGTAATGAGTTAGGAACGAAAGGATGCCACATCGTTTGATGTAAATGAAAATGATCAACCTACAGAGGGCTGAATTCAAAGACACCCCGAAAATCAAAGTGAAAAAATGCTGCGGCAGGCTAGTCCATTTTGCTGAAATTCCATTGCAGCAACTCAAAATGGTACTCAGTACTGTGTATTGTCCCCACGTGCTTATTTGCATGCCTGACAACGTTGGGGCATGCTCCTAATGAGAAGACGGATGGTTCCCTGGGCTATCTCCTCCCAGATCTGGCCCAGGGCATCACTGAGCTCCTGGACAGTCTGAGGTGCAACCTGGCAGCGTCGGATGGACCGAAACATAATGTCCCAGACGTGTTCTATTGGATTTAGGTCAGGTGAGCGTGGGGGCCAGTCAATGGTAGCAATTCCTTCATCCTCCAGGAACTGCCTGCATACTCTCGCCACATGAGGCTGGACATTGTTGTGCACCAGGAGGAACCCAGGACCCACTGCACCAGCGAAAGGTCTGATAATGGGTCCAAAGATTTCATCTCGATACCTAATGGCAGTCAGGGTGCCGTTGTCTAGCCTGTAGAGGTCTGTGCGTCCCTCCATGGATATGCCTCGTCAGACCATCACTGACCCAACACCAAACTGGTCATGCTGAACGATGTCACAGGCAGCGTAATGTTCTCCACGGCTTCTCCAGACCCTTTTACGTCTGTCACGTGCTCAGGGTGAACCTGCTCTCATCTGTGAAAAGCACAGGGCACCAGTGGCGGACCTGCCAATTCTGGTGTTCTATGGCAAATGCCAATTGAGCTCCACGGTGCCGGGCAGTGAGCACAGGGCCCACTAGAGGACGTCGGGCTCTCAGGCCACCCTAATGAAGTCTGTTTCTGATTGTCTGGTCTGAGACATTCACACCAGTGGCCTGCTGGAGATCATTTTGTAGGGCTCTGGCAGTGCTCATCCTGGTCCTCCTTGCACAAAGGAGCAGATACCGGTCCTGCTGATGGGTTAAGGACCTTCTACGGCCCTGTCCAGCTCTCCTAGAGTTACTGCCTGTCTCCTGGAATCCCCTCCATGCTCTTGAGACTGTGCTGGGAGACACAGCAAACTTTCTGGCAATGACACGTATTGATGTGCCCTCCTGGAGGAGTTGGACTGCCTGTGCAACCTCTGTATGGTCCAGGTATCGCCTCATGCTACCAGTAGTGGCACTGACCCTAGCCAAATGCAAAACTAGTGAAAAACAGTCAGAAAAGATGAGGGAAAAAATGTCAGTGGCCTCCACCTGGAAAACCATTCCTGTTTTGGGGGTCCTCTCATTGTTGCCCCTCTAGTGCACCTGTTATTAATTTCATTAACACCAAAGCAGCTTAAACTGATTAACAACCCCCTCTGCTACTTAACTGAACTGACCATATCAATATCCCAGAAAATTAATTGACTTGATGCAATACTCTGATTAAAAAGTGTTCCTTTAATTTTTTTGAGCAGTGTATATACTGGGCGCACTAGGGACAACAATGAGACGACTGTCACGCAAGAGATTGCAGCTGTGATAGTGGAGGGCACACGAGAGCAGTCTGAGTGTCCATTATGGAAAGAGATGAGCCAGCCTAGAGTTACAGCCAGTAGGTTCTATGAGGTTTGCCATGTGCGAGGGGAGTCTTCTGGTCAGGCCCTGGCAACGCGAATTCTTAAGGGAGTACAGCAAAGTAGCGCAATTAAAGGGGCCTTAAGCATGAACCTCGGGTGCTGGAGTAATACTCCAAACTTTTCAATGTACAGTGTATCCGGAAAGCATTCATACCCCTTCACTTTTCCCACATTTTATTATGTTACAGCCTAATTTCAAAATGGATTAAATAAAAAAAATGTCTCAACATTCTACATACAATAACGCATAATGACAAAGTGAAAAACGTTTTTTCTGAATTTTTTGCAAATGTATAAAAAATAAAAATATCACATGTACATAAGTATTCACACCCTTTGCTGTGACACTCAAAATTGAGCTCAGGTGCATCCCGTTTCCACTGATCATCCTTGAGATGTTTCTACAACTTGATTGGAGTCCACCTGTGGTAAATTCAATTGATTGGACATGATTTGGAAAGGCACACACCTGTTTATATAAGGTCCCACAGTTAACAGTGCATGTCAGAGCACAAACCAAGTTATGAAGTCCAAGGAATTGTCTGTAGACCTCCGAGACAGGACTGTATCGAGGCACAGATTTGGGGAAGGGTATAAAAAAATGTCTGCAGCATTAAAGGTCCCAACGAGCACAGTGGTCTCCATCATTCTTAAATGGAAGAAGTTTGAACCTCCAGGACTCTTCTCAGAGCTGGCCGACCAGCCAAACTGAGCAATCAGGGAGAAGGGCCTTGGTCAGGTGACCAAGAACCCGATGGTCACTCTGACAGAGCTCCAGAGTTCCTCTGTGGAGATGGGAGAACCTTCCAGAAGGACAACCATCTCTGCAGCACTCCACCAATCAGGCCTTTGTGGTAGAGTGGCCAGACGGAAGCCACTCCTCAGTAAAAGGCACGTGACAGCCCGCATGGAGTTTGCCAAAAGGCACCAAAAGGACTCTCAGACCATGAGAAACAAAATTCTCTGGTCTGATGAAACCAAGATTGAACTCTTTGGCCTGAATGCCAAGCGTCATGTCTGGAGGAAACCAGGCACTGCTCATCACCTGGCCAATACCATCCCTACAGTGAAGCATGGTGGTGGCAGCATCATGCTGTGGGGGTGTTTTTCAGTGGCAGGAACTGGGAGACTAGTCAGGATCAAGGGAAAGATGAATGCAGCAATATACAGAGAGATCCTTGATGAAAACCTGCTCCAGAGCGCTCTGGACCTCAGACTGGGGCGAAGGTTCACCTTCCAACAGGACAACGACCCTAAGCACACAGCCAAGATAACAAAGGAGTGGCTTCGGGACAAGTCTGTGAATGTCCTTGAGTGGTCCAGCCAGAGCCCTCATCTTTGGAGAGATCTGAAAATGGCTGTGCACCGACGCTCCCCATCCAACCTGATGGAGCTTGAGACAATCTGCAAAGAAGAATGGGAGAAAGTGCCCCAAAATAGGTGTGCCAAGCTTGTAGCATCATACTCAAGAAGACCTGAGGCTGTAATTGCTGCCAAAGGTGCTTCAACAAAGTATTGAATAAAGGGAGTGAATACTTATGTACATGCGATATTTTGTTTTTTTATATTTTGAATACATTTGCAAAAAATTCATAAAAACCTTTTTCACTTTGTCATTATGCGGTATTGTGTGTAGAAGGTTGAGAATTTTTTTTAATTTAATCCATTTTGGAATTAGGCTGTAACATAATAAAATATGGAAAAAGTGAAGGGGTATGAATACTTTCCGGATGCACTGTAAGTGTCTCACCATGTGGCTTTGTCATACATCCTGATGCTCCTCACCAGCCCAGATGCAAAGGTTTATGACCCTAATGCAGCTCCTAGTTTTGGGCTTGCAGAAGTTAAATGTCCTGACATCTTTAACATTTCTGAGGCAGGGCATGTCAAATGTGTGAATGGTTAGGCAAAACTGAAACTAAATTATAAATTCTACAGGCAGGTTCAGTGTCAGTAACTGGGTTGAGCTGGTGCGACTTCATTACTGACACAGAGGAGGATATATCAGTTGAAAGAATTTGGAGGGATGACCAAATTATAGCAGAGATGAAAGAAAAGGTGGACCTTTACTTTTTTGGAACATATATGAATGTATATCTACAGACAGCTAAATTGTAGCCGTAAACGCCAGTAATCTTTTGTATCATACTTTTCTGTGTATTACCTGTTATTTAGGAGCTTAAATGTAATGTAATGTAAATATCTATAAATGTAATACATTTATAAAAAAAATACATGTTTTGGGGCTTTAAGTATTTTAAGCAATTGATTGTCATTGGAACTTGTCTTGTTAAACAATTTAAAACCATGAGCATTTAGCTCACAATTTAACAAAAGATTTATATTCTATGCAATAGGTATGTGGCCTTTCAAATCAAGTGGTCCCTGAAAGTTGGTCATCAAACAGCAGTTGGTCCACAGCTGGTTGACTGTCCCGGACAATGTTAGAGGAAGAGTGTTGTCCCAGATATGATACTCTTTCACTCTTCGAATTGCTCTTTCAACCAGAATTCAAAGGCAAGATATGGCTTGTGTTTTCAGAGCATCTTCTTTGCTGAACTGCGCTGCAGTTTTAAATGGGGGTATGATCAGCTTTGCCCCACGGTCAGCCAGCAACTTCTCAATGGTGAGCCCTTTGTCTGCCATGCAGGCATCTCCCGGCTCCAGTAGGTCAAGTATTCCACACTGTTCAGTAAGCTCTCGGTCTGAGATTGAGCCAGTGTAGAGACTGGACACAAGTCGCAGCACCACATGGGGCAATTCCAATCAACCCCTTGGGATGATGGGCTCTGGCACCGCACCTCCGTACAATGATCACTCTTACATCTGGACTGTACTGCCTGAATTTGAGTGGCATGGTGAACTTCACTTGCTGTCTGCTCATCCAGATAGGCAAGGAGCTGAGGACCAGGTAGAGGTAGTTAGCACAAGTAATTACTATACGGCAGAAAGTGGACACCTTGACCTGAAAGATGCCAGCCAGCACCTTCTCTTTCAGGCCTGCAGCAACACAGCAACAGTACAGGAAAACTCGTCAACAAGCTGCAACCTGCACACTGGACTGGGAGAGGTGGGAGCAAATTGTATTCCTCTTTTCTGTGCCTTTGACCAGTACACCAGAAGGGATGCTGACGATTGTACAGCCTCCTAGAAGGCATGAAAAACCTCTTCTGAAGGAAATCTGGTGTATCTGACTCAGAAACAGATACATTTTATTACCGGTAGCATTTTGAATCAATACATCTTTGGCATGTTAACAAAGTGGTGGAATCATGTTTCTGGGAAAATGACGCCCCCTGCTGCTAACGTTTGCGACGCACATATCCATCCCTGCGCTCCCTGTAATCTTATACCTATAGGTCGTCTATCTAAAATAAAACATTTTCTTACAGCTTGTAATCACTATAATTTAAAGTAACTACAAATAACATCAAAAATATTAAGAGCCAGACAGAAGCAAAATAGACAACATCACGATTCACTCGCTCATCAACATACCTAGAGTAGGAGCAACAGTGTAGTCATGATCGGGTCTGGCTGATTGGGTTACCTCAGGGGAGTTGTCATCACACCCGCAATCTTTCTGAGAGGTCGGGACGAACATCATGGCCTAAGCGAGCTGTTGCTCTATCATACACGGACTCCCGTTGTAACACTTCCCAATTGTTCCACTGAAAACGGCAAGAGACTATCCCGATTTTCTGCCGTTTGCGACCGGTAGCTGGAGTGTAGTCTGCTTCACTGAAGTGCCGACTACAAACAAATGTACTCCCCCCAAGTATTGTAAAGTCCCGACCTTCATCTCGACGAATTGCTTGAACCCACTTCTTTTCAATTATGTCACTTGGGAAGCCATGAAAACTTAAATACGGTTGCCGCTGTTTGTTCGTTTTACAATGAGGCACACAGCAGTGACACTTAGACTTCGCTTCTGCCAATGTTTTAATATTATTATAAACGGGGATACGCTATTCGGAAGTCAGTTTCCCCAGCAATCACTGTTCCCTGGTTACGAAACGCGGAAGCGTGAAAATAGCCTATGGTAGAGGATAGTCAGGGCAGTTAGGATACTTCAATGGTTGAAGAGGAAGATACTGAAGAAAGTGGATTATGCACCCAGATGACAGGAGAGGACAGCACAGAAAGTCAAACCGATCTCTCTAGCAATGATATTGATGCAATGACTCAACAGATCAACAAATTAGTAATAGAAAATACAGCTTTACAAGCAACTGTCAATGAGTTCAAATTTTCCTCAGAATCTTTTAGAGATTCAGAAAAAGTTAAATATTTTACGGGATTGCCAAATTACATGGTTTTAATGTCCCTTTTCCAATTTGTAACACCTGGCTTAAACCAGCGAAAATCCCTTACGTTGTTTTAACATTCATCAATCGTCAATGAGGTTAAGGTTAAATATGCCCATTCAACTTCTAAGCCATATCTTTGGAGTTTCCACCTCAACTGTATCAAGAACACGTTCAGCTGTGACCGATACACTGTCCACATATCTGAGGCCATTGATTTATTGGCCAGAAAGGGAAACACTCAGGGAGACCATGCCACAGTGTTTAAAGGAACATTTTGGCAAAGGAGTAACTGTAATTATAGATTGTTTTGAAATTTTTATTGAATGACCATCTGATCTAAAAGCCCGAGCCTTCACATGGTCTTCCTACAAGCACCACCACACAGCAGAATATTTAATTGGAATTACCCCTCAGGGCACAATTTCTTATATATCCAAAGGTTGGGGAGGGAGACTGTCAGACAAATACTTCTCAGAACACAGCGACTTTCTTAGTAAGCTTTTACCAGGGGACACTGTACTAGTTGATAGAGGATTCAATATTGCAGACAGTGTAGGACCTTTATGGCCCATTTGCTTACCCCTTCATTTACACATGGGAAAAAGCAACTTTCTCCTCTAGATATAGAAAAAACATGCAAAATCACAAATGTTAGGATTCACGTTGAAAGGGTTATTGGAAACTTGAGACAAAAATACATTTACTTGGATAGAGTTATGCTATTAGATCATCTAATTTCTACAGAAGCTAACATTTCAATGTTAGATAGAGGTCACCATTTGCTGTGCACTTAACATTAATGACTCAGTTTTGCCATTTGATTAAATAATGTGTTTATTTACTCTCTTTTCTTGGCATATTTACAAAATCAGACACTATTAACGGTTTATAAATGATTGTCAATAAATATATACATTATGATTTATAGCTATATTGTAGTTAGTTATTATTTAATTATATGCCTAGAGTGGTAACTTGCAGTCAGTTCCGAGAGGATTCCAACTCTGAAAAAGTGCTCAGCATGCTTTACATTTCTTCTGAAAAAGTCGACATCCCTTTTAATTCTCTCAATAGGCATTTCTTCTTGTGTGCAGACAACAAAGTCAGCATAAGGCAGAGCACACGTGTTAAGCTGACACTAGATCTGAAAGAAATACGCGTGCTGAGTGTTTAGTGTCAACCCGCCATTTTCTGTACCCTGTAACCACTTGACTCCAGCTTCCGTTGTCCCGGCGTTAAGTGTGTCATTCCTCTGGCCGAAGGGACACTGGATTTCTACACACCCTATTCCACAGCAGTCGCACTGAACAATAGCATCCGGCATAGCACCAATAAATATAAAGTCCATGTTAATGAAAAGCCCTGCTTTTCTCATTTGAAAGTTTACATGAGAGCTTGCAACCATACTCCTATACCTTTATCTGGAAACATTCTCATGAGAGCAACCCCATTCAGTTGCAGCAGAAGAGAACCTGCAGGCCTCTGGGTAACATATTGATTTTTTAGGCCCCTGTGGAGGCTTCTCAAGAGAGGACTTGCAAACTTGGCCAAAAACAGAAGCAGTGATCCTGCCAGCTCTGTACCTAAACCATAATTTGCTTGAGGTTTGCTCACGATTTGCTTCTTCCAGGTAGCTGCGCTCCTCCTCTGTCACACTAATGGTAATGGAAGCACGGAAAGACACGAGCTCCTCATATGACATCCCAGCACAGTCTTCGCTCCGCATGCAAGTTAATTCTTGAGGGAATTGCAGGTTGGTGTGACTGCTGAATGCTTTTGAGTAAGCAGGCACTACAGAGAGGATGGCAGGTTTAGAGCCACACTTACTCAGGTTGCAAAGGAATGATGCAAATGCCTTCTGTGATGGTGCTTCAACTTGACTCTCTCTTCGGGCTCTTGGTGTGCGATTGTGACTGGGAACACATGTTCCACTAATCTGGATGTCTAGCTGGACTTTTTGGGATTTGGCACTAGTAAAATCGATATTGCTAATTTTTTTGTACTGAATACCCTTCAGGGGAATGGGAAGTTTCCAGTAGGCCTTTTCATCTGTGACTGTTTTGGACTCTAATTCAAACTGCTGCCTCAATGTAAAAAAGAACTGCAGCCACATGTGAGCAGACCTCACCGAATCCAGCCATGCAGTCACAGTGGGCTGTTAATACATTCCCTGTTTGCTTAGCAATATTCCATGGGGAGGTGGCAGTCTCCCTTGGTCTCTGTGAGTGCAACAGCTGAAAACAGAAATGCTACATTATCAATAAGAGTCCAACGCCTATTTTAAATAGTGTTTATAGTCGTAAGAAAACAACTTATATGGCAAGTGTTTTCTGAAGCAGTGTCTAACTTAACGAACGATCAGAACTATTCACATTGATTTACTATGTATTTACAAAGCATCTCCAGTTTAGCTAGCAGATGTTTTTTTTACCGGTTACAATGTTTCAACATAACTCAAGACGGCGAGTTGTCTATGGCTAGCTGGTCACTCGCTACGTAACCTGCAGTTTGTAACCAACTGACTAACATTAGCTAAGCAATTTACATTGTGTTATTATTTTATTCATCTATCTAATTAAATTTATAAAATTACATACTCTTGCTGAAATCACATAAAGATCATTGCGAAGGGTTACCGCGGGCTGTCTCACCAAACCAGACGTGAAGAAGTTGTAAGCCTCAAGACGAGGTCTTCCATTAAGAAAGGACTCGGGGTAAATACTAAATAGTTTACAATATCAGGGTATGTAATAGGTGGAAAATTATTAAAATCATTAGTCCATTCGGTTTTCTTTATCAAATACGGATCGACACCGATACATTTGATCTTGTCTTCGTATCTTCCTCTCTCAAGTTCAGACAAGTGACTGATAGACGTAGACATTGTTGCCAGTTTTTTTCAGTTGTGTACATAGCAACCGGTATTTGGACCCCCAACATGGCGGACGGTGTAAAAGTGGCCGTATCCATGACGTCAGTAACAGGCGTCTATTGTTAAGGAATTAACCCGTATATACTTAATTAGCAACATAAGTGTATTTGCATAGTAGCATAAGTACTACCAAATTTTGCACCATAGTTCATCATCAAAAGTTTTAATTCCAATGGTGTTCTATTCATTTTCTGACCAGTGTCTCGCTTTAATAGTAAAAAAAAGGGTTAAATTAGGGTGGTTATTTCAAGATAACCGGATCACAAATAACTACCTGCATTCTGACAGCAGATAACAAAACTACGGAACAAGCAGAGGGATATATATAAAAAAAAATTATTTAAATTTTTGACCTGTCCGCCCTACAAGTGTAATCGCTTGTTGTCAGTCTGTGTGTGTGTGAAAACAAAACATCGACGTTAGCAGGGGAAAGCCTGAGAGTCCGCGGTAAAAAAATAAATAGCCTAGCCTTTGGTTTAGCTAACGTTAGCTAGCTATATCAATACGTTTAACTGAGACGTAGTAGATACAGTCTGAATGCAGAAACAAAAATTACTGGCCTGGGAGATAATCCAAAATGAAACACATTTAGAAATTTTTGACCCGTCCACCCCAACTTCTGCGGTCTGACTAAAACACACTGTGTTCATTGTATAACAGGTACATTGGCCAGCTAAATGCTCCATATTACTTCAGTATCAAAACTCACTCACACTTAACAAAACCAGAATGTAAGTGTGTCCAACCTTGCTCCCAAGCAAGATGTTTTGGGGCTAACGCAGTAACTGGACTGCCTGCCTTAGCAGTGTGCTTGGCTAGCAACTGGTATTTAAGATGAGATGTACTCCGGCACTAACTCAATTTAATTGACAGTAGCTGGAAATAACTTTGGTCTTGTCGACAGACCCATTTGGCAAGGTTTGTAGCTGAACTTGCTATTCAAAAATACCCTTTTCTTTATCCATTGCTTCCTAGTTTCTGTCCGATTTACGACAGCGTTAACTGCGTAAATTTTTTTTGTGGCATTAAAACAAATTTGCGTTCATATTAGACAGCCCTAATAATTCTAAATACAATATTTTAAATATTAAAAATCAACAATAAAAATCAAAGTTCATCTTGGCATGAATTATTTATTTGAACTTTTCTTTTTAAGGCAACTTGATTTCAAATTAATGCATTATAATCTTGAAACCGCAATTTTTCTTCAGACTATAGTCATAGCATCAAAATCTATAATCGTTGCATCCCTAATCACAGCATCGTTATATCTGCTTTTCAAGATTTTGACCCATTGAAAAAAAAAAAAAAATATATATAACCTTTTTTGTGGAGTTTATAGACTGCGTATTGTCTCAGAGTGCGTACTGCATGTACCTTGTATTCCTTCTCCTTCATCTCGTGGGCAACTTGCTGGGTGAACTTGGCCTGCGGGGCAAGGTTAGGCTGCTGAGGGGTTGAGTTAGCGTGGCTGAACCAATCATTGAAAGCATCGTGGGCCTCCTGCAGTAAACACAGAAAAGCATTCAGGACAAATCCTATTAAGGCTGCAGTAGTTAACCAGCTGCAAGAAGTTAAATTTCAAAACAAAAACTCTGTTGAAAACTAACCAGACGCTCCACTCCACCACGAGATGTGACGTTGCAAGAAAACGTTATTGGGCCTGCCCTCATCTTGAACGGTCTTTTGTTTTTTTACTCAATCTGGCAAAGGTGTAAGTGGACATTTCCCAGCCATTGTGGTAAATAAGTTCATTACAAGCTGGCTGCTACACGTAGTGTGTCAACACCAGCAGTGTTGTAAATGCTAGGTGTTTGACATCTGATGCTTCCTTGTTTATCTCTCCTGATTGGTTAGTTCGGTCGGGCACGGTGAGATTGCTTACCAGTAATTTTTTGTTCATACAGTACTCCGATATTTGTCGAGTGACAATGCCAGGAAAAATAGTTAAAAAGTTTAAATGAAGTCTTATTCTCAAAAGGAAGAAGACGTGAGACAATGAGATTCCCCAAAGTAGAGCCGGGTTATCTGTCAGTAATAAAATCTCTATCTTTTTAAACATGCATCTTAAAAGCTATCCCTGAAAAAACTTTGATAAAAACTAGAAAATGCATTTCCTTGAGCAAATGCGATGTGATGCGTTGCAGTTATTGGACTGACCGCCTAGCACGCAGAACCTGCTCCTGCAGCACAAGCGGACTGTTTGTTGACAAGGGATGCTTATTGCTGCTAGATTGGCAGTGCTGCTTCATCATAATATAATGGTGGGCACATACGATGATGAAGTACCACCGTTAGGGTTTATTTTTAACAAGGGCAGGCTTTCACCGACAACTCATTCCACAAAACCCTGCCATAGTTCAAGCCCGAGCACTGTGGTTGGGTCCTACTCTACCATCCACTTAAAGGTGAGGTAGTCATTAATGAGTAGTGTCCATAGTCATGGTTCTCCCAATTAATTTTAATAGGGGCAAAAAACGATTAAAAATAATAATAAAGAATAACACGTGAACCGATCACTTAGTTATATACACGCGCACTCTACGGTATTATGCCGGAAATGTTGGCACAAGAATGAACTTAATAGATTCAAAACTGCGGGCGTCCAGGGTATAGTCTTCTTAACCCACTCATTTCAACAGGGGCAAAAACCAATGAAAAATAATAATAAAAAATATAACACGTGAAACGATCACTTAGCAAAATGCAAGCGCACTGCACACCATAACCCAAGACCTGTTGGCATTGGAATGGAATCAATAGGGTCAAAACTGCGGGAAGAATATGACTTCGCGATAATAAGATGTTTGCGTCATACTGACGCTTCACATAATATGACTTCCTGATAACAATGTGTGTGTCACTGACGCATCACATAATAATTTTCTCATGATCATAGTATTATGCATTATCAGTAATTATTAGCTAGCAAGCAATTTTTACTCCAAGGCATACAGCAGCTTTCTATCTTTTTAAATAGCACTCATGGGCTGGCAGTAGACCCTTATTTATACGCTGACCTATTTATTTCTGTTGCGCATTTGTAAGAATATCGTTTACAATGATATGTTTGATATGTTTCGGATCAACGTTGCAGCATTTTCCTGGTTATAACTTTTTTACAGTCAATTTCACAATTTCGCTATGTAACACATCACAAAAGAGCTTTCATTAAAATGTATCAATTAAATACATTTATCTCAATACTTCCAAGAGGAAACACTAGTAACAGCTTGGTTAAAATTATCTCACCAAGTAGGCACGAATGCACAGGTGCTCCCGGATGGCATTCTCATCTTCTGCTTGAAGGGGCGCCTTATGGCCCTTCCGCTCCCACTGGCGGTAAATTACTTTCATTGAATCTTCTGGAAGCTTGGCAAATACCTGTTTGGCCGCATTGTGCTTCTGACAGGCTATGGGACAGAAAGAAGTCATATACTATGTACAGTGCTGTGCAAGAGTATTTGCTCCTTCCCAAGCCATCATTTTCATTATAATAAGCAGTGGTTTCTCCCTTGCTTCTATGGTACAAATCCCATTTTTGCCGTGTCTTTATGGTGTTCTCGAACACAGATTGTTCCAGTTGAGTGAAGTTCGCTGTCTGAATGTCTGAATTTTAATAGTATTTGGATAATTTAAAATTAACAATCAACGTTTGACAGGTAGGTAGATAGCATGAAAAGCCAATGTAATGGATCATGTTTAGGAATGATGCTCGTTTAATATAGATTCCCTTCCAGTCGAAGCCAATACCCACAAATTTAAACCATACCGTATTTGCACGTGTACAAGTCGACCTTCTGTATACTTTGGCAATAAAAATTAGGGATAAATAGTTTTTTCCATATTTTGATATATAGATTAAGGCCTAGATGGCAGTCTCTCTCTAAACTAGAGCATATAGGACTACAGCAGCAACAACTAATATAAGAACTTTGCATGATGGGTATTGTCAGCTGATGTATCATGTGACTCACAACATTGCGCTCACCATGGTGAGTCACTTGTGGCTGTATAACGGGGGGAAACTAGACTGATATTGAATGTAAGTTGAATAAAAATGGTTAAATATCAACGCATGATGTGAGATTTTAAGTTTATAATTGAATTTGTTAAATAAGGCCCTTCTCTGCGCTGTTAATAGTGCTCGAGCCGTTAAATTGATAAGGTTGTGATTGCAGACTACGAAGGGTGTCTTTTTCCGTCAACTTCACTTAGCGCGTAAATACTTAGCTCTACACAATTTGATGTATTAGTCTATCTCCATTATAAGTTGACCCTACAAGTTTGCTGTTTATATTGATGAAAATTTCTCGACGTATACACGCGCAAATACGGTACTTTCAATAAATTCTTATTTCCGATCGATAACATAATTGGAGTGTGCCGTGCCTGCCATCAGATTAAATGGCGATGTAACCAACGTATATAACGACATATTTTCTTTATAAAATAGGTATAATTTAGCTAAGGAACCTTTCTAATCCATGGTATAGCCTACTATTGTATGTCATTGTTTCCCTCTTTAAATTCAATTCAACATGCACAGAACACATTGGCTATGCAAACTAATGGCATACTGAATTCATCAGATGGATTTGGCAAAAAACTAACTTTGCTGAAAGTTGATGAACTTTGATTGATGAAAACATATCAAAGAACAAAACCACCTAGGCCTTATCTTGAGGTAGTAGTGCTCTATAATGCTTGGCAGGAATGGATTGTTTATCAAAAGCATGAACTGAAGTCGAACTTTATCGCAGTCGACCCCTATGAATTTGGGTAACGTAATTTTACATTCGTTTTTATATGTCCAAACTCACACAAATGTCTTTGTTAGATGGACAATCAGACTAGTCTTACTAATGAATAAACTAGCTGAACTGAACCAAAGTGTCACGGTTTGGGGTTTTGGGTTAGTTATTGGTTTCACCTGGCCTCGTTTGTGTCATTGTGCCCACCTGGGTTCTTGTGTTGATCGGTCCTTTGTGTTTTTGGTTTGGCATTAAGTAGGGTAGATCAGGTTATTACTCGCTTATTAACGCTGCTTCTCAAATCGCATACTACTACTTTTTGCTTATAGTAGGTACTGTAGCTACCCTTACAAAGTATGTACCTTTGCTTAATTTAGGCATAATTTGTCATAACATCCGTTGCGGTCTGTAGCGTCATCATCATCATCATCATCGTCATCCGCTTTGTCCGGGGTCGGGTCGCGGAGGTAGCAGTTCAAGCAGGGCATCCCAAACTTCCCTTTCCCGGGCCACATTAACCAGCTCTGACTGGGGGATTCCAAGGCGTTCCCAGGCCAGTGTGGAGATATAATCCCTCCACCTGGTCCTAGGTCTGCCCCGCGGCCTCCGCCCAGCTGGACGTGCCTGGAACACCTCCCTAGGGAGGCGGCCAGGTGGCATCCTTACTAGATGCCCGAACCACCTCAACTGGCTCCTTTCTACGCAAAGAAGCAGCGGCTCTACTCCGAGTCCCTCACGAATGGCTGAACTTCTCACCCTATCCCTAAGGGAGATGCCAGCCACCCTCCGGAGGAAACTCATTTCTGCCGCTTGTATCCGCGATCTCGTTCTTTCGGTCATGACCCCTTCATGACCATAGGTGAGAGTAGGAACGAAGATAGACCGGTAGATTGAGAGCTTTGCCTTCTGGCTCAGCTCTCTCTTCGTCACAACGGTGCGATAGAGCGACTGCAACACCGCACCCGCTGCTCCAATTCTCCGGCCCATCTCTCGTTCCATTTTACCCTCACTCGAGAACAAGACCCCAAGATACTTGAACTCCTTCACTTGGGGTAAAGACTCATTCCCTACCTGGAGTAGACAATCCATCGGTTTCCTGCTGAGAACCATGGCCTCAGATTTGGAGGTGCTGATCCTCATCCCAGCCGCTTCACACTCGGCTGCGAACCGATCCAATGAGTGCTGCAGGTCGCAGACTGATGATGCCATCAGGACCACATCATCTGCAAAAAGCAGTGATGCAATCCTCTGCCCACCAACCCGCAGCCCCCTCCCCCGCGGCTACGCCGTGAGATCCTGTCCATGAATACCACAAACAGGATAGGTGACAAAGCGCAGCCTTGGAGGAGGCCAACCCTCACCGGAAACGAGTCCGACTTACTGCCGCAGACCCGGACACAGCTCTCGCTTTGGGAGTACAGAGATTGGATGGCTCTGAGTAGAGACCCCCTCACCCCATACTCTTGCAGCACCTCCCACAGTATCTCCCGGGGAACCCGATCATACGCCTTCTCCAAATCCACAAAACACGTGTAGACCGGATTGGCATACTCCCAGGCCCCCTCAAAGATCCTCGCGAGGGTAAAAAGCTGGTCCGTTGTTCCACGACCAGGCCGGAAACCGCATTGTTCCTCCTCAATCCGAGGTTCGACTATCGGTCGAACCCTCCTTTCCAGCACCCTGGAGTATACTTTCCCGGGGAGGCTGAGTAATGTGATGCCTCTGTAGTTGGCACACACTCTCCGGTCCCCCTTTTTGAACAGGGAAACCACCACCCCGGTCTGCCACTCCTTAGGTACTGTCCCCGACCTCCACGCAATGTTGATAAGACGTGTCATCCATGACAGTCCCTCAACACCCAAAGCCTTCAGCATTTCTGGGCGGATCTCATCAACCCCTGGGGCTTTGCCACTGTGGAGTTGTTTGACTACCTCAGTGACCTCCGCCAGGGAGATTGATGCTGATCCCCCATCATCATCCAGCCCTGTCTCTACTATGTAGGGTGGGTTTGTCGGGTTCAGGAGTTCCTCAAAGTGCTCCTTCCACCTCCCAATCACCTTGTCAGTTGAGGTCAACAACGTCCCATCCTTACTGTATACAGCTTGAATGGTTCCCTGCTTTCCCCTCCTGAGGTGTCGGATGGTCTTCCAGAACCGCTTTGGCGCCAGCCTGCCAGCCAGTCTGTAGCGTCAAATTTGAAAATCATTGTTGCTCCATCGGAGAGTCGATGTGACGTATCTTCCGCGTCGCAGAGCATTGCAGGTCAGAAAAGCTAGCTGGCTACTATAAAACGTAGTAGGGCACCCTGGTATTTTTGGCTTACTACATTTGACATACCATACGTATTGGGACATACTAAATCATTTTCTAGCTTACTATATAGTATACTTTTATGGGTCGCAACACAGATAACAAAAATCTGAAGATTGGGTGGGAGTTTGCCCATCCAGTCTACATGTGTTTTGTGGAGTTGGAGAAGGCCTATGACCGTGTCCCCCGGGGAGTCCTGTGGGGGGTACTGTGGGAGTATGGGGTACCAGGGCCGTTGCTACGAGCCATTCGGTCCCTTTATAACCGGAGTGAGAGCTGTGTCCGTATGCTCGGCACAAAGTAAAATATGATTTCAGTGGGTGTTGGGTTCCGCCAGGGCTGCCCCATGTCACCGATCCTGTTTGTGATTTTCATGGATAGGATCTCAAGGCGTAGCCGGGGGGAAGAGTGTGTCCGGTTTGGGGGCCTCAGAATTGCTACTCTGGTCTTTGCAGATTTTCCTGCATAGGGTGGCTGGGCTCAGCCTTAGGGATAGGATAAAGAGCTCGGCCATCTGGAGGGAGCTCGGAGTAGAGCCGCTGCTTCTTTGCGTCGAAAGGAGCCAGATGAGGTGGTTCGGGCATCTGATTAGGATGCCTCCTGGGCGCCTTCCTTTGGAAGTTTTCCGGCCACGCCCTACTGGTAGGAGACCCCGGGGTAGATCCAGAACATCGCTGGAGAGATTATATATCTCATCTGGCCTGGGAACGCCTACGGATACCCCAGGAGGAGCTGGAAGACATAGCTGGGGAGAAGGACGTCTGGACTGCCCTGCTTAGCCTGCTACCACCACGACCCGGCCCCGGATAAGCGGCAGAAAATGGATGGATCGATGCATACCTGGACTTTATCATTAGACAGCTTTCACAAAGATATTAAAGTTTAAGGGATACTGCTGATCTCTTCTATGTGATTTGGCAAAGCACTATCGTGTCTGCAAAATACGATAAACTAGAAAGGGCACACACATTCATAATTGCGGGGCCAGGTGAAGTGAAGCTGTGTGTTGCATATCTACATTTTAAGTAGGACTAGGCTACTGTTATTGTAGTGTCCAGTTACATTTTTCTGGTTAATGACACGAACACACTGACTGACATCTTATACAGCTGTCTTTTGTGGATGGTTGTTCATGTGTCTTAAGTGAATACATTTTTGCAAATGGTATGATGTTTAGTTGAGTTTATATTACACAATTTTCTGTCCTTTTTGAGTACCCCTGGCAAATACCCCATTTTTAACAGAAGACTAAATCTAATACTGAAACTAGTAAAAACTAAACTAAACCCGCCTTAAAATGTATTTAAATGAAACTGAAAGACACGTAAAAGCTTCAAAATTTACTAGCGGGGTATTTACAGACATATATTATGTCGTAAACCAAAACGTGAAAATCGAAGAGAAGTAACAAGGAAAAGATAAAGGTATTGACTACATAGGTTATGTTTTGTACACTGACGTTACTAGCCAGTTGACATTAGCAAACGATAATGAACGTTGTCAATAATCCAGCTGAACTTTCTATTCAAACTGAAGCAAAACAGGATAAGATCCTTAGAGTTTGGTATGATACACTAGCACATTGTAATCTCATTGATTTAATTGTTGACTTGAGTTAAGAACTATCTTCAATTTAATATTTGTTAAATGAAAAATGTCAGTTGATTCTAAAATAATTCAGAAACTAGTAATCCAATTGTAATCAGAATTTGAATTTAAGCTTGGTCATCAAAATATGTTGGGTGTTACTATTAATGGCAAACTAGATTTGAAGATAAACGGAATTACAAAAACATTTTTTTGTAAGGAAGCTTTGATCTTTTGATATAAGTACATGCTTCTTTTGTTAGTAGTATTTTCCGTATTTCTTGACCTTTTTGATTACTTTCCAAATGCAATTTTATTATTTTTATCGATTATATTTTTTAAATGTTATTTGAACTTGATTCTGTATTATTATTTTCACATCTAGGTTGATTTAATTTTATTAGGTGGCCAATTTATGATATCACAATTTACTTTGGGATCCAGTAAATTCCTTTTTCTTCATTCAATATAGGTAGGAGTTGTGAGAAATACCCAGGAATTTCCTCATGATTGCGTTGCTCTGTTTCAGGGCCTCCGCTCGCTGATCAGGATAAAAAAGCAGCCAATCAATCACTTCGATCTTCTTCTGATCATCCTGTGTGGAGAAGTGTAAAGGTTACAACTTAAATTTTTTTTTTTATTACAGTCATGTTTTAGTTTGTATGTACCTATGATGCTGCACTGTCATGGGTAGGGCTGAGCTTTGTGGGTGTATGTGTACCTGTGATGTAGCGGTGTCCAGGGCAGGGATGAAGTTGTGATGAGAGAACTCAAGACTGTCTTTGTCTTTGATGTTTTCTACAACAAGCTTAGTAACTTCAGAAACCTCCAGACCTGGTAAAAACACATAAGCACAGTGAGTAGTAGCTCTAGTGGATAGTATGGATGTGACATTTCGAAAGCTTAGAAAGCATTTCTAATCAATCTCACCTTACATAAGTTTGTGTACTCGTTTTGTATGAGGAAATACAGAGAAGCCTAAATAATCTTAAGAAAAACACTTTCTGAAATGCGTTGCTAGGAAGAGAAGGGTAGTAGTGTAGTATTTACAGAATTTAATTATCCGTTTTACAAATGTTTTTAGCCAACTGAATAACTATCAATGCTTTTACTAAATCAGTATTTCAATTAAAACTAGCAAGCTATTTCTAGTGGTGTTACATTAGGTTTCTAAAATCTGACTGTCGCTAATTACATAGCAAACATACCATATTATTGCCTTTTTTAATGATTTATCTGCTTGCTTAAAAGTTAGCAGACTGAAACGTCAAATAACATCAGCAAAAATTTACATAGCTAACGTTACCTGAACTTGCAAGACAACTTTAGCTACAGATATGTGCAGTTCAAATTTGTTTTTCCTTTAATTATTGTGCACTTTGAGACATACTTTTTTTGTGAAACTAGCCAACGACATCGTTCTTAATAAATTTTTATGGTTTTGCATTTTTCTATTAGGGCTCACTTGTAAGCATTTCACAGAGAGTACCTTCGGGTATATGCTTCACGTGACAAATAAAACTTGGGAGTGCGTTCACTTTTTAGCCACCATGTTGAGAAAAGACAAGACACACACGATCACATTTACAGCTACTTAAAAATAAGTCTGATAAAGTTTCTTAAACTAATTTTACGTTTTGATTCTTTATTAATGCCTGCTGTTTGCCGAACACAATCCAGGCGTTTATTTATTCTAATTCATACACCGTTTCCTCTATAGTTAGATTGACAGACAACAGACAGACCATCTTCTGCATCAAATAATTTTATTATACGGCCTGTTGTGGCAATAATTGTCTGAAATGGTATCTCTGGGATCAAGAGTACATTGTTTACCTTTGTTAAAAAAGTTGATCGTTTCCCACACAAATGTATTCATTACTAAACACACTAGTCTCAGATAAAAAAATGTTGAACACAAAGGACACTATTATATTTGTGTGTGTGTGTGTATTTATATATATATATTTATACATACACTCACTGCCCCACTTTATTGGGTACACCTTGCTAGTACCAAGTTGGACCCCCTTTTTCCTTCAGAACTGCCTTAATTCTTCGTGGCATAGACTTAACAAGGTGCTGGAAACATTCCTCAGAGATTTTGGTCCAGATTGACATGATAGCATCACTCAGTTGCTGCAGATTTGTTGGCGGCACATCCATGATGCGAATCTCTCGTTCCACCACATCCCAAAGGTGCTCCATTGGATTTAGATCTGGTGACTGTTGAGGCCATTTGAGTACAGTGAACTCATGGTCATGTTCAAGAAACCAGTTTGAGATGATTTCAGCTTTGTGACATGGCGCGTTATCCTGCTGGAAGTAGCCATCAGAAGATGGGTACACTGTGGTCACCAAGGGATGGACATGGTCAGCAACAATACTCAGGTAGGCTGTGGCGTTTAAATGATGCTCAATTGGAACTAAGGGGCCCAAAGTATGCCAAGAAAATATCCCCCATGCTATTGAGTGGTATCACTTAGACTGAGTGTTGTGTTTGATAGCTGTCGGTCCATTCGTTGTTTGTTCTGTGTAATTAATTGGCGACCAACTTGTGTAAAGCGCTTTGAGTCTAGAGAAAAGCGCTAAAAACTAAATAAAATGAATTATTATTATTACACCACCACCAGCCTGAACCATTGATAGAAGGCAGGATGGATCCATGCTTTCATGTTGTTTACGCCTAATTCTGACCCTACTGTCCGAATGTCGCAGCAGAAATCGAGACTCATCAGACCAGGCAACATTTTTCCAATCTTCTATTGTCCAATTTTGGTGAGCCCGTGCGAATTGTAGCCTCAGTTTCCTGTTCTTAGCTGACAGGAGTGGCACCCGGTGTGGTCTTTGGCTGCTGTAGCCCATCTGCTTCAAGGTTCGACGTGTTGTGTGTTCAGAGATGGTCTTCTGCACACCTTGGTTGTAACGAGTGGTTATTTGAGTTACTGTTGCCTTTCTATCAGCTTGAACCAGTCTGGCCATTCTCCTCTGACCCCTGGCATCAACAAGGGATTTTCGCCAGAGAACTGCCGCTCACTGGATATTTTCTCTTTTTCGGACCATTCTCTGTCAAACCCTAGAGATGGTTGTGCGAGAAAATCCCACTAGATCAGCAGTTTCTGAAATACTCAGACCAGCCCGTCTGGCACCAACAACCGTGCCACGTTCAAAGTCACTTAAATCACCTTTCTTCCCCATTCTGATGCTCTGTTCGAACTTCACCAGGTTGTCTTGACCATGTCTACATGCCTAAATGCATTGAGTTGCTGCCATGTGATTGGCTGAATAGATATTTGCGTTAACGAGCAGTTGAACAGGTGTACCTAATAAAGTGGCCAGTGAGTGTATACTGTAAGTCCGGACTTTGACTAGTCCACTCCAAAACCTTCATTTTGTTTTTCTTAAGCCATTCAGAGGTGGACTTGCTGATGTGCATCGGATCATTGTCCTGCTGCATAGCCCAAATGTGCTTGAGCTCACGAACTGATGGCCGGACATTCTCCTTTAGGATTTTCTGGTAGAGAGCAGAATTCATGGTTCCATCAAATTTCGGCAAGTCGCCCAGGTTCTGAAACAGCAAAGCAGCCCCAGACCATCACACCACCACCACCATATTTGACTGTTGGTATGATGTTCTTTTCCTGAAATGCTGTGTTAGTTTTACGCCAGATGTAACGGGGCGCACACCTTCCAAAAAGTTCCACTTTTGTCTCGATCGGGGCATGATGTGTTGCTTTTTGAGATCTTTTAGCCTACTTCATGTTGTCAGACAGGTTCTATTTTAAGTGATTTCTTGATTCTACAGTTCTGACAGTAATCAGGTTTGGGTGTGGCTAGTGAAATTGAACTCAGCTTTCAAAAAAATATGGTTAATCACAGTTAATTCATGATTTAACAAGGGGGGGCAATTACTTTTTCACATAGGGCCAGGTTGGTTTGCATAGCTTTTTCCCATAACAAATGAAATCATCATTTAAAAACATATTTTTGTATTGACTCAGGGTATCTTTGTCTGATATTAAAATTTGTTTGATGATCTGAAACATTTAAGTGTGACAAAAAAGCGAAAACAGAAGAAATCTGTAAGGGGGCAAATACTTTTGCACAGCACTGTATATACACGTTTACATTTACACACATATATATATATATACATACACATATACATACACTGCACACAAGGCATTTTCGCCCAGAGAACTGCCGCTCACTGAATATTGTCTCTTTTTCTGACTATCCTCTGAGTATTTCAGAAACTGCTGATCTACTGGGATTTTCACGCACAACCTCTAGGGTTTACAGAGAATGGTCCGGAAAAGAGAAAATATCCAGTGAGCGGCACTCAGAATTAGGCGTAAACAACATGAAAGCATGGATCCATCCTGCCTTGTATCAACGGTTCAGGCTGGTGGTGGTGGTGTAATGGTGTGGGGGATATTTTCTTGGCATACTTTGGGCCCATAATACCAATTGAGCATCGTTTAAACGCCACAGCCTACCCGAGTATTGTTGCTGACCATGTCCATTCCTTTATGACCACAGTGTACCCATCTTCTGATGGCTACTTCCAGCAGGATAACGCGTCATGTCACATAGCTCAAATCATCTCAAACTGGTTTCTTGAACATGACAATGAGTACACCGTACTCAAATGGCCCCCACAGTCACCAGATCTCAATCTAATAGAGCACCTTTGGGATGTGGTGGAACGAGAGATTCGCATCATGGATGTGCCGCCGACAAATCTGCCGCAACTGAGTGATCCTATCATGTCAATATGGACCAAAATCTCTGAGGAATGTTTCCAGCACCTTGTTGAGTCTATGCCACGAAGAATTAAGGCAGTTCTGAAGGCAAAAGGGGGTCCAACCCGGTACTAGCAAGGTGTACCTAATAAAGTGGCCAGTGAGTGTGTGTATATATATATATATATATATATATATATATATATATATATATATATATATAGATAGTGCTGTGAAAAAGTATTTGCCCCCTTCCTGATTTCTTATTGTTTTTGCACATTTGTCACACTTAAATGTTTCAGATCATCAAACAAATTTTTATATCAGACAAAGATAACCTGAGTCAATACAAAAAGCTGTTTTTAAATGATGATTTCATTTATTAAGGGAAAAAAGCTATCCAAACCAACCTGGCCCTGTTAAAAAGTAACTGACCCCCCTTGTTAAATCATGAATTAACTGTGATTAACCAAAGTTTTTGAAAAGCTGAGTTCAATTTCACTAGCCACACTCAGGCCTGATTACTGCCGGAACTGTAGAATCAAGAAATCACTTAAATAGAACCTGTCTGACAACATGAAGTAGGCTAAAAGATCTCAAAAAGCAACACATCATGCCCCGATCTGAAGAAATTCAAGAACAGATGACAAACAAAGTCACTGACATCTATCAGTCTGGAAAGGGTTACAAAGCCATTTCTAAGGCTTTGGGACTCCAGCGAACACAGTGAGAGCCATTATCCACAAATGGAGAAAACATGGAACAGTGGTGAACCTTCCCAGGAGTGGCCGGCCTACCAAAATTACTCCAAGAGCGCATCGACGACTCATCCAGGAGGTCACAAAAGAACCCAGAACAACATCTAAAGCACCGCAGGCCTCATTTGCCTCAGTTAAGGTCAGTGTTCATGATTCAACAATAAGAAAGAGACTGGGCAAACATGGTATCCATGGGAGAGTTCCAAGGCGAAAACCACTGCTGACCAAAAAGAACACAAAGGCCCGTCTCACATTTGCCAAAAAACATCTTGATGATCCCCAAGACTTGGGAAAATATTCTGTGGACTGACGAGACAAAAGTGGAACTTTTTGGAAGGTGTGCGCCCCGTTACATCTGGCGTAAAACTAACACAGCAAATCAGAAAAAGAACATCATACCGACAGTCAAACATAGTGGTGGTAGTGTGATGGTCTGGGGCTGCTTTGCTGCTTCAGGACCTGGGCGACTTGCCGTAATTGATGGAACCATGAATTCTGCTGTCTACCAGAAAATCCTGAAGGAGAATGTCCAGCCATCAGTTTGTGACCTTAAGCTCAAGCGCACTTGGGTTATGCAGCAGGACAATGATCCAAAGCACACCAGCAAGTCCACCTCTGAATGGCAAAAAAAAAACTAAATGAAGGTTTTAGAGTGGCCTAGTCAAAGTCCGGACTTAAATCCGATTGAGATTGCAAAACAATTCTGCAAAGAAGAGCGGGCCAAAATTCCTCCACAGCGATGTGAAAGACTCATTGCCAGTTATCACAAACGCTTGACTGCAGTTGTAGCCGCCAAGGGTGGCACAACCAGTTATTAGGTTTAGGGGGCAATTACTTTTTCACATAGGGCCAGGTTGGTTTGGATAGCTTTTTTCCCCCTTAATAAATGAAATCATCATTTAAAAACTGCATTTTGTATTCCCTCAGGTTGTCTTTGTCTGATATAAATATTTGTTTGATGATCTGAAAAATGTCAGGGTGACAAAGAAGCAAAAACAGAAGGGGGCAAATGCTTTTTTACAGCACTGTATATTAGGGATGTACCGATGTATCGGCCGTACATCGGTATCGGCCAATGTTGACCTTGTTGACTGCCATCGGCCTATCTGCAAATAAGATGGCATTCACTGATGGCAGTGGCTAATGTTGATGTCGCATCAATTTGCCTGGTCTAAATGTTGTTGCTGTGCGCATATGTTTGTTTTCAAATAAAAAGGAAAGAAAATGTCGGCCGTGTGGTAATATTTCAGAGTGGGCTTTGAAATATTAAAGGTTGTTTCATACATTTGTATGATTGAATCTGTGCTCTAACTGAATTTTGACTGCCGGTCAAATTTCGGCACAACACCGGCATTAACATTGTTTCCCACACTGGACTGAATCAGGCAGAGATCGTCTTTAGCTCTAACATCAAACTGGCGTATCCTAGCAGCAGTGTAATGATGTCACTCAAACAAATGCTTCTTAAAGGCACAGAACACATACAGAATATGAATACACACGCGACTTGAAGTTCAACAAAATGACGAGACCGCAAACTGTTCAATTGAATCGTTTAATTTGAATCTCTTGATCAACAAAATTCTTAATGAAGAGTAACATCCCTATCCAAAACAGTTCAATTACTTTTTTTATTATGAAGATTTTTGTTTCCCTGGCTCAAAAGGGGAAATAAATAACAAAAACAAAATAGGAATAGGCCTAAAGACGTCGGCTCTCGCATAGGCCCAGAATGTCACGATCGGTGCATCCCTAATATGTGTGCGTGCGCGCTCTCTCTCTCTCATCGAAGCCCTGCCTTCTCTCTCTTCCACCCCAACCCCCTGCCCTGAATCCACACACTCAAAGTACTAATTTACGCTTCAATTCCTGTGGAACGTTAGTGTCCATCATTCAAAAACATAGCTTGTCTGTTACTGTTTTGGTGCTAGAAGTATCAGTTGGCTACCTTCCTTACGTCATTAGTTGCGTAATGCCCATCATTCAAGTGCAATATGTGACCTTAGGCAGCAGGTGGCTCTATTAAGTAATAGAAGATAATGGAAAGTAATAAACTTGAACCCTACATGTGCACAAGGCATAATGCTAAAATATAGCGCCGAACCCAAGCAAACCAGTCACGTGGACTTGTAGAGTGTGTCGTACCAGCCTCTTTCGCCAGCTGTAGGCATCGCTGTCGTTGCTCCATGTCGCTGATAGTTTCCAAATAGCAGGCGTAGGTCTCTGTGGCGAGGGGTGACGGAAGATGGCTTACGTAGTATGCTATCAGGTCACACTGCTTCTCTGACATCAAGAGGGATATGTAGGCTTTAAGCACATCCACACACACCTCATCCTACCCACAAACAACAGAAGAGGGTTGAAAATTTAGCAGATAGTTATGCACTGCATCGTATGTGTGAGAACCTTGGAGTAGGGCTGCACGATACTGGCTAAAATATATATCCTGATATTTTATGGGAACATTGTTATCATGATGGTCTTGACGATAGTTTGACATCATGGGAAAATCTAAAGCAAACAGCTAAGACCTCAGAATATCATTTGTGGACCTCAAATCTGGTTCATCAATGTCTGAAGGTACCATGTTTATCTGTACAAACAATAGTAAACTAGTATTAACACCCTGCAGCGCATATGGATCACGCAGCTGTATTACTGCTCGGGTAAGAAACGTACTTTGGCGCAAATCAATCCCAGTACAATGGCAAAAGACCTTGTGAAGATGCTGTAGGAAACAGGTACAAAAGTATCTAGTAACAGGTCGTATATACTTCAGCAAGGAAGAAATGAACTGTTTGGCTATGATGACCATTGATATGTTCAAAGGAAAAAGGGAGAACACCATCCAAACCATGAAGCACAGGGCTGCTCAGCCAATACTGGTTCGATTACTCCGAGATGGGCCTTTTTTGTGGGTGCGGGGGGCTTGAGTAAATTGTTAATGTAAAGTTACAGTTTCTGCATGAGACAAGCTGACAGAGTGAGACAGCGTGTGTGTACCTGTGTATGTGAGATTGACAGTGAGCCAGTGACAAAGAAAGAAAGATTAAAGCAATGAGACAAGATGGGCCTACATATTAGTACATAGGTTGTAGACAATCTGTTAACACAAAGGTTCCGTCAAGCAGTTTCATGATGTGATAGCTAGCTGTGAGACTGGAGATAGCTTGAGTGATCAGATTTGTTGTGCTCCCGGTATATTTAATTGTGCAGCACATTTCTCACAAATGGTGAGAAAACCAAAACTTTTTATAAAAACCAAAATGGCTCCAAATACCCAACTTATACTTATTCTGTGTAAAGTTAAACATCTCAAGTTCCTCCCCCTCTGATCTTAAGTTTTCACGTAGCCTACGCACATTAAGCACACGCCTCCGTAGGGACTGGCTGCTGGCTGGCAGGCAGGGAGAGCACGTGCGCTAGCCAGAGACATGTTTGTGGGGGAATCTAAGATTTGAACTGATTGCATTTCTTAAAAAAATAATACTACTACTAATAGAATGGATATGCATTAGGCAAGAGTAGGCTAATCTGATTTTACCAATGCAAAGATGTCAGGAACAGTGCATTGCGATTTCATCACAGGTTTTATCCTTTTTGAATCGGTGCAATTGCATCGTCAAATTTTATGAAATACCTGTGAAATTCCACAACTCCCAATACCTAATTCAATACCATGGTGTACTTCCAACATACTCTATAAAAAACAGAGGTATGGAGACTTTGAGTATTTAAAACAAATAATACCGATATTTAAATTTTTTTAAATAATTAACAGCCCCACCATTATAGGGCCCACAATGTAGGTAATCAGAGATTTTGTGTGATTCCTTAGTGTCTATGAAGCACATTTAAAAATCTTGGAACACAAACATTTTTATTATTATATTTATGTAACGAATCAGTGATGCACACATCTTGTTATCGCAAAGTCATATTCTTATTATGTGATGTGTCAGTGATGCAAACATCTTGTTATCGCAAAGTCATATTTTTTTTCCTCTTAATATTATGCCTATTGTTGGAGCCTTAACTACGTCTGCAGTTTTGACCTTATTGATTCCATTCCAGTGCCCACAGGTCTTGGGTTATGTGGTCTAGTGCGCTTATGATTATATAGTAACAGAGCTTTCTTACTTTCAAAATGAAATCTCTCACAAATATAACAGAATTTGGTTGTGTTAATAAAGAGAACAAACATAGGTTCTGTTTCCCCATTTCAAAAACTATAACTAGACAGTGATGAAATTCGCTGATCATCTTACAACGTTCTACATATAAAACTTGCTAAGGGAACTCTGACAGTAACATTCCCTGCTAATAGTTGGCTATTGTCACGCAATGAAAGCATAATGTATTCATTTGGAGATTGATGATCATCGATGATTGGCATAGGTCTATTTTATTAATTTAAAAGGTGTAGTTCACCCATTTTCAACTTTTTGATATGTTTTTCATCATATACCAATGTTCTATTTTACATATAGTATTGTCATGTATCGTTTCACAATCAAACAGTAGAATGTAAAACGAGTCGAAAAAATTACCCCATATTGCGTTATAGGGGGTCATTTTTGTAATTTTAAAAAGTACAGCCATTTCCAGCCAGGAAGAGGTTCTTTCCTCGTTCTCAGAGTGACGTACAACCAAAGGCGGTCAATTAAAATTAGGGGGAACGTGCCATGCAAATTAGTCAACACCTGTGCTGGGATGTTATAGTGATGGCATTACAACTAGATAGCTTCTCATCTACATTGTCTGTGATCATGGCAGACGATTTTACTGATTCCACTGCAGAATTAGATGACAACTTTATGGATATGTTGTTAGACAGTGAAATTCAGCTGTATTTATTTGAACCGGAATTTAGCGATGAGGAACCTGACAAAGAGATCAAGTAATGCAACAACAGTTACTGCAGCGGGTAAACTAGCTGGAGCTGAAGCGATAGCAGCTGAGCCAAGTCTGGACTCAAACCGGTGGGTATTGCCTGCCGATGACAACGGAGACAGAGGGTGTACGCTGCAATGAGTGCGACCGCGCACAGTTTCTGCTGTCAAGTATAACACCCTCCAGGCTCAAGCAAAGAAGCTGGATGAACGTGTGTAACTGAGCATGAAAGCTTTGCAGCCATACAGACAGCAAAGTGCTGGAGACTGGGCCAAGGGGGTATTTGACAGCTGAGTAAGTAGCTAGCTAGCTAATATAATAATATCTCATGTTGACCTTTTTTTTACATGTGTGGATTAATTTGGGGCTATAGATGTTGCGGTAACGAGCTAGCGGCTCTACCTAAATTGTATTGTATTTTGAAATGGGAACGCTGAAGCTGTTTAGACTAGACAACCATGTTGACTAATAATATCCTTGTTTTATCACAAAAAAATGCATCTATAATTGTTTTCCAGCTGTATAGCAATAGTTTGCTAATTGTGTTTTGTTGAGATTATAAAAAGAATATTATACTGTATGTATTATTCTTCTCAGTCAATTTCGTCTGGCTGCATATCGTCCTTTTCTGGAATGGATGTTACGCGGAGAGATTTTGGGGAAAGACAATCGTATCCCCCTATCAGCATGTCGTCAGTAGAATACGAGAAGCTTATCCATCTGCTAACTTCACTGGCTTTTGTGAGGTTCAAGACTCACAAGAGGACTTAGAAATGTCGTTGCACAACACTGTTATATTGTAGGCCATGTACTGGTCAGATATTGTGGCGTGTTATATTTTTGGCCACGCTAAAATTAACAATATATTTTGTATATACTCTTGCACCTGATTCACCTGTCATGTCATGCTATTACAAAGGTTACTGCCAACGTGAGATCTAGTATTAATTAATTTAGCCATGGGAGTCCCAAACTGTTTGTGGTGGGCTAAGCATAACAGCCATCAAATTGATAGTATGAGCATTTATTTTGTGGTTTCAAATTTCCATAAACGCCTTTTCACATTAAATTACCTTTATAAAGGCTTAAAAGTAATTTTATTATAGACTTCTACTCATACCATCACATGACGGTGTTAATCGCTCCAGAGAAGGGAAACAAACAGTTTGATACTCAGGAGAGCAGAAATCCAATGCATTTCAACATTCATTAATAAAATAATAATTAATGCACCTCATGGCTTTGACACGCAGACACCCTGCTGCTGGGGAGGTGACAAGGAAAGGGCAGTGAGTTATGGGTATTGTGGTTTACAATGAATTAATCGTTTCAATGCCGGTAGTTGGAAAAATACGTTAATTTCACTTACGTTGATCCTAAGACCCAAACTTGTTCAATATACTTGCTTCATTTAGCCTTAAAAACAACATATATCGTTTTGGGAAATGGGTGAACTATCTGGCAACCTTTATAAAGTGAAGGTGTCAATAAATAAACAAAAGGAGTAAGTGTGTTTTTGAATAAATAGGCTACTAATAGTTCTTCAAAACGCACAAGAAGTCAAACTCTCCTTTACAATCACTCACTAAATGTTAACAACTGGGTAGATGAGTTGCTCGCCTAAGACACTTGTTGAAAATCCTGGGGTCTATAACGCAGTCCACTTGTGCTACGGTAAGGCGGTCAGTCCAATCACTGGACGCATCACATCCGCATTTGCTCATGAGAATGCATTTTCTAGTTTATGTGATGCGTCAGTGATGCACACATCTTGTTATCGCAAAGTCATATTAGGCCTGTTTCTGGCGCCTTACCTACGCCTGCAGTTTTGACCCTGTATTGATTTCATTCCTGTGCCCAAAGGTCTTGGTTAATGCCGTCCAGTGCGCTAACATGTAGCTAAGTGATCGGTTCATGTGTTATATTTTTAATTATAATCTATCACTTTTTGGCCCCATTGAAATGACTGGGGAGAGAGTTTACACGGGCATATACCGCCATCTAGCGTTGATGTTATGTACTTGCATGTTGTTACGCGTTTGTACACTGACTGTCTTGGCTATTACGTCGAACACCAGTTGTTAACTGCATCAATGACTCCGTCTGGTTATTTCACAAGTAATCTTGGTATCAGAAGTGGAATAGCTAACTCATAAATACTCACAAAAACACAGCGCCAACAGGAACAACTGCATTATTATTTCATAGTGAGTTAGCTAGTTTCTAGTTAGCATTAGCCCCCTAGCCATGGATAGATGCCCGCCCGCCCCCCCCCCCCCCTCCTGCTGTTATGACAGTTGCATAGTGTTTAATGTTCACTAGCTATCAAGAATTCAGTTGAACTAATAACTGCTTAGAATAATCAATGCTGTGCAGTGGAAGTAGTGAACTTAGAATATTCTTCAAAGACGACACAGGCATTGTACAAAGGCAACGCGATACTAGATAATGTCATACGCTAAGCCAGCAGCTCCCAACCCAGTCCTCGAGGACCCCCAGCCATGCCAGGAATTGGAAATTCCCTGGTGCCAGCACACCTGGTGCAATTAGTCAAGGCCTTGCTGTATGGGACTAATTACACCAGGTGTGTTAGAAACTGGGAAGATTAAATACCTGGGTGGGGGTCCTTGGGGACTGAGTTGGGAACCACTGCGCTAAGCCATGTCTGTTAGCAAGCTCACCAAGACAAGAGACATAGTGTGCGTGCATGTAGCTAAGTGATCGGTTCACGTGTTATTTCTTTTTTTGAATTGGTGTTTTGCACCCACGCATTGACATGAATAGAGAGCGTAGTACATGTTCTATCTGTATGGTTGTAACGCTCATCGTTCAGTCTCGTTAGATACAAACCTATTTGGAGCAAGTTATATAATACGTACAGTAGCCCTATTGAAGTGTTGGAGAAATAACGATGGTCAATCCATCTAACCTAGGAGTTAATGCTAAAAGGTCCATCACGTTAACCCAAGTCAAGGAACGTAGTCATCATTACAGCTGTCCTGATTTGGTATTGAGATTTACATTTGCATAATATCCCATGAGGTACATCATTTCTTCTGGGGGGGGGGGGGGGGGGGCAACTGTTTCCAGGAACACTGAACTCTCAAATTGCTGTTAAGTTTGTATGGTAGAGTAATAATAATAATAATAATAATAATAATAATAATACATTTTATTTAGACTCAAAGCGCTTTACACAAATTGGTTGCCAATTAATTACACAGAACGAACAACGAATGGACCGACAGCTATCAAACACAACACTCAGTCTGAGTGATACCACCGCAGCCAATTTCCGCCAGACTTGCTCACCCAACATATAGCGACAGACACACACACACATAGGACACAAAGACCGACTCCAGTTGAATTGGCAGTGACTGGAGCATGTGTTTTGATGGTGGAAGGAAACCGGAGTACCCTAACCAGTTGAAGAGAGTAGAACCTAACCATAGTGAGGTACATGAAATAATTTTTTGGGGGGGCAACTATGACTATGAACACTGTACTCATTAATGACGACCTCAAATCGATGAAAATTATGTAGTGTTGATTTGAACCTAACCATAGTGCTCGAGCTTGAACTGGAGCAGGGTTATATTGAACACATTTGTCAGTGGAAGCCCACCCTATATAAAACCAAATAATAGTACATAGTCATCGTATATGTCCGCCATTAAATTATAATGAAGCGGCGCTGCCAATCTAGCACCAAAAAGCAACTGGAATTGAGTCCACCTGTGCTGCAGGGGCATGTTTTGCGAGCTAAGGCGGTCAGTCTAATAACTGCAACGCATCACATATGCTCTGGGAAATGCATTTTCTAGTTTTTATTATTATTTCATGGTGCCTCTTTCTTACCATCCAACTCACATGCCGTTTTCAGTGGTGAATGCGAGTTGACGCCCATTGCTCAGAGGGCTGCAAGATAAACTGCATTTATCGCGATAACAATATTGCTATCAACACTATATATTGTAAAACGTGGGTGATATTAACCAGTTAAATTAAAAACACCCGCTCCCTCCACTGCATCAAAGAAAGCTCAACATTACGTTTCAACTCCAGAGGAACGCTACGACCAATCACAGGTATTCCTGTTGAGCATGCTAACGAGTTGATCCTCACTCTCACAAGAGGCAAATTCCATTGTGCAAGCCTGTTACTTTCGCAAATCAGCAACTTGCACATTCGTTAGGCGAGGTCGAGTTATGAGGTGTGTATCACGAATTAAAACCGCAGATCTGTTTAGCCACTTAAAGAATCACCACAAAGTACAGTGGGCGGTGATGACATAAAAAAAATGTGTTTAATAATGTTATGATGCGGTTGTGCTCAGTTAAGTTTTGGTTTGGTGTGCGTAACAAACACTACTAGGCATTACAGTGGCACAGCTGTAGTGTCCGCCCGAGGCAACCATTACCCACGAAATAATAGGAATGTTCCCTAAACATTATGGCTGTCTCAATTGAACTATAATAACCGTACACGTATTTTAAATGTTACTGAATTCCATTCCATTCCACGCTAGCAAGAGTCTCAGACTAGCGCGAATTTACATAACAGAAAGCTGGCTAGTTAGGTAACATTACATGGTGTTTTGCTGTTCAGCCACCAGTGTTTTTACTATACAAACTCAGTAAAACTATGAAGTACAGAAATGGCAGACATTGTACGTGACATGTAAAGTCTCTATTTGAGTTAGTGAGCATTTGTGGAATAGCGATATTTTAAATAGCTATGTTCATTGTATTTAAATGTCTATGTTCAGGTGTGCAGTCAATTACATTACTTATATATTTTATTATAAATTTTATTAATAAATATTAATATTTTATTTCTTATATTATTTTGGTCCCTCCGAGAATCGCCACCTTAACGTGGTGGAGGGGTTTCAGTGTCCCTGTGACCCTGGGAGCTGTATTGTCGGGGGTAGTAGCCCCTGGTAGGGTCTCCCATGGCAAATTGGTCCCAGGGGAGGGTCCAGACTACGCGCGATTCGAAAACACCCAATGAAGCGGAACCAACGGCACTGTGGCACCT
>JAPMUY010007493.1:0-56836 GCA_026901105.3 Galaxias olidus | reverse complement strand
CCAGGGAACAGAGCCTGTGGACCAACTGGCAGAGGGGACTCTTTTCTGGTGTCTTCTCTTGGCATTTTAAGGTGTGATGGTTGGATTGGGGGTAATTTATTTTGAGATTATAGCATTTAAATTGCTCTTTTCCCAGTTCTAATATGGAGGGGGTATTACCCTAATTCGGCTCTGTATACATTATTTTCACATTCTTCAGTTTTTCTTTGCACTTGATGAATGCTTTTACAGTCCATTTGAAAGTGGACCACACTCTTCACTGCCACATAGAGCAATTGGTTCTATGACTGATTGGAATATTTTTATCCAGGTTCTAATTGGGATTTCAATTTTGATGTTTCTTTTAATCGCATAGAAAACTCTTCTTGCTTTGTCTCTCAGACAGGCCCGGTTCTATAATGCATTTTCTAAGGGGGCAATGACCGATGGTGTCGGCTTCAGAGCCGACATAATTATAATGTTATTTTTTATATTAAACACAACATCAACCTACTATTCCTTGTAAAAGCCACACCACATTCCTCGATATCTAGACTACTTTTCTCGCTGTGCTGAAGTTGCCCCGTGCTGTCTCCACTGGCACTGTCGTTAGTGCAGGCCCAGCCACGACACGCAGAGGGTGCGTGCTAGCTAACTGTTGCTGGTAAAGAACCAGGGACACCGATCCACCCATCCATTTTGAAGCAATATAACCCTTTAAATTACTTGCACCTGCATGGAAAGCAGTGTGAGGTTTAGAGATAATAAAATTAAAGATTGTAAATTCAAAAAGACCAAACGAGGCATGACGTCCAACTCTGCCAGTGCCCCCATACAAACACAGTTGGCTAGTACAGTAATGCTGCTTGCGTGTTGTAACAAGAGTATGCAACGGAATAGTGTAATGACGAAGTGAAATAGCAAGTTTAACATGCTTTTTCATATGGCCAGACTAACTAATCACATATAAGTAAACTTGTGATTATTTATATGTGGCATGTTCATGATTTGCTCCAGGTTGTTCAGGTTGATTGGATGATGTTTGTGGATGTTTGTTGTTTAACCACTCCTGTGTTGCTTTGGCCTAGTGCTTGGGATCACTGTCCTGCTGAAAGGTGAAGTTTCTCCCAAGCTTCAGTTTTTTAGCGGACTGAAGCAGGTTCTCTTGCAGTATGTCCCTGTATTTTTGCTCCATCCATTCTTCCTTCAATTTTAACAAGATGCCCGGTCCCTGCTGATGAAAGCATCCCCACAGCATGATGCTGCCACCACCATACTTCACTGTAATGATGGTGTTTTATGAGGCATGGGCTGTGTTAGGTTTGCGCAACACATTGCGCTTTGAATTGTGGCCAAAAATCTCGTCTCAGACCACCAAGCCGGGGCAGCACGGTGGCTCAGTGGTTAGCACTGTTGCCTCATAGCAAGAAGGTCCTGGGTTCAAACCCCACCTCAGCCAAGGGCCTTTCTGTGTGGAGTTTGCATGTTCTCCCCGTGTCAAAAAACATGCCGTGTCCTGACCAGTCACTGCCAATTGACCTGGAGTCGGTCTGTGTGTCCTATGTGTGTGAGCAAATATGTTGGGTGAGCAAGTCTGGCGCAAATTGGCTGCCGTGGTATCACTCTGAGTGTTGTGTTTGATAGCTGTCGGTCCATTCGTTGTTTGTTCTGTGGTATTAATTGGCGACCAAATTGTGTAAAGCGCTTTCAGTATCTAGAAAAGGGCTAAATATGAAGAATTATTTTTATTAATAAACCTTGTCCAACATCTTAGCTGGGTCACTCTCATGCTTTCTGGCAAACTCCAGACGTGCTTTGATATGATTGTTCTTGAGTAATGGCTTCTTTATTGCCACCCTACCATACAGGCCAGTATTATGCAGAGTTCTTGATATGGTTGACTGGTGCGCCTTAACTCCACTCTCAGCCACTGAACTCTTTAGCTCCCTCAAAGTGATTGTTGGCCTCTCTGTGGCTTCCCTCACTAGTCTCCTTGTTCGGACCCTGAGTTTTTTGGGGGGGGGGGGGGGGGGGGGTGGTATCCAGAAATGTGAGCTATTCTAGTGTTTCAGAGGTGAGGCAAATTGTAAGGCCTACAGTGTCCTTGTTAGGGCAATATTTTTCATCTGTGTCAACTTGCAGCTTCTAAAGGACAGGGGTTGAATACATATGCAAACAGCATGTTTCAGTTTTGTTTTTTTCTTACAAAATTGTAAAACTAATGTCATTTAGTGAAATAAGTATGCTATTATTACATTATCAGCTCCAATTATTATATTTTTTCAGTTTTTTTAAAGCAAGCCTATAATGTAATAATCATAACTTGTAACTTATTACATTATGGGAAAATACATTTTATTAGATTATTGGTTCCTTATTACATTATCGGCTTTTATCACATTAAGAATGGGAAAATTATTAAGTTATTGGCAGTTATTACATTATCGGCAGTTATTATGTTATTGGCTGCTACATTCACCCTCGTTTACAGAATTTAGACTGTTTAGAAGTATACTCCTCAATATTTGTTGTGCTGTGATCACCAGTTGATAGGAAACGGTTTTCGAAATTGGACAAGTGCATGCTGGTCGGCTCGGAGTCTGTAGTTCATTTCAGTAGCCTAAAATAATAAAAAAATTGTTCAGTATAATGCAAATAGCTTTTGTGTTTATTTATAACTAATTTAGGCTTCCAGGTAGAGTGCACTCAGTGTACTGTGGCCAATTTAGTTAAACCCCCCCCCGTAAATTTATCGATTGACCACAAAACGTACACATTTAATCAACCAAGATTTTCTTTGGTTGACTAAAGCCCTATTCTACTGTACTCCTCAGATAACCTATACCATTGCAAAGACCTATCAGCCTCACAAGCCAGGGACGGTCCTTGCATTCCAGAGTGCTGCCCTGGGGAGTGTTGGTGAGTCACGCATTTCGGTAACAACACTGTACAGTGTATCTCGGTTATCAAATTACTATTTTAAAGGATGAAGGTTATGCGGTTGGCTAGAATTGTGTGTGCATGTTTGTGACGTCACAGTTGTGACAAACGGATGGAAAAATACTAGGAAGAACAATATAGTTTCTTTATCTCCAGTTTACTGTCATACCATCTGGACTTTAAAGATCTCTGTTGGAGAATAATCTAGATTAAGCATAGTATAAAGTAAGCAATATATATTCAAGTTGAAGACCCCAGTCAAATTAATTTAAAACTGCAGCAATTAGGTTAAAATGATATTGAAATGATTAACAAAAAAATGAATGGGCAATACAGTGACTCAGTGGTTAGCAATGATGCCTGACAGCAATAAGGTCCTGGGTTCAAACCCCGGCTGATCCAGGTCCTTTATGTGTGGAGTGTGCATGTACTCTCCGTGTTTGTATGGGTTTCTGCCAGGTGCTCCGGTTTCCTCCCACCACCATAAAAACATGTTAAGGGGTAATCCTCCCGTCAGTGCTCTGACCGAGGCACTGGCATAGAACTGTAGTTGGTCAATTTCTCCCTACGGGGCCAGGTCGCCACTGCAAAAGAGGACTCGTGCTCAGTTGGACTTACCTGGTTAAATAACGGTATAAATGAGACCCCTACATGTATTGTACTTACTTAATTATTTTCGAATGTTTCCATAACTCTATTGTATTCTGAAAAAAGGTGAAATTTAATAGATTGTACCTTTATTTTCCCAAACGATAAGACTGGAAAAATACCCTTTTGTCATGAGACAATTTTATATAACGTTTGTGTAGGTCATGTCAATTCTAAATTTAGTCATGAAAAAGTAATGGAAATTAAAGTTTTTAAAAGATTGAGAACTGTGTATATAAAGTAACCCCCAAAATTTGTACTGTGGGGAAACTATTCAAACTGATGCTAAACGTAACAATGGGAGAAGTCTGCGAACAGCTAGACCCCTAATACGCAGACGTAAAGGGGGGTTTGGCCGAAACCTGAGCCCATTGACTAGCAATGTTGGAATTTAGCAAGGATCTTGAATTACTGGATCATTTAGTCGTGAAAATCATAGTTGCTGTTTTCTCTCCTAGTTACCAACAATAATAACATTCTAGACAGGGTTCTAAATAAAAATATAAAACAAGAAGAATTGCTCTCAAAAACATGTCATGTGCATCGTTCTCCTCCCCTAGAGATGAAACAGTTCATAAGCAACCGGCCGCACGACGCCCAAATGAACTGGTTTGAGTCCTTGAGTGACTGGGAACAGGAGCTGGAGAGGACGCGGACCTGTGGCTGGCGGGTCAGCTCCATCAACGAACGCTTTGAGATGTCCACCAGGTATAAATGCATATAAACCCACATGCAGCTTTGAGAGGTCCACCAGGTATACATGCATAGAAAACCACATGCAGCTTTGAGAGGTCCACCAGGTATACATGCATAGAAAACCACATGCAGCTTTGAGAGGTCCACCAGGTATACATGCATAGAAAACCACATGCAGCTTTGAGATGTCCAACAGGTATAAATGCATATAAACCCACATGCAGCTTTGAGAGGTCCACCAGGTATACATGCATAGAAAACCACATGCAGCTTTGAGAGGTCCACTAGGTATAAATGCATAGAAAACCACATGCAGCTGCCATAAAAGCCACCTCTGTAGGTCGGTGGTAGATGGTGCAGAATCATAAAGGTAACACTTTACATAGGGCTTCAAGTAAAATGCATTTGGCGTTTAATGCACTTGATTATAAACCATGAATGCTCTTCTTGATTTAATAGCAGAGCTTTTTTAAATAAAATTATTAAAATTTTCCTTTTCAGTTTGCCCAAGTACAACGTTGTCCCTCAGAAGGTTCTAGATACAGAGTTAAAGAAGACCTTTGCCCACTTCAATGAAGGACGCATCCCTGTGAGTAGAGTTTTTGATCTATTGACGCCAGTTAATTTGTGGTGTTTGGAGAATAGTAAGGAACACCTGAATCAGTAAGTGATTACTGAGGGATTGAAACAGATGAGTAGGCCATACCTCAGATGAAACCATTGTTCTGTTGGTGCTGACATAATATGATATGAGGCCACGTCTTATTATGTGTTGGGTGTTGTCTAGCGTTGGTGTTGGAGACACCCCCGGGGCAGTGAGCTGCTACGGATGGCTAGCTTCCAGAACAACATATATCATGAGAAGGACGACATTAGGTTTGTTTGTTGTGTTCGCTGTGTTGTTTTGTTTTGTGTCATTGTTTCAATAAAGATGGTACCCACATATACACATCACAATATGAGCCTATGTCAGGGTAGCCAAGTCAAACTTTATTGCCATTTCAGATTAAGGGTTTTCCAAGACAAAGCTTCAGTTCTTTGATCCTTAATACATGTTTCTGATGACCCCAATTTAAAATGTAAACTAGACTAGCCAAAGATTGCCTTGTTCTTTACTAGTCACCCTTGATAAAAGTTGTAAACTCCAATCTGTAGGAACCTGGAGTTGATCCTGTTTGGAGGCCAGTCTCTATGTGTGGTGGTGGATGCAGCAGAGGATATGCCCTTGCCCACAGACATCCAGCTGGCACACACCCGCCTACGAGCTCTTTGTCTAGGAGGTCCGTAATAACCTCTTCATTCTTAGTCAAATGTTGAAATAATACTATGTAATTGAGGGGGTTTAAGGGTTACAAATGCAAGACTATAAACCAATGCAATATTCCTAGATGTACCGATTAGATAATTCACACCTTCTATACAAATAAAATGGTCTCATTAAAACAGGAGTGTTTGATCTTTCTTTGCATAAACGGTTTACTATACAGTGAACCATTTAAAGTGCCACAACCAACACCTGCAAATTTGAAGTAAGAATAAAGAATTGTCACAGTTCATGTAGGTAACCCAGCCATGGGCATCCAGTTTTAATAGGGGCACATAACAGCTGTTAATTTTTGCTTGTGATCCCCGTTACGGTGGTGCAGTGACATGGCTCCAAATTCAAACCAGGTTAACAAGGCCTCGGTGTCCTGCAGGGATGTGTTTGGCTGTAGTTGCAATCAGGGCTTGCACAGCTTATAAAACGTAATCACATGTAACTTTTTATTACAGGGATCATTGCACATGTTTGACATTTTTCAGATTTTAGCCTCATGCTAAAATCCAAGATGGCGGATGCTGGCGCACACTGGCTGCTGCTCCGTCTCTGAAAGTATCGCTTCTTTGGATTAAACAAAGAATCAGTCTCTACTTCTACCACCAACAGAAGCATCACGTGTCATATTACACTGTCAAGACCGTGGTCATCGTTTTATAACCATCCTGGACCTGTTCCTCGCTCCTCATCTCCGGGATCACTGGGACCCCTGCCCTGCCAACTGGCGCTAGCTCAGCGGAGGCGTCTAGCCGGTTTGTAGCTAGTGCTAGCCTCCTGTTAGCACCTGTCCTCCACAACATGTCGCTCCAGTACTCTGCCTCCGCTCTTCTCCATCTCAACAGCCGCCGCCGCCCATCCTGCACTGACGCTCTTCAACAACTTGGATTACTCCGCAGCTGCCGTCCTCCACACAGAGGCTCTGGTCGCATCTTCATCTACAACTTTTCATCTCCTAACTCCATCCCGTCCTTCTGGTCACACCGCTCCCCTACTTCCTCATTACGTCATCACAACAAACCCCATGTGAAACCGGCCAATCTCTGTCCACTCCCTCCGTGCTCACAGCCTATCATTACACAGCGCATCCTGAAGCTATCCTTTCTCAACACTCGTTCCCTCAACAATAAAAGCCTCATCTTAAACGATTTCATTTTTGACAATAACCTGGACTTTCTTTGTTTAGTTGAAACCTGGCACAAACCCTTGGACTATTTTTCCCTAAATCAGACCACACCACCTGGATACACCTACACTGAAACTCCTCGCCCTGATGGGCGGGCAGGAGGAACTGCAGTTATATACAGAAAGGACATTAAAATCACTACCATCTCCCTCCCACACATCCACACATTCGAATACACTGTTTTTAAACTGTCTGGTTCCACTCCCTTAGTCACTGCTGTCATCTACCGCCCCCCTAAGCCAAACCCCTCCTTCCTCTCTGATTTTACAGATTTCCTTACCCAGCTTTGTGCCATCTCACCTTCCATCCTCCTCCTTGGCGACTTCAACTTCCACATCGACAACTCTGACTCCAAACCTGCAACTGATTTTCTGGACCTTCTTAACAGCTTCAACATCACCCAACATGTCAATATCCCCACCCACACCCGCGGTCACATCCTGGATCTGGTCTACACTACTGGTCTCACAATCCCCAAACTCTCCAGTCACAACCTCCATATATCTGACCACCTGGCAATCACACTGGACATTGACATCCCTCTTCCCATCCCTAAAAACAAACGCACAATCTCATTCCGTAACCTCAAATCCATTTCCTCCTCTGCTTCTTCAGCCTCCCTTTCTACCAAACTGTCAACCTCCCCTCCCCCACTGTCTGACAACCCCACTAATCTTGTCATTTACTACAACACCACACCATTTCCTCCTGCCTAGATGAACTTGCTCCAACAAAATCCAAAACAGTCTCCTTCACTCACAGAGCACCCTGGTACACCCCGGCACTCCATAAAATGAAATCCCGTAAGCGCCAGCTCGAGAGACTGCACAAAAAATCTGGTTTAACTGTCCATCTCCAAGCCTACACAGACTACCTCCAACAGTATAAAGATGCCCTCAATGAAGCCTGGTCCAACTTCTACTCCAACCTCATGCACTGTTTTCCACAATCAACAAACTCCTCAAACCCACTGACAATGCCACTTCATCTTTTACAGTCAACAAATACAATACCTTCCTGTCTTTCTTTCAATCTAAAATCGACACTATCTACAGTTCTCTCTCTCCCTTCCAAGCCAAAACAGCTCCCCCACCTGATTCTCCTCCCCCCAGCTCCACTCAGCAACTCTCCCATTTCTCCCCCATTTCTTCAGCTGATCTTTCCAAACTCCTGTCAGACATGAAAACCCCCACTTGCTCCCTGGACCTCATCCCTTCTGCACTCATCAAAGGCTGCCTCCTAATCCTCTCTCCTCTCATCACAACCATCATCAACTCCTCCCTTACCTCCGGTTCTGTTACGCAGTCTCTCAAGCTGGCTGCCATCACTCCAATTCTCAAAAAACCTGGTCTCGACCCTGACATACTTTCTAATTTCCGGCCCATCTCCAACCTACCCTTTCTGTCCAAAATCCTTGAACGTACCATAGCTGCCAAACTCAAATCTCACCTCCACTCCAACAGTCTGTTTGAACCATTTCAGTCTGGTTTCCGCCCACACCACAGTACAGAAACAGCCCTCCTCAAAGTCACAAACGATCTCCTCCTCTCCTCCGACTCTGGCCACCTCAATATCCTCATCCTCCTGGACCTCACAGCAGCCTTCGACACCATCAGCCACTCCATCCTCCTTTCCCGCCTCCAGAACTCACTCCACATCACTGGCTCCGCTCTCTCCAGGCTCAAGTCATACCTCACAAACCGTCAACAATTCATCCACATCAACAACTGCTCCTCCTCCACTGCCCTGCTGTCACAAGGTGTCCCCCAAGGTTCGGTGCTTGGTCCCCTCCTGTTCATCCTTTACCTCCTCCCCCTAGGAAACATCATCCGCCGCCATGGCCTCCACTTCCACTGCTACGCTGATGACATTCAACTTTGCATAGCCACCAAATCCATCAACTCCGCAACTCTCTCCACCCTTACCCACTGCCTCACTGAAATAAAAACCTGGATGCAACATAATTTTCTCAAACTCAACTGTGACAAATCAGATATTATCATCATCGGTCCAAAAAGCATCACCAAATCCACCCAAGTTTTCCACCTGACCATAGACACCACAACCCTCTCTCCATCCCCACTCATCCGCAACCTTGGCATTCACTTCGACTCCACCGTCCTTTGAACACCACATCAACCAAATAACCCGGACTGCATTTTTCACCTAAAAAACATGGCACGACTCCGCCCATCTCTGTCCTTCTCCGCTGCTGAAACCCTCATACACGCATTCATCACATCCAGACTGGACTACTGCAATAGCCTCCTCTACGGTACCCCATCCAAAACTCTGAACAAACTCCAATACATCCAAAACTCCGCTGCCCGCCTCCTCACCCGCACCCGCTCCCGAGACCACATCACCCCTGTCCTCCAAAACCTCCACTGGCTCCCTATCCCTCAGCGTATCCAATTCAAAGTCCTCCTCATCACATTCAAAGCCCTCCATAACCTGGCCCCCTCCCACCTCTCTGACCTGCTCCGCCGCCACGCCCCATCCCGCTCCCTCTGCTCCTCTTCTGCCAACCTTCTCTCCCTCCCCTGCAGGACCAAGCTCCGAACCTGGGGTGACAGAGCCTTCTCCGTTGCTGCCCCAACCCTCTGGAACTCACTCCCACAACCCATCCGTGACTACTCTGACCTCCCCACCTTCAAAAACCTGCTCAAAACCCACCTTTTCAGAACTGCTTTTAATGTTTGATATTTGTTTGCTTGTTTTTACTGTTTGTTTATTCTTGTTTTAAACTTTGTACAGGGTCTTTGAGTGTCATAAAAGCGCTTTATAAATAAAATGTATTATTATTATTATTATGCTCACATAAGATTCCTATACATATATACTGTAGGCTTCTTATTGATTAAGCGCTAGTTAGACAAACTCTCCTCGCACGCTCTCCACGCTTGATGCATGCATACAGGCCAGCACCCCCAACCTAGTCACATCTACAAGTACACACGCCTCAGACATGCTCCCCAAAGCACGTCGTGTACGAGCAACTGCCAAGTAACGTCCCACAGTTATTACTTTTTATACAGGAAAAGCAGAAAAATCTATGCTCGATTTTAGGAGCGCAGATATTCTCAATGACATGTCGTGATTTACAGGCTTGAAATGTAATCTGAGCGTTCATTTGACATGGAAGCAAATGTGTGGATTTGTTTATCTGAATACAGCTGCGGTGATTTCCTAATTTCACAAGGAAATCTATGCTCAATGGCGTACAGCTATTCCTGTGCTCTTGGGCTGGTTAGGTTCATTGACTTCTTTAACTCACCCAGTTAAATACGTTTCTTAATTCTTTTTTTTGTCTTTGCAAGACTTTACCACCTTTTAAAGATATAGCCTGTGAAACCGTCTATCCCTTTCATGAATTTTACCCTTAGTGGAAAAAGTCTTGAATGGGAAATTATTAGTCTGGATGCAAATTCATCTATATGTATTACCTTGAATTGTGCTAATGCTGAATTGATTATGGATTAATTCGTTTTCTCTGGATCCATTTCTCTTGCACCACACAGACATCTCTACATCTGTCGCTGTGCCTGATGACAAATGGCTATCTACGCTGGAAAGCACACATTGGCTGAACTATACAAGGTAAGATTCCCCCAATATACTAGTGCTCCAACCAACAAATCATCCATAATAAATGCCATTGATCAGTTTATCGTAGTTTATTGGCTGGCACTTATTTAATCAATGAATAGGAATTCTGAGTTTTTGTAAAATGTACATAATCTCATGGTTTCCTGGAGATGTCACAACTAGTGATTAATCAAAGGATTTTCTGCTGAAAAACATACTAACTTCCCTATTTCCGCCCTTATTTGCAAAATACTAAAGTTTATGTTGCAATGATAATTAGGACATTTATTTTCTTCATTTCACCAGTACCGAGAGCAGAACCGATAACGTCGGACCTTGCCTTCAATAATTTATCGCCAGGGCCCGTTTAATACAGGGTTTCGATACCCATCCCTAACAAGGGACATACTGATTTACTCTATGTAGGCCTAAAAGTGAAGAAGACAGAATCTGGCATCAAGGATAGATTACACATCACAACCCGTTGTTTATAATGTAGTATCGTTTTGTGATGCTAGCTCTGTCAATTGCTCATTGTAATGTAAGGCAGTGATTATGTTTTTCACTTCATTCCCATCCTTTTTTCTTTGCTAAAAGCAAATAGATATGGATCTTCCAATACAATGCTGGCATGCCATCTGTAATTAGACAAAAAAGTGAGTTAGTATGTGTCACGGTGACAGCTAAACCTGGTGGCCCTGTTAACTAGCCTAAGTAAGTACTGTATCTTAACCCAAGTTGGTAGTACTACTAGAAATCTACTAGAAGCCTTGCTTTAGAATGAAAAATTGACAGAGCTAGCCTGACTAAACAATGATATTATAAACTAGAAATTCATTACCACGAGAAAATGCGGATGTGATTGCGTTTCCACCATCAGCGACCAGGCAGTGCAAGTGGCCAGCCCCCTAAAATAACTGCTGCAGCACTACTACGTCCTCGCATGTTGGTGGATAGCGCTGAACTGAACACAAGTGTAAACGCCCACTTGGGGCCAATTGCAACAGCTGACTTCTTCCATTCATATAAATATTGTGAACTATATGTCATATGCAGTCATCTTTGAAATTGAATAGGTTATTAGAAGACCGATATAAGTTTGATATATACAGGTTTGGCTGGTCTATTTCAATTAGTCTGTATGTAACAGAAATACAAAAAATTTGGCAACCGTCCCCAGTCTCCCCTACGTCCTCGTGTTAGCTCAATGGGGCCGGACCTAGGCATAGGCATAGGCATGGGCACGGGGGGTGGGGTGGTGTGGCAATACCCCACCAAATGCTCCGACTGCTCCTATAACCCGACTCAGCTTCATCCCAATATTAAAAAATAGGCCTAACTGAAGTGTTTTTTTATTTTTGTCCTTGGCGATTTCTCCAATCATAAACATGCCATATAGAAAAAATAAACGTTTACTTATATCTGATTGGTTGGTCTGGGCATGTAAAAAAACGTGAACTTGCTATCGTTTCACTTCGTCACCACCACTACACCAGTCTGTTGCATACTCTTGTTACCACACTCTAGCAGCATTACTTTGCTATTCACTTTAGCTAGCCAATTGTGTTTGTATTGGTGTCTGTCACAGCCTGCACCACCAGTATCAGGTCATTCATTGACTCTGCCACGCCCCTGCTTCACTCTGCACCACTGCAATCAGGACAATCACACACACCTGCTGCTTACCTGCACACACATCTGATTATTATTGACTCTGCCACTATTTAGTGTCCAGTTTTCCACACACTCACTGCCAGATTGTTCTTTGCTGTTTTCATGCCAGACTTTCCCGCATTCACTGTTTGGATCTCCCGTTGCCGACTCAGCCCGAATTGGACTTTCCTTCCTCGCCTGTTCCCCGGTAAACTACGTAGCCTTCTGAACCTGACTCTGAGATTTTGCCCTGCGTTTTTCATTGCCTGTCCGTGGCTTTTTGGCCATTGTCCTGTGGTGAGAATAAAAGGATGTTATAAACTGAATCCTGTGAGTTGTGTGTTGCATCTGGGTCCACCTTCGGTTCGTTACATTACAATCTAGCCAGACATGGACCCAGCACACACAACCTCACCACAGAATCGCTTCCAGCAGATTGAAGAAGCATTCCAACAGCAGCAGGAGTGCATGACCACCGCCTTTGCTAACACTCACCAGAGTGTGTCGACCCTGGAGCACACGATGACTGCATTGACCACCTAGGTACAGCAACTAGCTGCCATGCTAACCCAGCAGACAGCCGCAGCATCGGTGGCTGCTCCTCAGCCACCAGTGTCTGAGCCCTCTCCACCGAGAGACTCTCCTGAGCCCTGGGTGGGGGCGCCAGAGCGCTATTCCGGAGACCCTGAGGGCTGTGGGCCTTTTCTCACTAACTGTTCAATACTGTTTGCCCTGCAGCCTTGCACCTTCGCCACGGAGGGGGAAAGGGTGGCTTTCGCCATTAATCACCTGACAGGCAAGGCTCGGCTGTGGGGAACAGCCGAATGGGATAGAGGGACACCAGCCTGTTCTTCCTTTCAGGCTTTCTCTGATGAGCTTCGCAAAGTTTTCAGTGTGGTTGCTGAGAGCCCTGATGCAGGGCAAGGACTTTTTCACCTGCGCCAGGGGGCTCGGACTGTGTCTGACTATTCTATAGACTTTCGTTCCCAGGCGAGCCGGAGTAGTTGGAATATGTCTGCTTTGTGTGATGCTTTCTTGAATGGATTATCTGATTACGTCAAGGATGAATTGGTTTCTTTTGAACTGAGCTCGGAGACGGGAGAGACGTCAGGGGGCCCCTGGACATCATTCCTTGAGTCGTCCCCGGGTAGCTCCTGCTTCAGCCAGACCATCTGAGCAACCATATGAGGGGGTCGAGCCGATGCAGTTGGGACGTTCCCACCTGTCTCCAGAGGAACGTCAGCACAGGCGCCTGAACGACCTCTGCCTCTACTGCTGCCAGGGCGGCCATTTCCTCACCAGTTGTCCAGCAAAAGCCAGGGCTCATCAGTAAGTGGAGGATTCCTGATGAGCCGCACCCCGACCAAGCTCTCCTCCACCCGTAGATCACTGATCCACGCCCATTTCCTGCTGCCTAGCGGGGCACATACACTTGCCTGTTTTATTGACTCTGGGGCCGACATCAGTATCATGGACGAGAAGCTCGTCACCCAGCTGGAGCTGGGCCGAGTTCCCCTGCCTCAGCCAATACCGGCCTGTGCCCTGGACGGCCATCTGCTCGGGACTGTCACTCACCAGACCACCCCAGTTCCCATGCTGATTTCCGGCAACCACCACGAGACACTACAGTTCCACATCCTTCCGTCACCCCTGCAGCCCTTGGTCCTGGGTCACGCCTGGCTCCTCCGCCACAACCCCCACATCGATTGGTCTACAGGGGTTATCCTGGGTTGGAGCTCCTCGTGTCACCAGATCTGTCTCAAGCAAGCTGACGTGCCCCAGCCTTCGTCAGTCTCCAGTTCTGCTCCTGACCTGTCTTCAGTGCTGGCTGAATACCATGATTTCCAGGAGGTGTTCAGCAAGACCAAGGCGACATCTCTGCCACCTCATAAACCCTACGACAGCGCCATTGACCTGCACCCTGGTACTTCTCCTCCCAAGGGGCGCCTGTTCTCTCTGTCAGCCCCGGAGAGGAAAGCCATGGAAAGGTACATCAACGACTCCCTGGCTGCTGGTATCCTTTGCCCATCTTTGTCACTTGCTGGGGCTGGTTCCTTCTTTGTGGGTAAGAAGGACAAGTCACTGAGGCCCTGTATTGACTACCGGGGTCTCAATGACATCACAGTGAAGAACCGATACCCTCTTCCCCTCATCTCGTCTGCTTTTGAACTACTCCAAGGGGCTACCATTTTCACTAAGCTCGACCTGCGCAACGCCTACCACTTGGTCCGGATTCGTGAGGGGGACGAGTGGAAGACAGCCTTCAACACCCCCACAGGACATTATGAGTACTTTGTTATGCCTTTCGGTTTGACTAACGCCCCAGCTGTGTTCCAGGCCCTGGTCAATGATGTACTAAGAGACGTGTTGAGTAAATATGTTTTTGTCTATTTAGATGACATCTTAATCTTCTCCCAGTCCCGTGAAGTGCACATCCACCATGTCCAGACCGTCCTCCAGCGCCTTCTCGAGAACTCCCTGTTTGTCAAGGCTGAGAAGTGTGAGTTTCACGCTGCCTCTGTCACGTTCCTTGGCTCCATCATCGGCCCGGGAACCATACAGATGGACCCAAAAAAGGTGTCTGCTGTCACCACCTGGCCCGTCCCGGAGGGCCGGAAGCAGCTCCAGAGGTTCTTGAGGTTTGCCAATTTTTACCGGAGGTTCATCCGAGGCTACAGCACCATGGCTGCTCCACTCACTGCGCTGACGTCATCGAAGGTCCCATTCCGGTGGTCTCCAGCAGCTGAGGCGGCTTTCAGGGAGCTAAAGGTTAGGTTTACCTCTGCTCCCATCCTCCAGGTTCCAGATCCAGATCGGCAGTTCGTGGTGGAGGTCGATGCATCAGGAGTGGGGGTTGGAGCTGTCCTATCCCAGCGTGCTGCAGCCGACCAGAAGCTCCATCCCTGCGCCTTCTCTCTTGTCGACTCACCCCCGCGGAGCGGAACTACGACATTGGGAACCAGGAACTCCTCGCGGTGAAGTTAGCCTTGGAGGAGTGGCGACACTGGCTCGAGGGGACTGAGCTTCCTTTTCTTGTATGGACTGATCACAAGAACCTGGAATACATTCGCACAGCCAAGTGACTCAACTCCAGGCAAGCCAGATGGTCATGCTTCTATACAAGGTTTAACTTCACCCTCTCCTATCGTCCTGGTTCCCACAATGTCAAGCCTGATGCCCTTTCGAGACGTTTCCTGGATGAAGAGGGTCCTTCTCCGGGGTCCGACCCCATCCTCCCTGCGCCATGCCTAGTTGCTGCGGTTTCCTGGGAGATTGAGGAGAGAGTGAGGGCCGCCTTGAAGGACCAGCCCGGCCCCAGCAGCTGTCCCCCTGGTCGCCTGTTTGTTCCCCAAACTCTGAGGGGGGACATCCTCAGGTGGGCCCATGACTCCCACCTCTCCTGTCACCCCGGCCTCCAGAGGACGAAGGACGTTGTCCAACAGCAGTTCTGGTGGGCCACGTTAGAGGAGGACACCAGGGGTTACGTCAATGCCTGCCCGGTTTGTAACCAACACAAGCCGTCACATCAAGCTCCTGCCGGACTCCTGCAACCTCTGCCTGTGCCTCATCGCCCATGGTCCCACATCTCACTGGACTTTGTCACTGGTCTGCCATCGTCAGACAGCAACACCACCATCTTGACGGTGGTAGATTGGTTCAGCAAGATGGCACATTTCATCCCTCTCCCGAAGCTGCCATCTGCCAAAGAGACTGCCATGGTCATCCTCCAACACGTGTTCCGGCTCCATGGTCTACCGGTTGATGTGGTCTCTGACCGAGGTCCCCAGTTTGCGTCCATTTTTTGGAAGGAGTTCCGAACGATGCTGGGGGCTAAAGTCAGCTTATCCACTCTTCCCTGCCCAGGAGGAGGAGTTATCCTGCCCGTCTGTCCGGTCCTTCATCCACCGATGCCGTCGTACCTGGGCCCGAGCACGAGTTTCCCTGCTTCGTGCTGCAGACCGCTACTCTGCCGCAGCCAACAGACGTCGCACCCCAGCTCCCACCTACACAGTCGGCCAGAAGGTATGGCTGTCCGCCCGAGACCTCCCTCTTCGGGTGGAATCCAAGAAGCTGGCACCCAGGTTCATTGGTCCCTTCGAAATCGAGAGGATCATCAACCCAGCTGCGGTGAGACTGAGGCTTCCCCGGTCCATGAGGGTCCATCCCACTTTTCATGTCTCCAAGGTGAAGCCAGTCCGGGAGAGTCCTTTGGTGTCTGCAGCTCCATCGCCACCACCTCCACGCTTCATTGATGGGGGCCCGGTCTACACGGTCCGTCGCCTGCTGCAGTCCCGCCGCAGAGGGAGGGGCCTCCAGTGTCTTGTTGACTGGGAGGGATACGGTCCGGAGGAGAGGTCGTGGATCTCGGCTCATCGAGACCTTCCACCGTCGACATCCCGATCAACCGGTGAGGTCCACGTCTGCTTCCAGAAGGGCACCCCAGGCGATCTCGCCCTTCCCCGCTCCGGAGTCTCCGGAGGAACAAGGCTCGTCGTCGGAGGAGGAGGACTTTAGTCCCGGGCATGCAAGCGCTGGAGTTCTTGAGGGGCCATCCTCAGACGAGCAGGGTTCCCTTCGCCTGCCCTCCTCCTCGTGCTTGGGAGAAGGGATGGATTGGGACGGAGTCTCAGAGGAATGTGCCCTCCTCCCACCCGGTTTCTGTTGACGCTTTTGGGACGTCGGGGGCAGTCCCTTGGGGGGGGGGGGTTCTGTCACAGCCTGCACCACCAGTTTCAGGTCATTTATTGACTCTGCCACGCCCCTGCTTCACTCTGCACCACTGCAATCAGGACAATCACACACACCTGCTGCTTACCTGCACACACATCTGATTATTATTGACTGCCACTATTTAGTGTCCAGTTTTCCACACACTCACTGCCAGATTGTTCTTTGTTGTTTTCATGCCAGACTTTTCCGCATTCACTGTTTGGATCTCCCGTTGCCGACTCAGCCCGAATTGGACTTTTCTTCCTCGCCTGTTCCCCGGTAAACTACCAAGCCTTCTGAACCTGACTCTGAGATTTTGCCCTGCGTTTTTCATTGCCTGTCCGTGGCTTTTTGGCCATTGTCCTGTGGTGAGAATAAAAGGATATTATAAACTAAATCCTGTGACTTGTGTGTTGCATCTGGGTCCACCTTCGGTTCGTTACACTGTCAGAGTTGGACGTCATGCCTCGGTTGGTCTATTCGAATTTACAATGTTTAATTTTATAATCCCCAAAACCTCGTACTGCTTTCAATGCAGGTGCAAGTAATTTAACGGGTTATGTGCGTCAAAATGGATTGGTGGATCGCTGTCCCTGCTCTACTAGCAACAGCTAGCTAGCACGCACCATCTGTGCTCCACTAACGTTAGTGCCATGCAGACAGCACAAGTAAACTTCAGCACAGCAAGAAATGTTGTCTATGGAGGAATGTGGGTGATGTGGCTTTTACAAGGAATAGGAGGTTGATGTGGCTAAAGGATCAAAGTGTGTGACGGGAAAAAGGAAGTCTGGTGACTTAAATAGAAAATATAGAAACTCGACTTATTTGGACCCAGAGGGAATAAATGTTCTATAACCCTGTGGAAAAGAACATAGCCTAGGAAAGGAAAAAATATATAAGAAATGCATCAATAAAATACCACTTAATAGTGTGTAATAGGTCTGTTTCATATTGCACAAATGTTTCAACCCCTTTGAAAGCTGTCAGTTCTGTCTCCAGGACAAATTGTTTAGATTTGGTTCTGTGTAATATTTATTAACAAACCGATTCTCAAAATTTATTATTTATTGAATATTCTATTGAAACTGTTCTCATGAAAAAACTAAACTTTCTAATAATACAATATAGGTGTCCTAGAGGTTCCATTAGCACAACAACAGCCATCAAAAGCCGATCAATAAAATAGTCACCGGACTACTATATTAAACATTTTAAATTAGCGACGATGTCTTTATTCATTCCTGTTTCCAGAGTGCCTGCTGAAAAGGGATTCTCTATTAAAACAGACTTCAGCCAGATCACGGCTTCTGGAGGGCAAAGTAACAAGGCTTATGCACATCACAGTGACTTGGCTCTAATGACTTGGACAGCTTTGATTTTCAAAAGGCAGCGGGCGGCTCACTTCGAGCATGTAAAAGCATGACGGAAGTGATTTCAAATTGAAACGGGCAGTGTCCAAAACTGCATTTTTATATATTTAAAATATTAACATTTCAAGTAGCCTATTTCAAAGAAAAATGTTGTCTAGACAAAATAAATTAAAGGAGAGGTAGGGCTATGAGCTAGCTGTTGGGCATTGCCGTCCTTCTACCCTTTCTTCTCTCTTTTTTTAAAAAAGATCAAGTTTTTGAATTTTTTTAATAAATCATGTTGTTTTGCATTGTCTTAAATAAATCTAACTGTGAAAATGCCATCATATGAGTGGCATATATTTTCTGAAAGTCCGTGCGCAGAAGTAGGCTACAGTTAGCCTACTACAAAGTTATTAGGGGTAAAGACCTGTGTGACTCAGCGCTAACAAAGGCATTGTCTTCCTGTGTTGGCCCTCAACCTCAGTCATTGCCCCCTTAGAGAGCGCATTCTAGAACCGGGCCTGTAGCTCAACCTTCGTTTTAAGGCATCTGGCGATCTTATCACAAGTGGACAGCACTGCAGACATAAAATCAGCAGTGGTCTATTGTCTTAAGTGTTAATGCTTGTTCAATACCGATTATTTTACCATTGAAATACATTTTAAATTATCTTCATGAAACTGTGCTGCCGCCTGTTGAAATAGCCTACGTGTAGCAACCAGTCTGCCGTTCATTCTGACACTGCTTTGTATTGTTGGATTTTGCTGTTTCAATCACGCTACGGTAACAAATAAAGGAGTTAGTTTTGCAGCAAGCAATTATTTATGGTGCCTTTAAGGATATGATAGTTAGCTATGCCACTTCAGCTAGCTAACGTCCATTTAAAATAATAGAATTCACATGCAGTAAGCAGCAGTATAACCACGGCATAATGAATTAGTTGCTGAAGGTACTCCCACTACACCTGGCGAAGCACGGCAGCGTGAGGTGTCCTAACCTAATTTGCAGTATTACCAGTAAGCTATCATTTATGATGCCTTAACTTAAGACTATCTAACGTTGGACTCCGTTAGCATCAAAATTGTGAAGGTTAGCGTTCTCTAAAAAAACAAACAAAAAAAAAACAGCGCCGCTGTGGAAACACTCACAATACAGACACTTTTTAGGTGTAATCAGCCACTATCCACTTCAAGTCACCACAATTCTTTTTAACGTTAAACAAATACAACTTAACTCACATTCAGTACGCAGTGTCTTACTATTATCCCGAGTGCAGGTGGATAACCTCGCATGATGTAGAGCTACGGAGAGCTCCATCGGACACTAACTCCGGCGATGTAAAAATCTTTATGAAGAACTTATATTCCCTTAACTCTGTCTCTCCCCTTGTCACCGTGCTCGTCATCGCGGTTATTTTTTACGTTAGTCTGTGTATTGAGAGAAGGCAACGTAGCAGACAAAATCGACTAACTCGCCTTCTGAACTGATTTTCATGAAATTTGTTTTGTTATGAAGGTGGGAAATTGAACATTACACGTGTTGCTTCTTGGAATTAAATTCAGTTACTGGGGGCGGATCTAATCAGCTCAAAGCTAACACATTAACCTTTTGAATAGCCACAACTTCCACTGGGACATCGGCCAGGCTCCGATTTATGAATAGGAAACATCAGGTGTAAATTATTTAGAATATCAGCTTTTGTGAGTTTTTCCAAAATTTTAGATTTCTATATCTATTATATTGTTAAAGCCATTATTTAATATCTTTTATAACGTTATAAAGCCGTTTTAATACATTTTTAGGCTAATTCAAGCTAAGAGAACATCCAGTCACTTCAGCCTTACACCCCACATATGTTAACTCCACTTCTGCAGGCTCAACAGTTGCCATTACACAGCGTCATAAATATTGTAGATCACATATATTTAATTTTCATCTTCAATAATTCACTTCAGACACTGATGCAATATGCAATATAATACTATAATATAACAAAAGTACAATATAATACAAGACTATAATATAACAGTATAATATAGTATAAAATAATACTATAACATAATAATACCATAATGCAATACTATACTATAATAATACAATACAAGTGTTTAAGACCAATGTTCAGAATCAGATATATAGTGCAGTCATTTGTAAACAAAAATAATTGGGCTCTAGAGCAGCTAGGTATAACGTAAGTCGAAGTTGTACCCTATCTTGGACAAACTCAGTTCCTCTCCATCTCACACTTTTCAGCATGCGAACACCTTTAATAAATATCCTTGAAACAGTAGTTTTACAGAGCTTTTTTCTCAAGCTACCACTTTCCCCCGTTCTTTTACTGGACGGGGGAGGTGAACAGAACAATGCAGACTTACGAAATAGGCCCTAGGCTATCTACTACTGGTCAAATAAGCCTGGCTACCTGCAACCCTTAGCTGTATCTGATCACTAACATCCGTCCATCCCAAAGCACAAAAAGTAATGAAACCCCATGTTTAGACAGTTCGAAAGGTTTTGCGGCAATATGTCGAGAGGAGGGACGAGGTGTCTAACTGGGGGAGAGAGAGAGGGGCAGATGAGGGGAGTCCCGAGCAGTGTGTGGAGTTACTGGACCATTGTTAAGTTTCCTCGTAACGTTAATGTAGCCTAGGTATACTAATAAGAAGATAGTTTAACTTCCATGAAAAGTTAATGTTGGTCACTTTGCAACACTTAATATGTTATGTTACCAGCACATATAAAATGTAATGTCATCAAGTGCTTTCAACGAAGTTGTCTGGGTGTTTTTGCTTTATTTCCGAGGGGGAATCTGTACAAATCTAACCCTCTACAACTCGCCAAACTAGTTTTGGTTCATTCCCAAACACAACAACAGATAAGAGCATCTTCTCTCACTCAAAACTTTTATGTCCGCCAACACCGTTGCTATGGGCCATATGTATAGTTAGATGTCTAGTATGCCCCCTGCTGGTCAGAGGATTGTTAGCTTATGATATAGTGGCACTGTGGTAGGCAACCCCTTGGCCTACAGAAATGGTTGAACTCTCCTGGTCAGCGGCCAATAAGAACAGACGGCACTCGCCCGTTCGATTTGGACAACTGGCCGAATGGCTCAAAATCACGTGAAATTTACGTCTCATGTGACACGTAAACAACTCGTTAACAACGTGTTGTTTGCGTGTTGTGTACGTGTTGTTTACTTGTTGTTAAAGTGTTGTTAACGTGTGAAAAATCAACACGTAAACAACACATAAAAAACACGTAGTTAACGTGTTTGGCTTTCCATATTTGGGGGCAGGGGTTGGTGAATATGGTCTCTGTGACAAAGGGGATTGGCTGCCCGCCTTAAGGCTCCAGTATATTTCCGGCGAAAGCAAACTTTCCCTGTTTGCTTGGTTCTCTTTCGCTTCTTCGCCGAGGCTGTGATTGTATACTTGTTCACGACTGATTTGAGTTGACGGGAGCTTACACCCCAATACAGCAGGGGGAACCAAACATTACGGATTGCAACAAAACATTACGAGTGGTTACGAGTTTTAAAAGTGTTCATATTTTTTTACTTCTTCAGTTAAGCTGCTCTCAAAAGTATTTATGGTTTACAATACAATTCCAAACTTTTCTAAATAAGTGCCGCTGTGACCAAAACGAACAGTAAATGCTGTACCTGGAAACCAAATGTTGCCATCCAAAGCTTTCGCCAGCGCAGGCTACCATCCACCATATACTTGGACCAATCACATTGGATGTTCGCCGCTGTTCGCTTTTGCCGTGTTCGCCGAGCTAGAAAAAATGGGCTGCACAGTTCCAGGCGAACGAACAACCAAAGCGACGCCGCTTTGCTGATTTTTGTTCGCCTACCATCGGCGAAAGCAAACTATTTCCCTTTCGCTTGAAGTATACTGGAGCCTTTAAGGTGGAGCATGCATGGTGGGGGATGTGGGCATGTTTGTAAGTATTTGGGGGATTGGGAATGTTTTTTGTTCTATACAGGAACATGGGGCACAGTGGATAAATTTGTCTATGTGCGTGAGTGTGTGTGTGTGTGGGTGTGTGTGTGTGGGTTTTACTTATTCATTTTGTGTTGAGTGTTGGTTTTTTTTGTTGAGTTTTTATATTCTAGGGGTTTGCAAACAGTGACGGTGACGGGTATTGTCTTTGGTGCTATGTGTGATAACGTGTACCACCGCATTATTCATTAAAGAGCCTCTTAAATTCAAATTCTTTCTCTCTCTCATACACTCTCCAGGTGTTGCTTGAGGAAGGCTGCTGAGGTGGCGTGCCTGCTTCGTGGAGGTTATCTCACGGTGCTGCTCCAAGGTGAGTAACGTGCCCTCCCCCCCAGTCCTCTCAAATGATCCAATCTATGAATTATTCAAACAGCATTCTCCGTATTAAAACTACACTGGGGGCTTACCCTCAAGTAGGCTCCTTTGATGCACAATCGCCTTCCAATAGGCCTACATCCCCACTAAGACACAGCTACAGCGGCTAGTGTTATTTTATGTTGAGGGTGGCAGATGGTCTTCAGACGACAGCAAAGTTCTCCGTGCTGTATGTGTATGATATAGTGATGTTTTTGGATTACGTGCTGCTTTGTTAGTTGTAAGATTATTGATAACCTATAAAAAACGATGTTATTGCATAGGCCAAGCTCAACCCACTCCTTTTTTTTCCCCTTAACTCACTTTTACTGTTTCTTCTTATTTTCTCTCACTTATAGGTTTTTTTCTATCACTTAATTGATCTCTTTCTTTCTCGCTTTACACTCTTTACTGTTGTACAATAAATCTCTATTCCTCTCAAATCAACGTTTGTGTCCATTGTTAAATGAATAAACTGTTCAGTTGGCCTTCTCTTCATACTCTGTTCCTACTCTGACTAGAGTATTATGTGTGCTGGGTTGTACAGAGCCTGAAGACCGGGACCTTAATAGTATGGTGTCCAGCCTAGTGCAGGTCATGTGTGACCCCCATTGTAGAACCAGGGCCGGCTTCCAGGGCCTTGTGCAGAAAGAGTGGGTGATTGCTGGACACCGTTTCTACAGCCGCATCAACTACCACCGTGACAGTGACAAGGAGGAGGTGAGAGGATACGCTGTGCAGTGTTTAGACGTTTGTCAAGTCCAATGTATTTATCAAGCACATTTAACAACTACTGACGTTGACCAAAGTGCTGTACAGACCATAGCAGACAGTAAAATCACAGAAAGACAGATTAAAAAACAAACTTAAGCATCAATATGCTTGGGGGGGGTCTCCTTTTTTCTGGGGGGTGGGTTGGCATAACAGACTTCTTTCAACTTCTGTAAATAAGCCATTGACTTCTACTGGCATTTCTTTCACAATGTCTGCTGTTTTTGCAGTAGTAATTGAAGAGTTGATAAAGGAAGACATTGGTTAGCTGCACTGCAGCACATCGAGTAATAATATTAATGTTATATGCTAGCTTTTTGAACAAACACTAAGTTACGTAAATCACCTTAGCATAATATTGTTTGGAACATTCAAGCAACATGTTTTGTGGGTTGCTAGGGGCCGGACAGTACGCACTGCCACTATTGCCTATCTTGCAGTGCGCAAAAGAGCGTTCAGCGCTGCTGCCCCGTTTCTCTGGAACGCCCTTCCCCCAGCTATCCGGAACTCTGACTCCATGAACATCTTTAAATCCCGTCTAAAAACCCACTTGTTTTCCTTATCTTACCCCCAATTTTTTCCTGTTATGTACTTGAGTTATTATGAAGGCACTTATAAATCCCATGTATTATTATTAAGAGTTTTATACATAAAGTAGGCTACACTTGGTACATACCGCCCTACCAAAACTAAACTGGGCTCAACTATTAATGCATTATAACATTTCAATGGGGGTGCGCAGGGATTATGAAAATTCTTCTTTGTATTTCAGCAAGTGGTAGCCAAAAAACTGCTAGCCAGATATGTGCTCTACAAATTGCACATCTATTTAAATTGTGTGTCCTATTAATTGGGGTGTTATATTTGTGGGCTCTCATTTTTGAGGAGGTGGGGGGTTGCAACCCCCCCGTGCCCCCCTTAATGTACGCTCTTGGCTATAGCCCTTGGTACTTTTGCTTTTTGCCCTCCGTCAGGTGCCTGGCAGCTGCGTTGCAGGTGGGACAGGGATGACAGGGATTGCAGTAGTCTAGGGCTGACCCGAATGCTTCAAAGCTTCGATCGTTGCCATGGAAATCGATTTACAAATCAGAATTTGAAGGTTGTGTTTTTTATTTTTTTTATCCCAAATAGCACATAAAAATAGTAGGCCTAATACAACATTATTAATTATTAATAATAATAATAATAATATTAATAATAATAATAATAATAATAATAATAATAATAATAATAATAATAAATTTTATTTATTTTGCGTTTCTCTGACATCCAAAGACGCTTCACAACATCTACATAGATAACAAGACAAAAATAAACCATTACAAAAATAAACCATTAAACAGAAACAGGGAGAACAGACAGAGAGCAACAACAATTATGACTGTAAGTATAACAAAAGGACAGCATATGAAACGAAGGCTAGGAACGGAGTTAATTGGGATAGGCTAAGTTGAAAAGATAGGTTTCGAGGTTGTTTTGAAAGATTGATAGAGATTTGGAATTGCAAATTAGAGGAGGGAGAGAGTACCATGGTACCATAGTTTAGGTGCTGCCCTAGAAAATGCACACTCCCCAAAATGTTTAAGTTTTGCTTGGGGTATGACCAGTTGCCTATCTGAAGAGGAATGTAGTGTCCGGGTAGGATGGTAGGGTTGGAGGAGTTCAGTGAGGTAGGGAGGGGCCAAGTTATGTAAGGCTTTGTAGGTGAGAAGAATTTTGAAGGTGGCACGCTGGCTGACAGGAACCCAGTGAAGGTTAAAGAGTATGGGGGTTACAGTATGTGCTCAGAAGATTTGGTTGAGGTGAAGAGAGGAGCAGCAGAGTTTATGGAGGGAGGTTGCGCTGATGCCGAAAAGAAGTGAATTGCAGTAATCAAGACGGTATTTAAAACAAAATTAATGAGTGAATGAGTTTGGCAGCTCAGGATGTTTGCATTTTAGCAATGTTTCTAAGATGGAAGAAGGATATTTTGATGTTATTGATATGAGAGTTAAATTAAAGATTGAAGTCCATTAAGATGCCAAGATTGTGCGCTAGAGGGGAGGGGGATACTGTAATACCATCAATGGAGAGAGAGATATTGCCAACTTTAGTTAGTGTGTTTGGTGCCAATTATGAGTAGTTCTGTTTTATTGCTGTTCAGATAGTTGTCCTGCATCCAGTGGTGGATTGTAGATAGGCAGTTTTCAATACAGGCAATTGAAGGGTTATCAAGTGAAGTTGTGCTGATGTAGATCTGTGTGTCATCAGCATAGCAGTGGAAGTTGAAGTTGGTCTAATTCTTTGACCAAGAGGAAGACAGATTATGAAAAGGAGGGGCCCCAGGACAGAGCCTGAATGACTGGGGACGTATCAGATGTGAATGCGTTAAGTGAGATGAATTGATGTGTGTTCATGAGGTATGACTGAAGAAGAAAGAGTGCAGTGCCCTCATCATCCAACATTTACAGCCTGGAAATAAGTCGTTGGTGACACAACGTATCAATGGATGCACTAAGGTCTAACAGGGTGAGGATGATGAGGGCCCGTGCATCAGCAGAGGTAAGGAGATCATTGGTAACCTTAATGAGTGCTGTTTCTGTGCTGTGAAGTCTGCGAGAACCAGACTGAAGGGACTCAAACAGATTATTGGCAGATTGAAATGGTTGTAACTGAGATGCAATAATGTGTTCAAAGGTTTTGGCAAAAAAGGGTAAGTTAGATATAGGGCGGTGGTTTTCAAGAATGGTTGTGTCAGGGCCAGGTTGGATTGGAGTGATAGAAGCAGTTTTCCATTATTCATTATGCATCAGCATTAATTATTATTATTATTTGACAAGAACATTTAACCTTAGCATAGTGTTGTGCCTCTCTTCTCATTTAATCTAACGATTACCAACACTAAAACTAGGGGTTTGCGTGATCATGAGAGACGAGCACAGAATTGTGCTGTTGCTTGGGGTCGTCACCGTATGCGTCAGACATTTATTCGTCTTTGTACTTGAAGAAACATGACTATTTACAGCCATTTCCCCTGTTTCATAACTACTAATTCTTGCACCAACCAATACAAAATTAACATTGGAATACAACTTTCTCAACTCTGACTGCAGTCACCCATGGCTTTCTGCTTTGCCGCTGCAAAACGTACATAGTGGAAACACTGTATAGTGACCAAAAGTTTAACCAAAAAACTATTGATATGTAGCTAAAAGAAAATATATTCTTGTTAGCTAACCCTTAATTATCTAGTTTAACAGAAACTGCCTCTCTATTCTTTCGTCGATCTCTTCGCCTCGGCGGCCATTGCCCATTGTCGCCTTTACTTCTGTCTGCTAGAAACAGGTGCTTCTCTGGGCGTAGATGCTCTGACGCACGAGTGGCCTGCAGACAGGCTGCTTTACGTGTCTCCCCCTACAGCTCTGATCCCGGCTGTGCTGGCCCATGTGAGGTCACAGAGTCTGTCGCTGATATTAGTAGCCCCTCGATGGTTGACCAAACAATGAGCGGCGGAAATATACAGCTTGGTGGAGGGGGAGCCTTGGCTACTCCTGCTGCGCCCAGACTTACTGTTCCAGGCGAACGGCGAAATTTGACACTAGGACCCACAGAAGTGGTGTTTATGGGCCTGGCGCCTGAAAGGCAGAGGTTGACCAATGACGGGTTACACCCTAGGGTGGTCGCCACTATTCAGAGTGCTAGAGCAGCGTCCACTAGGTTTCTGTATGGCCTAAATGGCGTGTGTTCTGGTGTGGGGAGTGGAATGTGGTGTTGTTCCAATGTGACCTGGGGAATATCCTGTTATTCTTCCAGGGGCTACTGGACAACGGCGGAGCCTTTTCTACGGTCAAAGTTTACCTGGCAGCCCTGCCGGCTTGCCATGTCGGCTTTTTTGGAAAGGCTGTTGTTGCTCACCCGCTCGTGTCTCACTTCATAAGAGGTGTACGCAGGCTGCGCCCGGTATCTAAACCACCCACTCCCTCCTGGGAGCTCGGGTTGGTTCTGAATGGGCTGTCTCGGGCTCCTTTCGAGCCCATGGAGACTTGCAGTATGAAGGTGTTGTCACTCAATACGGCTTTGTTGTTGGCTTTGGCCACCTCCAAGCGTGTCAGTGATTTACATGACTGACTGTCCAAAGTCAGACTGGCTAAGTGGTTAGTGCAGGCTATTAAGTTAGCCTATGGCACTATGGGGCGTGCATCGCCTTGGCCATACACGCACATTCTATCATACCAGCCAGTAGCCCACATAACGCCAACACATTTCAAAGATGAACAATAGTCTATCTGTCCTATATCCAGAATGTGCCCGACAAAGAACTACCCACGATAGACTAAAGCAATGCCTGTAAAAAGCTTAGTCTACTCCAATTCTTTATAATAAAAAAATATCTTGCAGTAGCGTTTCTTTTGTTTGTTGAGTTATGTTAATATCTGATCTATAAGGGCAAGCTGCTTAATTTCTAACTTCTCTTGTAATTTTAGTCAAAAGATCAAAAGTTATTGACGGGGTTGTTTCATTGGTTGCACAGAAAGCAGGCAATATTATTGTATTGTAAATTATGATGTAATAACGTGGAACAATTTAGGAAGAACTATGTTTTTGGGTGGATGATTTGAAGGGGCTGCCTATATACAAGATTCTTTCAGGAAAAAGTTTTTTTAAATACAATTTTGATTTGTCAACCTAAACTATATAGTTAAATCTATAGTGTGAAACCCCTACATCAAACGAATGCTATACAAAAAAAATGAATGTCAACCAATTGCCTTTCAGTTGGCATTTTATTCATCATCATCAACCCTAATTTGGCGTTGCTATGGCAACGCTGTAAGGAGAGGACGCTGGCGTTGTTTGTTTGCTGCTTTTCCACAGCATTTAATCAGATTTATCATCTGAGCATAATTTCATTTTCTTTCTTTTATGCTGGTTAGATTTGTCCCCATTTATTTTATATTCAGATCTTAAAGTTTTAGTTTTTTCTTGCTATTTTTTCCGAAGGGACACCTAAAGCTTTTTTCCTATCTGATTTTGGTTAGCTAGCCGTTGTTGAGGTTTTGTTATTGTCGTTGCTAGGATGGCAGGCTAGCCTTGTCTTGGACTACAGCTTGTTTTTGCTTACTGGGCCGGTAATTGGAGCTGGCATCCTCTCCACCTGGCATGGTACCAGAGTACTCCATCCGTCAACTGCATAGTTTTAATAACTACAACACTCCGACCTGCTCCTCATTAATCAAGGAACTTGGACTACGTCACCGACCCAGCTACGTCCACAGAGGTTCGATTGTTTTTTCCCTCAGTCGGAGCACTCCATTCCCTCCATCAGAACGAAAAAGCGCATCTGTAACCAACGCACTGCTAGTAGAAGTTCTACACATGTGGGTGCTAATCTGAACAATCTAACACCCATTGTTAAATCTGACAGTTATTTGGCATCAATCTTGTCCCCCACTCATAACAACACCGCTAGGTTTGCGCTGTTTCATACACGCTCACTCAACACCAAGGCTGTATTCATAAATGAGGTTGTCACGGATCATGAAGTTGACTTTATGTGTCTAACGGAAACCTGGCAGCAAGTTAATGACTTTGTGCTGCTCAATCAAGCTACCCCTCCAGGCTACGTGTACCTGCAAAAGCCTAGATCTTCAGGGCGGGGGGGGTGGACTCGCCGTTCTTCACCGTACTGACTTCAAGATTTTAAGCTGATTTCCGTCAACAATGTGACGTCATTTGAATGCCTTGTCTTTCAATTGGTCCGTTCTCCAGCAACGCAAGTGGCGCTCATCTACCGGCCTCCAAAAATATCTTCTGTGTTTCTCCCTGAGCTGCTGTTGATGCTGCGTTTATCTCTGCTCTGGTCACCCGATCGAAATCTTCTACTTGCACACTTGACCCTATGCTTGTCTCCCTAGCTGCTCAACTACAGTCCCATATGTCTCACCATGAGTGGTATGAACCTATGCAATCTGAGTTCCAGGTTAAACACAGCACAGAAACGGAGCTTGTCAAGACCATCAATGATCTTTTCTTGGCAGCTGACTCTGGCAACCTAACTCTATTGATCCTTCTCGATCTCTCAGCAGCCTTTGACACTGTATATCACAATATTCTTCTAGACCGCCTGGATAGACTCCTGGGCATCACTGGCACTGCCCATGCATGGTTCAGGTCATACCTATCTGGCAGGTACCATGGAGTGGCTCTAGGAAAGGCCCAGGCCTCCCCTGCACCAGTCTGCCGTGGCGTACTGCAGGGCTTGGTGGGTTGGTGATGTGGTCCTCACTATTGATGGCTCCTCTATCTGCTCCTCTGCCAAGGTCAGAAGTCTTGGTGTGGTCTTGGATTCCACCCTCTCCATGGAACCTCATATAAAAGCTGTCACCAAGTCTGCCTTCTTCCACCTGAGAAACATCTACAGACTCAGACCATTAATAACAGATGCAGTTGCTGAAACATTCATTCATGGGTTCGTCACCTCACGCCTGGATTATTGCAATGGTGTCCTATTTGGGGCATCAAATAAAGCCCTGGATAGACTCCAGTATGTACAGAATTCAGCTGCAAGGATTCTAACTCGCTCTAAACCCTGGCAACATATCACTCCCACTCTTCTTCATCTGCATTGGCTTCCCATCAAATCTCGCATTTCCTTCAAAATTTTACTTCTCACCCTGAAATAATTAAATTTTTTGTACATATTTCATTATAATTTTTTTTATATAACTATATATTTCAGTATTTGATTATTTATTTCGAAATGTATTGATTTATTTCATGGTTGCTGGTGTTCTGTGCACTGTGAAATAAATAAATCTGTCAACTTCATCCATCAATGGCAAGTGGGAGGGGTTAACATTTGATTGGTCGGTCAATTTAATAAAATTTTGCCCACTGTTGCTTTGTTGCCGCTTTGAAGTGAATGCTTCTCATGCCATCGTGATGGATCAATTGACATTATAGAAGTAGCTGGAGCAATGTACGCTCTGACTTTTGACTGCAAACTAACTAGGACTCCTAGGAGAGATCAGTAGGCTTATGTTTGTAAACAAAAGCCCTTGCAACACTTCTGGCTGGCAGTAACAATTTTGATTGAGAGAAGATGCCTTGATCAATTTGGGAATAAACCAAAATATTGTCTCCCTGTTGACACATGAAATTAAGATTTTTAGATCCCATTAAGCAAAAACGCCCAATGGCAATTATTAGACCAGACAACCCCAACAGCTACAACATAGTCTAACGGGAGAACATTCACACAGCGGTGAAGAAAATCATGCTGTGTAGCGTTTTGAAACTGTTTTGAGGTTAAAGCGATACAAATTTAACGTTTTTGGTGGTCTGAGTCCTTTAATTCATTCAAAAGTAAAACCTGGTTTCACAATATTTAAGTGTTGATATCTATAGCGCTCTTGCTAATTCACAGTTAGCTTTCCAAAGAGCGTACGTTTTGTTATTACATGAAAAAATCCACAAACTTAAGCAGTTTAATTAAAAAAATATTGTTTTATTTAATATCAAACAATCGATTAACTGATTTAAAAACATATTCTTAAACAACTGACAATTAAATATTTCCACATTTATACCGTTACATTGTATTATCATTTTAAAAGGTACTACTGCGCGGTGGTTGTTGCTAGACTTAGTTGGAATGTCGACTATTTCACGCTGAAACGGGCACAAAAATAGGGAGTTCTCCTCTCGCCTATTTCCATCAAAGTCAACGGTCAAACTTGGATTTATTTTGAACAAAACCCCTGTGTGGACATGACCTTGAGCGAGGCAGTCAATCAATCAAATACAACTTATTTAAAATCAACTCTATATACTTGAATTGACTCTGTACTAATCTAAATCAACTCGATCGCGCCTATCCTTTCAACACTTACAAAACGAAGGCCTCCACGAGAACCTAAAAAGAAAAAGAAATATCCATCCAAGGAAAATGGAGAAACGCCCCCTCAAAGCGCGCATCGCTTTCTAACTGTGGTAAGATATACTCTTTATGTTTGTATTGACTCTGTACTAACCTAAATCAACTCGCCTATCCTTTCAACACTTGGTTGGACCAAAGCTGCCAAAATGAAAAATAGATACAAATGATGGGGCTGTCACAAAATGTGTCACGGGGTCAACGTTTCGCCTATTGGTTGATTGACATCAGTACTTTTTTTAAACTAAGTACTGAAACAGTCTTATCTTCCGAATTTTTGTTAGGTTTAGTAAATATTTATGAATAAAGTCAAATGAATAAATATAAAATAAAAGGGTGTGCTTGTTGTTTAACCTGTCTAGCCAGTACCCATAGTGCCATTTCCTAGTTTGATTGCTAAGACTAAAAATGAAAGCACCGCCTACTCATTTGCATAATGAAGAAGAACCGCATACAGAAATGTAAAAGGAAATTCCAAAAGGAAACGTAAAAACCAACTCCTGAAGAAATGTTTAAAGAAAGTAATACCGAAGTAAAAAAGTAAATTGGAAGTACATAGGAGGGGAAATGAAAGCAAATTTAAAAGGAAATGTAAAAAGCAATAAAGAAATGTAAAAAGGAAAGTAAATAATAGGGGCTGTAATACAAAGGAAAGTACAATTCATGGCATTTTATTTATTTTTGAGTATTTATTTTAAATTTTGGCAGTTTGGTCCTCCATAGAAGGCCTCCATGAGAACCAAAAAAAAAAAATCCATCTAAGGAAAATGGAGATACACCCCCTCAAAGAGATGCACCCCGGCCCCATTCATTGCTTTCTAACTGCGGTAAGGTAACATGCAGTTTGACTGACTAGCGAAGTTGATTTGAATTAGAATTGTGATAGCGTGGGTTGAAAATCAATTTTGCGAAGTTACTGTATACAGTTAGCCTATGTTATGCGATTTGTATTAGCAATATATGATATATGTATCTTCAAAGGGAAAGTGCACATTTTTAAATGATAAGTCCATGTCTGAAGCAAGCTAACGTTAGCTACACAGTGTTAAACACCGTAGCACGGTAGATTATAGAAACATTTAATGTAACCTACCCTTTGTAGACATACGTATGTTTTAATGCTCAAGTTAACTTAAGTTAGATATGGAATAATTTAACTGCAGCTAAGACTAATGAGATTGTTTCTTTCTCCTTACTTTTAGGTTTTGTCCCGTAACCTGCCCTTTCACGTGGCTGTCTTTGATCTGTTATATAAATAAAATGATAATCCAGGATTTATCAAAACGAACTGAGAGGTCAATGACTAAATTAAGGGTTCATTTTAAACCCATTTTGGCATGTTTTTATAACAGCACTTCAGTGCACAATGACTGACTTATTTTGTCTCTGCTTTACAGACTAACATTACCAACAGAGATTTTAGAAAACCAACATGACCCTAAGATGATCTGTGGCAAGAAGCTTGCAGGTTTTTATAGATTTAAGGGAGTGCAATACTTAGGGGTACAGTTTAGTTTGTTTTGGCAGTTGGCTTCCATGGACAGAGAGGCATATGACAAGTGGATCTTTAGTTTGCGAAATGTGATATCAAATACAGGAACCAAGTGTTGAAATAAGAGGATGGGAGGCGTGATGATACGATCAATCAACTAGGTTGTTTAAAAGCTGCAGATGAAGCCGTCATTAACCTAAAGAAGCCATCACAGATAGACTACAGACAGACTGTTTTGGGTTGCACTGCAGGCCAAATGAAACTGTTATAGGGAGGAGGAAGGCAGAGTAGTCAGCGAGTAGAAAGTCAGGGGACTTGAGCTGTATGAGGCTGATGTAAGGATCAGGGGTGTCTGGTCAAAGTTAACCTTGTGTGGTGAGCGCCTGCTTATACAGAATCCTGCAGGCTTCATTGACTGACCATATGTAGATTTTAAATGAGCAAGTTTGGATCTGGATAGGTGAGGCTGCAGGTGCCAGAGTTCAGTTTGGTCATTAGCAGTATGTTTATGCTATTCAGGAGGCTTTCATGGATCTGGTTTACAGCATGGGTTTGTTTGTATGTAAACATTTGTTTTTTCCATTCCAGATCATACATCCTAGACTGTTTGCCACAAATAAAAAAAAAACGTTAACACTACTGCTTTTGTCATTTTTCTTCCAAACTAAGCCTTTTTTATTTTTTAAATCTATTCAAGAATTTAATTGTTTAGTATTCATTTGTAAGTAGGTCTATGGATATAATTCAGATCAGAGCTCTAGGTGAACCACATAATGCAACGTCTTGTCCTGATGGAAGTGAAGATGGTATCTTGGTCCAATCAACAGCATGGGCCATACAATGCGCTGGTTTTATAAATCTATAACTTATTTATCTACAGTTTATAGGTTCACTGTATAATACCATAAGGTAGGCCTATCTACAGTGCCTTGCAAAAGTATTCACCCCCCTTGGCATTTTTCATGTTTTGTTGCCTCACAACCTGGAATTAGAACGGATTGTTTGAAGGTTTGCATCATTTTATCCACAGAACATGCCTACAACTTTGAAGGTGTGATTTTTTTTTTTATTGTGAAGTAAACAACAAATAGGACAAAATAACAGAAAACTTCAGCGTGCATAACTATTCACCCCCCTAAAGTTAGTACTTTGTAGAGCCACCTTTTACGGCAATTACAGCTGCAAGTCGCTTTGGATAAGTCTCTATGAGCTTGCCACATCTTGCCACTGGGATTTTTGCCCATTCCTCAAGGCAAAACTGCTCCAGCTCTTTCATGTTGGATGGTTTCCGCTTGTGAACAGCAATCTTCAAGACTGACCACAGATTCTCAATTGGATTGAGATCTGGGCTTTGACTAGGCCATTCAACACATTTAAATGTTTCCCTTTAAACCACTCGAGTGTCGCTTTAGCAGTATGCTTCGGGTCATTGTCCTGCTGAAAGGTGAACCTCCGTCCCAGTCTCAAATCACAGGCAGACTGAAACAGGTTTTGCTCAAGAATATCCCTGTATTTAGCACCATCCATCTTTCCCTCGACTCGAATCAGTTTCCCAGTCCCTGCTGCTGAAAAACATCCCCACTGCATGATGCTGCCACCACCATGTTTCACTGTGGGGATGGTGTTCTTGGGGTGATGGGATGTGTTGGGTTTGCGCCACACATAGCGTTTTCCTTGGTGGCCGAAAAGTTCAATTTTAGTCTCATCTGACCAGAGCACCTTCCTCCATACATTTGGGGAGTCGCCCACATGCCTTTTGGCAAACTCAAAACGAGCCATCTTATTTTTAACACTAAGCAATGGCTTTTTTCTGGCCACTCTTCCATAAAGCCCAGCTCTATGGAGTGTACGGCCTATTGTGGTCCCATGCGCAGATACACCAGTCTCTGCTGTGGAACTCTGCAGCTCCTTTAGGGTTACCTTTGGTCTCTGTGCTGCCTCTCTGATTAATGCCCTCCTTGCCCGGTCTGTGAGTTTTGGTGTGCGGCCCTCTCTTGGCAGGTTTGTTGTGGTACCATGTTCTTTCCATTTGAAGATGATGGATTTGATGGTGCTCCGGGGGATCATCAAAGATTTGGATATTTTTTTATAACCCAACCCTGACTAGTACTTCTCAACAACTTTGTCCCTGACTTGTTTGGAGAGCTCCTTGGTCTTCATGGTGTGATGCCTCTTGCTTAGTGGTGTTGCAGCCTCTGGGACCTTTCAGAAAAGGTGTGTTTATACTGACAGATCATGTGACACTTAGATAACACACAGGTGGACTTCATTTCACTAATTATGTTACTTCTGAAGGTAATTGGTTGCACCAGAACTTTTGAGGGGCTTCATAGCAAAGGGGGTGAATACATATGCACATGCCAATTTCCAGATTTTTATTTTAAAAAATAATTTTTTACATATATTTTTTTCTCGTTTCACTTCACCAACTTAGACTATTTTGTGCAGATCCATCACATAAAATTCAGATTAAAAAAACATTTAAATTACAGGTTGTAATGTAACAAAATAAGTAACAAGCCAAGGGGGGTGAATACTTTTGCGAGGCACTGTATTTATATTTTTAGCGTGGAATGATTTTAGACACACGTTACCTAATGCTAATTCAGGCTATCGGTTTGTTTGTCCGGTAGTAGTCTACTAGGCTAGAATATTGGAGCCTGGTGCCCGTCCTAAACAACTATGTAATTTGATGCTGTTTTCAGAGTACACGTTTTAAATATTGTACCCTTTAGGTAAACGATTATATAACATGTAAAGATAATGCGTTTTACCATATATATATATCGCAAAATATTCATTATTTCGCTCACAGTAATAGTATACTGTATAATAGTATAATTCCGCGAGTTGAATGTGCGCGTATGGCCATAGGCTAACTGAATAGCCTGCACTAACCACTTACCCAGTCTGATTTTGGACAGCGTCTTACCATGGAAGGGTGAGCAAAACTCATACTGATCCGTGGAATGGGATCCCCTTGTCCTATCCACGTAACAGCGCAGCACACGTACAGGGCACAGACACTTCAGGGAGCGCAGTACTAAGTACTAAGTACACAAAGGATGAACGGAGAGGGCCTGTAAATCACTGACACACTTGGAGGTGGCCAAGGCCAACAACAAAGCCGTCTTGAGTGACGCCTTTATACTGCAAGTCTCCATGGGCTTGAACGGAGCCCGAGACAGTCCATTCAGAACCAACCCGAGCTCCCAGGAGGGAGTGAGTGGTTTAGACACCGGGCACAGCCTGCGACCACCTCTCATGAAGCGAGACACGAGCGGGTGAGCACCAAAAGTCTTTCCATTAAAGCTGACATGGCAAGCCGGTAGGGCTGCCAGGTAAACTTTGACTGTGGAAAAGGCTCTGTCATTGTCCAGTAGCCCCTGGAGGAATAATAGGATATTCCCCAGGTTGCATTGGAACAACACAAAAGCCCGCTACTCACTTCAGGACTCGAATACACGTCATCTCAGGTCATACAGAGACCTAGTGGACGCTGCTCCGGTGCTCTGAATAGTGGTGACCACCCCGGGGTGTAACCTGTCAGTGGTCAACCTCAGCCTTTCAGGGGTTCTCGTCGTTCGCCTGGAACAGTAAGTCCGGGCGGAACGGGAGCAGCCAAGGCTCCCCCACCACCTAGCTGTATATATCCGCCACCCATGGTTTGGTCAACCATCGAGGGGCTACTAATATCAGCGACAGACTCTGTGACCTCACACGGGCCAGCACGGCCGGCATCAGAGCTGTAGGGGGCAGCCTGTCTGCAGGCCACGCGTGCGTTAGAGCATCTACGCCCAGAGGAGCACCTGCTTCTCGTAGAGAGAAGTAAAGGAGACACTGGGCACTGGCCGCCGAGGTTGAGAGATCGACGGACGCTTCTCCATAGCGACACCAAATCTTCTGTACCACCTCCGGATGCAGACGCCACTCTCCGGGCGGGATTTCTCCCTGGGAGAGAAGGTCTGCACCAGTATTCAGGTGACCGGGGGCATGAGTCGCTCTGAGCGACCTCAGGTCCACTGCACACCACAGTAGTAGCTGCCTGGCCAACTTGTGAAGTGTACAGGAGCGGGTTCCACGCTGTTGAATTACAAAGCCACCACGGTTGTGTTGTCTGTTACACATCCTGGTTGCACAGCAACGGGAGAAACCGTTTCAGCACCAGGAAGACCGTGAGCAGTTCCAGGTGATTGATGCGAAGACGGCGTTGAGACGCATCCCCCGCACCGCTCACCGGAAGTCCCTCGCAGACGCCCTCCCCATCCTGTGAGGGAGGTATCTGTGGTCACTACGCGCCTGCGTACTACAGGGCCCAATAGGGTGCCCGTCAGCAGCAGCGCTCTGTTCCGCCACGCCGCCAGCGCCACAACGTGTTGACCCTCAGGGATAAATCCAGCCTCCTTGGGGGCATAACACTCTGGCTGCCAGCCAGTATTGGAAGGCCCGCATGCGGAGGAAAACCGGCCAGCCACTTGTAAAAGTTCTGGGCGCGGTCCCGGGAAAGAAAGGCACGGTTCAGAACCGAGCGGAAGGTTATTCCCAAGAACGTTACGCACTGGGAGGGAACCAGACAGCTCTTTTCGAGGTTCAAAAAAACTGAGGGAGGCAATATGGGACAAGAGAACACTCGTGCGCTCCATCGCCTCCTCTCTCATGCCTGCGCACAATAACCAATCGCGCACTTGGTAAACGTTCGGCGTGCCAGTGAGAGTCTGAAGGGGAGAACCTGGAACTCAAACACCTGACCTTTGAATGCAAACCTGAGGAACTTCCTGTGTGGGGGGAGGACAGAAATGTGAAAATAAGCATCCTTGGGTCTATGGTTGTAAACCAATCGCCCTGACGGATACTGCATAAGAGGCCTCTGATCATCAGTATTTTGAACTGCAATACAGTCAAGTGGCTGTTTAATTGCCTCAGGTCCAGAATGGAGCGTACCCCCCCCCCCTTTTTTTTCAGCACCAGGAAATACCGCGAGTAGAACCCGCTGTGTGCCTCCGTCAGTGCCACTCACAGCCCCTTTTTCTGTTGGAGAGAACATATCTCCTCCGCTAGAACAGGGGCAAGCTCCTCTGACACAGAGGTCTCTATGATCCCCACAAACCGAGGTGGGCTGCTCTGATACTGGAGTCTGTACCCGCACTCTACGGTCTGAAAAACCCATGCGCTCCTGGTGCATGCACACCAGAGCCACAGCCCCTGGCTGGGGAGCCCACAACCCTGAGGGGAGAGGCGTGACCCAGCTGAGGCTTTATAGGGTTAACTTAGTCAACGTGGTCCGAGTCTGCACCAACTGGAGGCTGTTTCGCTCATCAGGGCCGCTGCTGCTTCTTCTCTCGGAAGGAGTCAGACTGGGACCTCTTTGGCGCAAACTGATACTTTGCCCATGTTCATCCGCGTTGGAACCCCACCGGCGCCTGCGTAGCAGAAACCTGGGGGGCAGCACGTGGAGGGCGAGCAGGTGAAGCTCACACCTACCCGGACGGGAGGGGGGGAAGGCTTCGCCTTTTTCTCAGGCTGAGATGGGACCAGTGCGGACAGGGCCTCCCCTGTCGACTTCCGCTGCTCCATTCGGGCCGTCAGCTTCCCCACCGAGGCACCGAAGAGCCCGGCAGGGTCCAACGACTCTTCGAGGAAAGCAGCCATCTCTTTAAGCGGGGTCTTAGCAACGTCCAACCAGATGGAACGTTGCGCCACCACCATAGCTGCCATGGACCTGCCCGTCTGCGCTGCCACTCCTCTCAGGGAGCGCAGAGAGAGGTCCATAAGCATACGGCTGATGTCCCACAGCTCGGAGATGTCATCGTCCTGGACCGACTCAGCCATCTCCTGCTGGACCACGGCTTGTTACGCCAGGAGAATCGAAACCACGTTCACACTCCTGGCTGCCAAGGCTAAGGCCTTGTAGGACGCCCCCAGTACAGAAAAGAGCTCTCTATGCTTCTGTTCAGGGAGGCGGGCTCCCGAAGCATATGAGGAAGTAGTGGGGGGCAAGGTGCTCCGGCACTACAAGCTCCATAGGGAGCGGGGTGTCTACCCCCAACCTGGACTGGTCGTGCACCTCCATGATGCTATATCCAGCCAACTGCACACATGCAAAGGCTGGTCTAGACCAGGGGGCGCGCAGATCCGACAGGAAGTCCGGCATCATGGGGATGGACTTCCTCGGGGGAGGAGAGACCACCGGCATGAAGCGACCATCCAACAAGGACCGGGCTGGATGGCTGGGGGATGCCCACGCAGGTGCACGCCTGGTGATAAGGACCGGTAGCGAGACGAGCGCACCTCAGCTGGCTGAGAGAGCGCGTCCGTCATAAAGTCCGTGTCCCCCAGTGAACCAGCTGACGCACAGCACCTCGTCTTCCTTGTCTGCTATGGTCACCAGGTTCCTGGGGGACCTGTGTGTCATGACAAGTGGGCATGAGGGAAGAGGAGAGAGCCCCCCAATAGAGAGCTCGTCTCCACTTGGAGGGGCAGCCTCAACAGGCAGAAGAGCGGCAGCACTCTGCCTCTTCTTTCTAGCCCCCTTGGACGTCGACATCCCACTACTGGGTAGGGGGGACGGCAGCCCAAGCCAACCAAGCTAACCAGGTATAGGCGCACGACTTTGCTAGCTCAGAGAGCAGCAAGGTCGTCGACACCGCGAGGCAGCTGCAGCTAGCTAGCTCCGAGAGCTAGCTCAGCAGTAGCTAGTGAAGTAGCTTGAGGTACCCCGTAGGTCCGCAGACAAAAAGGGGAGAATCTAACCACCTCGGTAACTACACACTCGGACTGATAGAATACGGCAAGGCACGTGTTTGGAAACGGGGCACAGGCTGTCAACTAACACCCCATGAGGTCACCGAAGCAACAGGAGGTGAGGTACTGAGGAGGCCGTCTGCTAGCTAGCCACCACGTGGGCGCTGGCTTAGCAGTAGCCTAGCAGTAGCTTACTGCTTAGCAATGCCCCGCAGGCCGTAGTCAAAACGGGGGAAACTAACCATGGTTACGACTATAAACAGAAAACTAGCTAGCAGTAGCTTAGTGGTTAGTGATGCCCCGCAGGCCCGTAGGCAAAACGGGGGAAGCTAACCACGGTTACGACCATTTATAACTAGAAAACAGCAAGGCACACATTCGAAAACGGGGTACAGGCAGTTAACTAACACCCCACAAGGTCACCGAAGCAACAGGAGGTGAGGTACCGAGGAGGCCGTCTGCTTGCTAGCCACCACATGGGCGCTAGCTTAGCAGTAGCCTAGCAGTAGCTTAGTGCTTAGCAATGCCCTGCAGGCTGTAGGCAAAACGGGGGAAACTAACCATGGTTACGACTATAACCAGAAAACTAGCTAGCAGTAGCTTAGTGGTTAGTGATGCCCCGCAGGCCCGTAGGCAAAACGGGGGAAGCTAACCACGGTTACGACCATTTATAACTAGAAAACAGCAAGGCACACATTCGAAAACGGGGTACAGGCAGTTAACTAACACCCCACAAGGTCACCGAAGCAACAGGAGGTGAGGTACCGAGGAGGCCGTCTGCTTGCTAGCCACCACATGGGCGCTAGCTTAGCAATAGCCTAGCAGTAGCTTAGTGCTTAGCAATGCCCTGCAGGCTGTAGGCAAAACGGGGGAAACTAACCATGGTTACGACTATAACCAGAAAACTAGCTTAGCAGTAGCCTAGCAGTAGCTAGCTATGCGGTAAGCGATGCCCTACAGGCCCATAGGCAAAACGGGGGACACTAACCACGTTGCCACCAACACTCTGACTGATAGAAAACAGCAAGGCACACGTTCGAAAACGGTGCACGAGGTGGAACGAAGTGGCTAACAGGCACGGTGGAAAGGAACTAGCTCGCCACCGGGAGCTAGAAACCTCGCCTGCTGTGGTGCTATGTTAAGTAGTGCAACGGAAAGCAGAAAAAACGCCGAAGGCAAGAGAAAACTTTTTACCTTGCTAGCAAGGAGAAAATCCTCTGACCGAACAGCGTCTTCACCGAAGATAAGGTTAACTAGACAGGAGGACACCGTTAATGTTCACACCTGGCTGAATGATCAAAATCTGGAGTGAGATGGGTCTGCAACTGTATTTATAGAGTAGCTGACGTGGATGCGCGTGACTCTTAAAGTCTCACGAGCCTTGTTGATTACAAGGCGCTGTTGTATAAGGGTTCAGTGAATGATGCATGCTCTCAGAGCGTTTCCCATAGAGAGGAGTCGAACGTATCGACTGTAATAGAACAGAAATTAATAGTTCACCCCTCGACTGGGTCTTCGGGTCTGATTTGTTCGTTCAATTTTCACGTGATAGATAGGCTCAGCATAGAAAAGAGAAATGTTTAGTTCGCCATGGTTATGTAGTGACATAGTTATGATTGACTCACTATGATAATTAAGTCCCCTAAAAGCAGTTGCAATATACTACTTTACTGAAACGTGATGTATTGTATTTAGCCAAAAACTCTTGATATTGATGTAACAGTTGGTGTAATATTGATGTAGCCTATTTATTTATTATCAGGTTGTCCTTGTTAAGTTTTTGCATTTAGCAATAACGTGCTGTATACACACCCTTACACGCTTACATCCTACATACTAAAACAAATATGTTAAATACAAACAAATAAGTAATATCACACCATACAGCCAAATAACAATCACACTTGCTAAGCCTAGCAGAGTAGCAGTCACATGAAAAGTGAACGAAAGACTGGAAAGACAGGACAGGAAACAGAAATGAGTAGTTCACCCCTCGACTGGGCCTGAGTCGTTCATTTAGTTTTTGCGTGACAGCCGCATAAGCACAGTAGGCCTTTAGGAAAGAGAAAAGAGTAGTTCACCCTTGAACTGGGTCATTCGTTCACTGGTCACGTGATAGCTGCATAGGCACAAGAGATCAGGAAACATGAATTAGTAGCTCACCCTTAGGGTCTGAGTCTTCTGAGCCTTTCGTTCACTTGTAACGTGACTGCTTCATGCTTAAATTATGACTACGTTCATAAGTGATCGTTATTGACTTTTGGATTATTACACGTCAGTTTAAATGCATTACCCCCCCGCCCCCCGTCCAATGAACGAAATGAATGAAAAGACTCAAAAGATGAGTGGTTCATTTTACTGAACGAGAGTTAAAGAACCAAGTCACTAAAAGGAACCGATCTTCCCATCACTACGTTGGAGCAGATTGCAGTAATTCCGACATGGAGATCATTTGATCGAGACTGGCTGGGTTGTTTGCAAAATTCACCCAATAGGATATTAGATTCCGCCCCCTGCCACTGATTGATGAAGTTGACAGATTTATTTATTTCACAGTGCACAGAACACACTTCCATAAAAGAAATATATACATTGTTAAATGTGACAATAAATAAAAAAAAATTGAAATAAATAATTAAATACTGAAATGTATAGTTATATAAATAAATAATTAATAAAATATGTACATAAATAATGAAATGTTACATTTAATTATTTCAGGCAACATTTCACTTTTTATTTATTTAATTATTTAATATTGTCACAAATTGTCCTCCTATATACATACATTTGTATATATATGTGTATGCATATTTATATATATATATATGTATGTTTGTACGTATGTATATACTGTATATACAGTATATACAGTATATGTGTATATATGTATATATTTGATGTTCCCCTCCTCAATACCTTTTGTCTGTCTTATGTTTATTGAATTTCAAATGTTATATTGTTTAATATTCTATGCAATGTACAGTGACCATGGGTGTCTAGAAAGGCGCCTATAAATTAAATGTATTATTATTATTATTATCATTTTCTCTCTCTTTTGCCCTCCTCCTACTCTCTCTTTTCCAGGCCCCGGTCTTCCTTCTTTTCCTGGACTGTGTGTGGCAGCTTTTGTCCCAGTATCCCTCACGCTTTCAGCTCACGGGTGACTTCCTGCTGGCGCTTCACGACAGTGTGCACCTTCCCCTCTTTAGCAGCTTCCTGGCCAACTGCCAGCGGGAGCGCTGCAAACGCACACAGGTACAGGTATGGAATGAGATTTGTGCCAAATATCTACAAAAATAGGACAATAAAAGCGAAGCAAATCCCAAAACGAAAAAAAGAGGAAAACCAAAAGCATAACAAAACGCAAAAAAAAATAAAAAAGCTAAACTGAACTCCAAAACCAAAATATAAGAAAACAATAAGCAAAACTAAAATCTAAATAATAAGAAAGCTTTTTGTTGATGGTTTTTGGTTTTGTCATTTTAATACACAGCTTTCTTTGTTCTTTTCTTTTATTATGTGTGTTACCTGGCTACACTTTAACCAACACAGGACATATATTGAGGTTCTTTATTCGGAGGTATAGGTAGTCTCCATTTAAAGTTAATAATACATTGCAGTGTTTTTAAAAATATTAAATAAAATGACACCTAACTGCAGAACAAGCTATAGAACATATTTATTCATCTGTGCCTTAGACCCACCGCTTACAGAGGGCACTGTATATTAGCCTCAGTTGCAAAGTTTGCAGCCTGGCTGAGAGCACTTTTTAGTTGTTGTTTTTTTAAGAAGAGCTCTCTGCTCTGTCATAGGGAAATTGCCCAGAGGTGACTCATTGATGCACAGTAGCATGCTCAGAAAAGAGAGCCTTTCCTGCTCCGCTACGCCTGCTGTCCTGTCTACTTGTCTGATAAGGTTACGTTTGTGAACGAGTGACGTTAGATAACTCTCACATCACAAATATTTGATCATGAAACAAGTTAGAACATTCAAATATTGTAGTCGCCACCACAAATGTTACACATTTTAGAACTAGAAGGCATTTATTTTCCTACTACGGGGGCATAGTTAGGAAACCTTGAGCCACTCCCTATACTATAGTGTCGCAATCTGACTCGAGGCACGACAAAAAGGTGGAGACCACACAGCGTACTTAGCAACCATAAATTCCTTTATTTAGGAGCCCACCACTCGAGTTAGCCATAGACAGACCAACAACACCATAGAATAAGCTCTAAAAACACATTTGTTCCCTATTGCATATTAGTGGGAATACTTTATCCCACGGGAGTTTTGTCATTCTTAGGAAATAAAATAAGATAAAATAAATGGCTGTTTCTTTTAATGCTGTTTTGTCCTCTTCCTTATATGATTTTCTGCTTGCCTTGTGTAAAGCCCATTGAATTGCCTCTGTGTATGAAATGTGCTATACAACTCAAATCGATTTGATTTGATTTGATTTTGTCACCGCATTTACCTTTCGAAAATCGGTGTGGAAGGCCGGTGTGTGGAATCGGGTTTACCCACCAAAAGACAGGGCATAGCCCAACTAATGGAAGAGGGTTCAGCTATACCATTATCTAGCATATGTGACACTTCTGACTCTACAATCCTCTTTTCTGGAGAAACCCTATGAAACCTCTGAGCAATGGCCTAAGCATCCCCCACGTCAACATCATGTAGTATTGAGGTAGTGCAGGCAGGAGTATCGTAGAACAGACCGGGATAACCTCTAATGATCTCAACCAATTGTTTATATTTATCGTCATCCAAATGTCCAAGGATTGTTTTCAACAGTTTTCTAGTGTCTCTGAATTGCTAAGTCAGGGTTGTAACACCCTCTTCAGAAAGCCCATCCTCCTCCTCAATTGTCGACATGGAATCACATTCTAACAAAGCTGGATAACAGGGGCTGCCCTAACCCAAAGGAGCATGATAGGGTTTGAGTAAATGACATGACACATTTTTTTTGTTTATACGGCATGTCGATCAGGTAATTTTGATCTGAAACCTGACGGATGACCCTATAAAGACCAAAGAACTTGAAAAGGGGACTCCACAAGCGGCAGCAGAACCAAGACTTGGTCATCAGCACTGAACTCCCTTCTCTCCACACTGCGGTCGAATAATCGTTTAATTTGTTCTTGAGAAACCTGCTATTTCTGTTTGGCCATTGTTCCAGCCTCGTACAGTCTTTGCCTGAAACCGTTCACATACGTAATCAAGTTCTGTGGAGGTGACAGGTGACATCAACTGATCACGCACCACAGACAACGGACCACGGATAGTGTGCGCAAAAACCAGCTCATTAGGGCTAAACCCTGTACTCTCCTGTACCATCTCCCTAGCCGTCAACAAAAGCTAAGGAAACCCTTCTTCCCAATCCGCCTTCAGCTCAGTGCAGTAGATGCTGATGAAAACGCTCTAATGTGCCCTGGCTTTGGGGATGGTAAGCTGAGGCCTTGTTATGCCTTATGCGCAGTTGATGGAGGACTTGGGCAAATAGACGAGACGTAAATATTGACCCCTGATCACTCTGGATAATTTTGGGAATCCCAAGCATCGATATAAACTGGCCGAGGGCCCGGAATACTGACTTTGCAGTGATAGTATGCAGATGATAGGCAGCCCGATATGTAGTTGACAGACACATTATAGTTAACAAGTAAGAACGGCCAGATTTGGACCGGGGAAGGTGTCCCACGCCGTGTCAATAATCAGATGCTCGAACGGCTAACCCAACTCAGGGATTGGATATAAAAGAGCAGGACTTATTTATTTGGTTTACTGGTGACTCGTCTTTATATAGCCAGCAACGTCACGTACTCCCGTCACGCACTCCCGAGGCCCAAAAAATGTCTGGAGCACCCGATTGTAGGTTTTCTTCTTCACCCTTATGACCTGCAACGTTATTGTCTGCTGTCTGAACTACTGATGTCCTGAACTTTTCAGGCAGTACAATCTGCACAAGAAAATCCCCACAGAATGTTTCCTGATGAGAAGCCCACACCCTAAGCAACAGGCCATCCTGGAGGAAATACCCGTGCCCAACTTTCCCTACCTGAGCTGCAGGTAAAACCAGATTGTACCTGTCACTCAGAGACAGGTCCTCTCGTTGTTCTCTCACCAGCTCTGAACGTGAAACAGAAAGACCAGCAGGCAGTGACATGGCAAACTTCTGAACCTCAGACCTCCCTGAATCCGCAGGACCATCACCCAGAGCAGCAGTCATTGGCCAGGTCACGACACAGACAGTTGCCACAACATTCTGCTCTTCCAGAACATCAATTATAGAACCCAAAAATTTGGTCGCAGGGCCCTTCGGTACGGGACCCTAACCCTAACCCCTCCAATACCGGACCCTAACCCTAACCCTTCTGGTACTGGACCCTAACCCTAACCCTAGCCCCGCCGGTACCGGACCTTTGTCCAATCTCACCCCAACTGCACCTTTGACATCTGGCTACACTAGGCCCCTCGCCAGGTCATTCCCTAAAATGACGTGAACCGCCTCAACCGGTAACTTGGGGTGCACACCAAACTCTGCCTCTCCCTGTGCTAACTCACAGGACAGAAACAATATATTAGATATTAGATCCATCCCTCTCCCGGCTTATGCTGGTCCCTAAACCGTTGGCGATATGCCTCCGGAACCAATTTGTAAGCCCTCAAAACAGCGGATTTAACTGGCACGTAATCTCTACAGTCCTCGGGAGACACAGCAGAGTAAACTGCCTGAGTCTTACCCATAATGACACACTATAACAGAGTCCGCTCCTCATCAGGCCAGCATCTAGACTCAGCAACACGCACAAACAAAAGAAAATGTCCACTTACGCTTCATCAAATTTTGGGGACAACCTCAAATTGTTCGCAACATCAAAACATGAGCCAACGTACTCATTCAAAGGAAATGCCGACATTTTACCATCCCTAATCAACGTGAACTTCTCCAATTCCACCTCCATTTTTATTTGTTCCTTTTTCAACTTAATTACCTCCAACACCCTTTCATAGTCCAACTTCAACAGCAGCAACTCTTTCTGCTTAACTAACAAGCTACAGTCGCACTAATCCCACTCTTACCTCCATCTTCCCCAAACAATCCACGTTCCTGCAAGCTGCCACGTAAGAGGCTCTACAGGCTCTCTTTGGACCGCCTGATGTCCACCTCAACCTTCTAATGCTGAGCAATTTTCACCAGCTGTGCTTTGGTGCCCTGTTCCAGCAGCTACTCCCTCAGAGACTGAAAAAACTCCACCACCATGGTAGCCATCATGAACCACCGTGATCACACAAATATTATAAAAAATATATACTTATGTTAAATTTAGCGTCAGTTTCGTTCTATCCCCCAAAAAATTATTTTACTGCCACAGCAAGTGCTCTTTTTCTCAACCATCTTCTATGTCCACGATTTCCACAGCATCTGTCCCAGATCTACACGCCGGTGAGTGGCTGGAGGGACGGGGTGCCTCGGGGCACCTTGCCGGATCCCTCGGACCCTCCACTGCCTCCGGTATGGGACTGGGCTCTACAATACAGCAGTCAGAGGCGAGCTTGCTTCACTCAGCCTGTGCTCCCCAGTCCCCAGGTTCCGCCCCTGCTTAACGGCAACCTCAACACCAGCCCCGATGCACACAGGGTAAGAGAAACTGGGGGTTAAGTTGAAAGGCCACTATTGTATGATTCCAATTACACAAACTAAAATAGGATTGATTTTCTGTTTAAGTTGCCCAATACCAAGTGATAATGGCCAATGGTGATACACACTGTAATGCCGCTACACCCCTTTGTAATATTTATAGTTTTTTCAATATAATTTTGTCAGAGAAGGTAGCCTATGGAGATTGTGCAGATGATTTCATATACAGTTAGGCCCAAAAATATTTGGACAGTGACACAAGTTTTGTTATTTTAGCTGTTTACGAAAACATATTCAGGATACAATTATATAATCAATATGGGCTTAAAGTGCAGAGTCTCAGCTGTAATTTGAGAGTATTCACATCCAAATTGGAGCAAGGGTTTAGGAATTACAGCTCTTTAATACGTAGCCGCCTCTTTTTCAAGGGACCAAAAGTAATTGGACAATTGACTCAGAAGGCTGCAAAAAATAACAACGCTGCATGGGCTCTTCCCTCATTAACCTGTCATCAATTAAGCAGTTAAAAGGTCTGGAGTTGATTCCAGGTGTGGCGTTTGCATTTGGAAGCTGTTGCTGTGAACACACAACATGCGGTCAAAGGAGCTCTCAATGGAGGTGAAACAGACCATCCTGAGGCTGAAAAAAAAGAAGAAATCCATCAGAGAGATAGCAGAAATGTTAGGAGTGGCCAAATCAACAGTTTGGTACAGTCTGAGAAAAAAAGAGTGCACTGGTGAGCTTGGGAACTCAAAAAGGCCTGGACGTCCACGGAAGACAACAGTGGTGGATGATCGCAGAATCCTTTCCATGGTGAAGAAAAACCCCTTCACAACATCCACTCAAGTGAAGAACACTCTCCAGGAAGTAGGTGTTTCAGTATCTAAGTCTACCATAAAGAGAAGACTTCATGAGAGTAAATACAAAGGATTCACCACAAGGTGCAAACCATTAATCAGCCTCAAAAATAGAAAGGCCAGAATTGACTTTGCCAAAAAACACCTGAAGAAGCCAACCCAGTTCTGGAACAGCATTCTTTGGACAGATGAGACTAAGATCAACCTGTACCAGAATGATGGGAAGAAGAAAGTTTGGAGGAGAATTGGAACAGCTCATGATCCAAAGCACACCACATCTTCTGTAAAACATGGTGGAGGCAGTGTGATGGCATGGTCATGCATGGCTTCCAATGGCACTGGGTCAGGTGTGTTTATTGATGATGTGACAAAAGACAGAAGCAGCCGGATGAATTCTGAAGTGTATAGGGATATACTTTCTGCTCAGATTCAGCCAAATGCAGCAAAGTTGATTGGACGGCGCTTCACAGTACAGATGGACAATGACCCAAAACATACTGCAAAAGCAACCCAGGAGTTTTTTAAAGCAAAGAAGTGGAATATTCTGCAATGGCCGAGTCAATCACCAGATCTCAACCCAATCGAGCATGCATTTCACTTGCTCAAGACAAAACTTAAGGCAGAAAGACCCACAAACAAGCAACAACTGAAGACCGCTGCAGTAAAGGCCTGGCAAAGCATCACAAAGGAGGAAACCCAGCGTTTGGTGATGTCCATGGGTTCCAGACTTCAGGCAGTCATTGCCTGCAAAGGATTCTCAACAAAATATTAAAAAGTAACATTTTACTTGGGGTTATGTTTATTTGTCCAATTACTTTTGAGCCCCTGAAATGAGGAGCGTTTGTATAAAAATAGCTACAATTCCTACATGTTTAATCATATATTTTTGTTCAACCCCTTGAATTAAACCTTAAAGTCTGCACTTCAATTCCGTTGTAGTTGTTTCATTTCAAATCCAATGTGGTGGCATGCAGAGCCCAAATCATGAAGATTGTGTCACTGTCCAAATATTTTTGGGCCTAACTGTACCACGTGATAGGTAGGTGTTGCCATCTTGGGCGTCAGAAAACGAAAATCAAGCAAAACACGTAGTCACAGGTTCTCAGTAAGGATAGTTGATACAACAGATTTTCTTTTTGATCCGACACCAAGCAATACCATGTCAAGTATCCCGATACCAATACTTTAAAAATACTTCTTGTGTACATAAAAGGGGGGATATCTTTTAAAGTAAATTTTGAACGAATCTTTAAAATCACTTAGGAGTAATGAGTAGTCTCAGAATGATTAATTAATTTTGGTCACGCATGCGCAACAACAGTTGTGTTTGACTCATTTGTTCATTTCATTCAGCATAGGCTTAGTATAGGAAACAGAAATGAGTAGGTTACCCCTCAACTGGGTCGTCTGAGTCGTTCATTCATTTGCAGTGGTGGACAGTAACAAAGTACAGTTCTTAGCTTCACATGTAGTCGTTACTATAATGTGGTGTTACGTCCCTTCAGGTGTAAGGCCTGTCTAGGGACATGAAGGGTCCAACATGGTCCAGAGACTGAGTGGATGGGGTGAAAATGGACACACGGAGACAACCCAAGGACATAAAAATGAATAGTATTTATTAACAGGTACCAAAACAAAAAGGGATACCATAGCTATCCGAACGGTGCCAAATCAAAGAAACAAACAAAAAAACTAAGCTGCCTACCACAAGCTAGCTATCAAAAATTACAAGGGGTGACATCGCTCCTAAACTAATGATTCCAAAACAGAGAATACTCTGTGATGTTTAAATGTAAACCCACGGGTATCTAAACTAGCCGAGCTCCGGGACAAAAGAAACACAGTACAGAGTATTGGAAAAACAGGGCTAGACTTAACAAAACAAAACCTCAGTACCAAGGACTGGCTATACAGGGAAAATGATACTGAACAAAATAAACACTGCATCGAACACAGGACCAAAAAAAGGGGAAAACAGAAAACGCACAAAATAAACACTATAGTATACAGGATCCAAACGAGGATAAGGAGGTAAACCAAACAAAAAGCTGTATTTAATATGGGGAAGGATCAAATGGGAAAACTGATAAACAGATTTTGTAGTCTAGCGACACACGCTAGCTACCTAGCGAACAGAGAGATGACACACGGGATAAACCTAAAACACTAACGAACACTAAAAACACACAACACCAAACGGACAGACCTTATCAAATGAGACCGAGTTTAAGTAACACAACTAACAAAACACCATACAAGGTTATCTCGGTCTGGGGAGACTGCTGGGGAGAAGGGTTTAAAACTAGACGGATCGGCTCCTGATTGGTCGGCTGATGGTGTGTTATGAGTGGGAGGGAACCAACGGAAAGCAGGCGGCTGATCTGAATTAAGGGAATAGCGAAGAGAAAACAGAAGGGACGACAAGACAACACACATATACACATACACAAAACAATCCAATATGGACACTGCACAAAGCAGGGGATGTAACATGTGGAGAAAATGTAGTGTCTAAATGAAGATATTTTCAAACGTCCCTATGCGGTTAGCGTTATTGGCAAAACTTCCGGTGGAAGTGTAGCTACATTGTTTGTTTTTAGCTTCATCAGCATAGCAGAGCTTTTGCCGATTTAGCGAGCAAAACTGAGTAAAAAGTCAGGAAAAGTTAAAACTTTAGTTGAAAAGAACAGGGACATATTGCGCAGTTCTTAACTTCACATATACCCAAGTTAAATCTAATGTGTGGCTGAAATAATAATGTTATATAGTTTGTCGGTTGAAGGAAATAAACGAATGTGGCCACAAAACCAAAAACCCGAGCCCAATGTGTGGCTTGGCTATGAGTATGTTATACCAAAAAAAGGAAGAAACATTGTTAACTACAGAAGTTTACAAGGCATTGAAACAACTTGTGCAAATCACTGGTCACCAAAATAGACACAATTATAGAGATCTGTGTTGAACTTTGAATTTGAGAGGTACCCAGGGTGGGTCGTACTAATCACCCCAAACAACCCAAAACCACCCAAAACAACAAAAACAACAATACTGATACCCAGGCAATTTCCCTTGATGGTGGGGGCTGCAAAGGACTGTCCGAATAACAAATTTGAGTATGTCAGAAGTCTAGATACCTTGCTTCTTCTCATCGCAAAATCAAAAAGCTGCTTTTCTGACTTGCTCTCTCTCTCTCTATGACCCACGTTCACACAGACACACACGCAATAAACACAGCTAATTAGCCTGCATGTTATCCAAGCTGAGAAGGAACAAATAGTTAATATGGCTAATAAATGACAGATATATATATATATATATATATATATATATATATATATATATATATATATATATATATATATATATATATACTTACGATATATATACTTACTGGTCGAATTGTTACTGCAGGGTCTCAGATAGATGGAACTGCTCCATGTTAAGTTTGGCTTCTTCAGACCGTGACCTTCAGCACGCAGTGGAGCGGTTTGTAGCCGAGTGTGAAGCGGTCGGGATGAGAGTCAGCACCTCCAAGTCTGAGACTATGGTTCTGTGCTGGGAAACGGTGGGATGCTCTCTCCTGGTTGGGTGTGAGTTGCTGCCCCAAGCGAGGGAGTTCAGGTATCTCGGGGTCTTGTTCACAAGTAAGGGTAAAATGGAGCGTGAGATTGGCAGGCGGATTGGTGCAGCGTCAGCAGTAATGCGGGCGTTGTAATGGACCAGCGTGGTGAAGAAGGAGCTGAGCCGAAAGGCGGAGCTCGCGATTTACCGGTCGGTCTACGTTCCAACCCTCACCTATGGTCATGAGCTTTGACCGAAAATACGAGGTCGCGAATAGAAGCGGCTGAAATTTGTTTCCTCCGTAGGGTGGCTGTGCTCAGCCTTAGAGATAGGGTAAGGAGCTCGGTCATCCGGAGGGAGCTCGGAGTAGAGCCTTTGTGTCGAAAGGAGCCAGATGAGGTGGTTCGGGCGTCAGATTAAGATGCCTCCTGGGCGCCTTCCTTTGGAGATTTTCCGGGCACGCCCTACTAGTAGGTAGACCCAGAACACGCTGGAGAGATTATACAGCTCATCTGGCCTGGGAACGCCTCGGGATCCCCCAGGAGGAGATGGAAGACGTTGCTGGGGAGAGGACGTCTGGACTACCCTACCTAGCCTGCTGCCACCGCGACCCGGCCACCGATAAGCGGCAGAGAATGGATGGATGGATTGACAACCACAGCTGACAATGATCATTCGAGATAGCTATAGGAGGATCCCCGAAAACAAACTTTACTCATTTTTCACGAAGAGTTTTATCCTTTGGGAATGTATGGACAGGCTTGTTGCTCGCTTTGCAGCCAGCCGGGAAAAAAACATTTATTATGACCAGTTTTTCTAGTCATTCCGATTCTAGATTAATGTAGTTGTGACACTCGATAGTTACACTCACTCACTGACCTTAGATTACTGGAGGGCGGTTACAACCGTGGGAAAGGCAGAACTATGTAATTTTTTGCGTAGCAGTGATTGGCTCACGATTTTCTACGTCACATATCAGTGGAATTCAGAACAGCTTGTAAAATAGGGTAGATGTGTTGTCGGAGGTAAAATAGAGAAAATGCTCAAGGCACAAATTTAACTTTGTCATGTTCTTGGTACAATCCCTATAAATGATAAAACAATGCTAGATAAAGAAGTGTTCAAAATCTTATATTATGGGCCCTTGAAACAATTAATGGTTTATTGAATGACAATAACATGAGCTGTCAGTCAGTGGATCACAACCCATAAGAAAGCAAAATCCCAAAATGAGATCTCATTAGTGTCTCTTTTTATCTCCTAGACACAAATGAGACATGTGATACTTAAATTAGACTTTGAGTTATGTCTCTTAACCTCTCAAAATCTCCCCAGGAGAAATAGTGACATTTAATCTCACACTTGTCTAAAACTGAGCAGTAAAGGAGTTCTCAGAATTGTTTCTAATTGTTTCATTTGTATCTCCAAGTATTTTTATCTCATTCAAAGCTCATCCAAGTCTCAAAATCAAGTTATCTTTTACTTCCCTTCTTTTGCTTCTAAGGCCTTTAGGAGCAAGAAGTCAGAAACAAATGAGACAAAATTAAGAACTCATTTATTGCTCCTAGACAATAATGAGACATAGACTTTTTTCTCTGGGTAATTCCAATACCTAAAAACATTCTAACATTTATTTGCTATTACAAAAACAAGCTATATATGAACGATTTTGGTTTGCCGGGTTGGATGTTTAAACAACTTTTTTCATCCTTTTGGATGTAACATGCTGAGCATCTGTACCGTGTTGTTTTTGGTACTTATGGGTTGTTTTGAAACTCTTTGGTTGTTTTGGGTATCTGTACTGGCATGTTTTGGGTACTTTTGGGTTGTTTTGGGTATCTGTACTGTGTTGTTTTGGATACTCTTGGGTTGTTTTGGGTACATTTGGATGGTTTGGGGTATCTGTGATAGGCCTACTCAAGGTAAATTTGAATTGTTATGTAAATATAAATACAAATTAAAGCTGCAAGCAGCATTTCACGGGTCCTAGCCGTATGGCAAGGCGTGAATGTAAAACAAAGGTTATTGTTGCATGTTCAACACGTTTTTTCATTTTCCAAATCTAACATCAGCTTAACATATTTCAGAGCCAGCAAAAGAGGAACACAATGCAAATTGCTGACTATTGTGGCATTTTTACACGAAGAAAGTTATTTGGCATTTATAGCGCCCCCTAAAGGCAAATGTGAAATAGGCTTTGCGTATATTATCAATGCAGCCTCTAGAGGCATTATATTAAGTTTCATGAAGATCAGACTTAGTTTGACAATGTTATTACCATTTATTAGATACGCCACGCCCATAAGGCCAACCATTGGTCCAATCACACTCTTCTTTTAATAGTTGACTTAGACTCTGCTCTAGAGCATATGTATAAAATGTCATGCAATTTGGTCATTTACATCAAGAGATATAAATATGTGGGATTTATAGCGCCCCCTAAAGGCAGAGGTGAAAATGGTTTTGTATGCATAATCATTGCAGCCTCTAGAGGCAGTGTTTCAAGTTTCATGAGGATCAGACTTAGTTTGACTAAGTTATTAACATTTACAAAAGCCACGCCCACAAGGCCAACCATTGGTCCAATCACAATCTTCTTTTAATAGTTGACTTAGACTCTGCTCTAGAGCATATGTGTAAAATCCCATGCAATTTGGTCATTCACATCAAGAGATATAAATATGTGGCATTTATAGCGCCCCCTATAGGCAAATGTGTAAATGGCTTCGCACGCATGATCAATGAAGCCTCTAGAGGCAGTGTATCAAGTTTAATGAGGATTGGACAGAGTGTCACGGAGTTATAATCATGTATGTGATAAGCCACACCCCGTTCGAAATTCATTAGCTTATAGCGGTCACGTGCTTTGGCCCGTAGGTCTGCTTGGTACACCATTTGCATACCATGGTCTATTCATGATACATGACAAGTTTGGTGCAGATTGGACAAACCGATCAAAAGTTCTATTCATTTAAGTGTTTTTCACAAAATTCAAAATGGCAGAAAATCTATCCTGACGGACTTTAGGGATCCGAGGCTTTTTTGTTCCCCATGTGGAGATGGACCTATGACCCAAATTTGGTGACTCATATGGTGTATGAGATATTGCCACTCAAAGTGTGAAATTTTGTGTCACTTGTTATAGCGCCACCATCAGGCCAGTTTGAGTCATCTTTGGTTTGGGAGTAGCGGTTACCGGTACTGACCCGTGTGCAAAGTTTCAAGTTTGTAGCGTATAGCATCTCACGGGAATTTGCGCCAACAGAGGAAAACATTATTAATAATAATAGGGAAGAATAAACCGGTACAATAACTATAAGGGTCTACGCCCTTCGGGCTAGGACCCTTAATTATTTGTTACACCATTCACATATTGAGGCCAGTTTTCTCTATTACACAGGTGACCTTGTTGACTCAGATCTAAATTTCAACGGCCACATCAACTCAGCAGGCCTAATACAATCCCTGTGTGTCACGTCATTTATTTTAAAGTACTGTAGCTCACCTACAAGTCACGGAATTATTTCATAAGGGTAACAGGCTGCATGAAAGAGCAAGCGCTATTAAAAACTAGAAAATTAATTTCCTTGAGCAAATGCGGATGTGATGCGTCCAGTGATTGGACTGACCGCCTTAACTCGCAGAACCTGCATCGCAGCATAAGTGGACTGCGCTACCCCGTTTGTTGACAGGGGGTTTTAAAGCGTGTCTTGGGCGAGGGGCTCACCTACCCATTTGTAAACATTTAGTGAGTTATTGTAAAGGAGAGTTAGGGTTCTTGTGCGATTTTTCTTTAAAAAACTATTACTAGCCTATTAGTATTCGAAACACCAATTCCTAACTGATCATTAGTTTTGTGATTATGAATCATTAGACCTTATTTATTATTTTGTGTTTATTTATTGACCTCTTCACTTTATAAAGGTTTATCAAGCCCTTAAATTAATAAAATAAACCAATGGCAATTTTGTCTGATCATCAATCTCCAAATGAATCCATTCCGCTTTCATTTCGTGACAATAGCGAACTCTTAGAAAATCCATACCAGGTTTTGCTCATTAACTTGCTGTGGCAGAAGCTTGTCTTGGCGATCGTCACGACAATATGGATCTGACTTGACTACATTTACTAGCTAAAGTTTGTTCATAGGCAGGTTTCTCTATCAGCATGCTCGCATTGTTTTGAAGCAAGAGGCTAGTGGTCGTAAATGTACATGCTTAGTGAAACTTGTTAAGCAAAACATAATATATGAATGTAGCCGGCTGGATGAGAGTATGCAGTTGGCTGTTTGGCAGGAAGCTGGTGTTGTATCGAAGACCATTTCCCCATCAAGGTTTCCCCACAGCCCCGCCCCCGTCCAAATGGCGAACAAAGCGCACATTCACAAAATGCTAGCCCCAAGACGCTGTCCTCGCACAACTGAGATACTATGAAGAGCGCTAAGGCTCAAAACTAACTTCTTTATCTGTAGAACGCATTGAAAAAGTGATCGGCGTCACTGTCTAGTTATATTTTTTAAATGGGGAATCAGAACCTATGTTTGTTGCGGCTTTATTGACACAACCAACTACTGTTATTTCTGTAAATAAATTATATTATATTTGTGAGAGATTTCCTTTTGAAAGTAGGAGAGCTCTATTACTAGGCTATATACCGTAAGTCAGCGGAGAATGTTACTGTCAGATAGCGTTCCCCCCTCAATAAGAAAAAAAGCTCACACATCTGTCAAATTTATACTGCTAACTTGTTTCCCCAAAACCTGTAAGTCCTGTGATTTTCAGCCTGCTATCCCTACATTTGCCGATCATAACGGGGAACATCCTGACACAAGAGACGGAGTCATTGATGCAGTTAACAACTGGTGTTCGGCCTAATTGCCAAGACAGTCGGTATACAAACGTGAAAACATGCAAGTACGTAACAGGAACGCTAGATGGCGATATATGGCCGCAAAACACTCTTCCCATTCATTTCAATAGGGGCAAAAAACAATTAAAAATAATAATAAAAAATATAACACATGAACCGATCACTTAGCTACATGTATGCGCACTAGACTGCATTACCCAAGACCTGTGAGCACTGGAATGGAATCGACAGGGTCAAAACTGCTGGCGTAGTTAGGGTGCCACATATAGGCCTAATAATAATAACTAGAAATGCATTTCCACAAGAAAATGCGGATGTGATTGCGTTTCCACCATCAGCGACCAGGCAGCTTCGGTGGCCAGCCCCCTAATATAACTGCTGCAGCACTACTACATCCTCGTGTGTTGGCAGACAGCGCTGAACTGAACACCGAAGTGTAAACGCACACTCAGGATTGGAGACAGTTGCAACATCTGACTTCTTCCATTCATATTATTTTGTGAACTATATGTCATATGTAGTCATCTTTAAATTGTATGGGGTAATTAGAAGAC
>JAPMUY010007488.1:42500-57698 GCA_026901105.3 Galaxias olidus | reverse complement strand
CACCTCCCCTGGCATTCAAACAGACATGCAGAACGACAAATGTTGCTTCATTTCCGTTGCCTCTTCCGTAGGGTGAACCACATGCCACCAAGGGAGGCTTGCATTGTGCATAGACCTTGCATGCATGTGTGTGTGTGTGTGTGTGTGTGTGTGTGTGTGTGTGTGTGTGTGTGTGTGTGTGTGTGTGTGTGTGTGTGTGTGAGATTGGGACGGTCTTCCCGCAATATTGAGTGATCGTTATCACATATCAGATTTATAGACCGCTTGGTTTCCTAGCGGACATCAGTGAGCGGGATCGTGTGTGTGTGTGTGTGTGTGTGTGTGTGTGTGTGTGTGTGTGTGTGTGTGTGTGTGTGTGTGCGCGTGCATGTTTCCAGTAGGCTCCACTGAGATGAATGGTGTCTGTGTTCTCTCTGAGTAAACAGTCATCAGAAGCTTGGCTCTGTCTCAGGGCTCCACCAGTGTGTGGTTATGTGTAATGGCCTGATGCAAGGTACCGTTGAGGGCCGTTGCAAGATGAGGCCTTCCCGGGAGGAAACCGTCCTTGCAATCACACACACACACACACACACACAGCTTGAAGCAAACATTCAGAATGTTGATTGATTTAAAGCTTAAGAGGAAACTGCTCGGGTGTGAGGGATACTGTATTCCAGTGGCTTGTCAACGAGCTGTGATTGCTGACTTCCTCAAATGAAGTCGATTACAGAGTCAAGGTCTAAATGGGAGGCTGATTACAGTCTGTTACAGGGCTACCTCCCTCTAGTCAGTAGAATGTGACAGCAATGCGTCCAATCAGGGCAAACAGCACTACCATTGCACAAAACCAACCGAACGACAGATAGATCCAACCAATCCGTGTTCACCACACAGGCCCCTCCACCCTGAATTTGAATGAGCTTGCTATTAGTACTGGGCCATTTAGAAAGCTAATAGTAGGCTATTTTCATGTTGAGCGCAAACATGCAGTACCACTGTTGTTTGTTGTCTTTTGGGAAACGCTTACAGAGAGTAAGACAAACCCTACTCAGCCTCCTCTGGCTGATTAGGGAATCTTGAATGATAAGCACTGACGAGTGTCCTCCTAATCAGACGGACACGCCGGAACAGGCACACACTAAAACTGGCAGAATCACTTACAGTGCATGCATCGGTAACAATACAGCACCCTCCGCACTGTTTCTTGTCCGTAAAGATCTCCTCTAGATTACAAGACAGCCAAGCCACATTTAATCAATTGTTTTTGTTTTAATTTCTGGTAAAAACATATGGAATCGATCAATTGGTTTTCTCCTTTCAATCCAAACTGTTTGTTGCGGTTCAGGGGAAGAACTATTTGCCCACTGCTATTTGACCTCTGACCGTTAGTCTGGAAGTGAGGGAGAAGTACCACTAAAAATAGCCAGACTCCTAGACCACAATGGAGAGGGGCGGACGTTGGAGAGGCCTCCTCTCTGTTCCACCGTCTTGCACTTTGTTATTGTTTCCGCTGGGTTTTGGTCCGGTCTCTTCACATTTCATTATTCTCCTGCCCACCGACCACTGCTACTGCTATTGCTTCGTGGCAATTGCCATGGGGAAAAAGCTCACGTTACAATCGTGGATATTGATGATGTAGTCAATGTTGACGCTTGGTTTGGTGGGTTGTCCTCGGAAACCATTTCAGAGCTGGTTCAGATACTCGATGAAACACCTATTAATAAAACAGTTTACACATTCTTTGTCTGTTTAATTGAATGTGCCAGTCATTTTTCTGGATAGAATGTCTGCACGGAAAGGACAAAATAATAGTGTTTATAAACTTGAGTTCAGTGCAGTGTGTGTGTGTATCTGTGTGTGTATGTGTGTGTGTGTGTGTGTGTGTGTGTGTGTGTGTGTGTGTGTGTGTGTGTGTAAGATAGATGTCAGCTAGATGTTATGCCTCAGTTACCTACACAAACATCTGCCTATCTAACTATGAGACAGACAGAACGAGAGGGAGAAAGAATGAGCAGCAAAAAGACCAAAGACAAATAATACTGTGTTTTGTTGCCTTTTATAGCTGTGGAACCAGCTAGATGTCCAATCCAAACACACTTAGGACCAACCAGTCACTAATAGCGAGCCGCAATGCTGTGCACTACCACATCGCAGGCCCTCTCAGCCCAATCTTACTTTTTATATTGCCTCTTTTGCACGTGGCCCTTGCTGCCGAACAGTCAAACAATAAAAGTCTAAAATGTCCGCTGTGCCCGCTGGCCTTATGAACCCTGATTACATTATGGACAGTGTTGGCCAGTTGATAACTCTACCGCAGTTGCAGCTGCAGTTGATAACAATGTGGAGTGTGGTCGTGCTCATGAACCTGGAACAAGGTTGCCAGGCGTTTCCCAGAACCTTGGCACTGGAGGGGCCGGCATTTCATGGAACTGAGCGCCGTTATCCGCACGGAGACGTGACAAGAGCTCGATCAAACCAGGCATAGGACGTGTCCCTCGCTTTGGGATGTCCCCCTGCGTCGCACGGACACACACTATGTCCAGACTCACCCGCACAGATGTTCTGATAATAGCCCCCTCAGAAGGAGAGCAGGATGAAGGGGGGGAAAGAGAGATAGAGAGAGAGAGAGAGAGAGAGAGAGGGGGGGGGGGTTTATATGAGAGAGAGAAAGTCCTTGTTTTTACTGGAAAGGAAATAGCCCATTATTGACTGTGGCTTTGATTAGAGATTGTCTGGTGTGTGTGTGTGCTTGCGAATGATTTGTGAATCTCGTGACTTGAACATGTCTGCTATATCGACTTACTTGTTGGTGTCGAAACTAAAGTACCCTGGTGTGTACCCCCATGTTCGTGTGCTTGTTGGCGCACGTGCATGTTTGAAGTGTCTGTCTCGTGACAGTGGCTGGTCTCGACAGACGACCTTGATGTTGCTCTGGCAGCCCAACAAAGCTCCGGTCAAAGTCTCTGTTCCTCCTATCTCTTCCTCTAATCTCCATAACACATTGTGAGTGCCCTGGCTCAACTCCGATTAGACGTCTTGGCTCCTGTCTTTCTCTCTCTCCCCGTGGCTCGGCCTCCGCGTCTGCCCATGCCATCGTTTAAGAGACACTTATTAATTTACTGGCCGTCTGCTGCCCCTGCTCCACCTCTTTTAGAGATTATCGTCCACCACAATTGGCTAGATTTGAACTATTGGGATATACTCTCTCGTAGGGTTTTGCCCCGTTGCTATCCTCTTCTCTTTTTTTATTGAAGTGTCTCCTCCATCGGTTTTGTGTACAGTGTTAAATACACACAAATGGAAACACTTAAAACAAGCTCCTACAGTTTTGCTGTGTCACCATAGTCAGCGTTGCATATTGCATGCATTGCAACATTTTACGCAATATTGTATTTTCGTGGCCTTAAGTCACAAGAAATATGCATTGCTTACAATATTCGTTCCATTTGGATTTCCAAAGTTTTGAACAGCCTCCTGAAGTGTGGCGATGGGTCTGCCATCACAAGACTAAACAGCATGTTGCGCACAAGGGCCTGTTTATGGGTGAACCAATTCAATAGTTGCACCGTTTTAAACTGAATCCTATTTTACTTGTTTTGTCTCAGTAATGTTAGGAAGGGGCTTGGTTTCTTGATAGAGCGGAAGATGATGAAGATATGAGAAAATAAACCGTTTGGGTGCGTTTCTTTAAGTGCACGAGCGCTGAACATGCACGTCACAGCGGCTTTGGCTCACATCCGGACCGCCCCAGGCATGACTTTACTGTGGTTATCCCCTCAAATAGATTCTCTAGCAATACCCTTTCGGTTGCTTTTCTCATCACAATGTTTTCCCCTAACTAATGGATACTTGCTGTGGGTTTCGGTTAGTCATCTTCAAGCCCATATCTTTCTAAGAGATAAAGTAAATTATGTTGGATGGAGGGACAGCGAGTAAGCCCGCAAAATTACAAATCCAAATAAGTAGGTTCACGTCCGTTCAACCTCCTGAAATTGTCGATAAACCTGGCAACGTCACCTTTCTGTCACAAATATTGTTGACACAAGTCTGTTTGGTCAAAGCCCTGAAAAAAGCTGGTTACATTAGTCATTAACCTGTTTGACATGATGCCGGGGGGCAAACCAATTATAACTGAGGACGGGCAGAACGGAGGCTCCCTTCTCTACCTACCCGCTAGGTCCTAGCGTGTCAGTGGATAACAACTCTTGTCACCTTGCCGACGATTCACGTTGCAGTGAGATGAAGAGAAGCCATGTGTGTGGAGCACTTCCGCTGGAGCCAGTGTTTCCCCAGGATGACCGCACCCCTCTGCTGTTTAATGCTGCAGTTGGGCTAATGACGCGATGTTTCTCTGGAAGATTGCGTTTTGACAACGCATAGCAACAAAGGGCCAGCAAGGGGACGTCTGGCTCCTGCTAAGGGAGAGGTAGCTTTCCATCTCGTTTGTCCCCCTCTTTCTCTCTCTACCCTAATCTCATGAACCAAGTGAAGTATTGGCGACTTGTAAACAGTGTTCATCGTGTTTACTTCTCTGGAAGTACGCAGTTGGCTTCGCTGTTAGTCTTCCTTGCATTTGGAAGCCTATTGTCATCTGGGTTTAATGTCGGTGGATGAGACTGTGCACAGACCAGGGCAGCCTGACACTGAGTCATCCCCCTTCATACTCACTGTAGTGCACATTCACACAGTTCCTTACCTCCGTTGGCTCGGTAGCCACTGGAAAGAGGTAGAATGTTGCAGGCCATGTTTCATTTTGTAGTTTAGGTCAGGTCCTGCCCAGCAGGAAAGCACAAAACAGATTTGTACCACAAGATATAAGTATGTGTTTGTCTGTTTGTGTGTATTTTTGTGTTTGTGTATGAGCAGGCTAAATATCTAATGATTTTATTGCCTTCTCTCACCCGCTATGTTGATACAGTTACACATTACACACACAAGCACACACACACACACACGCGTGTACACAAGCACGGGACAGTTAGCCATGTGTTGATGGAGTGTTGCACACACTGTGATTTGATTAGATATGACTGTTTGTTTTATGACCCATGGCAATAAATGTATAGTGGGTTACCGAAGCACAGGCTAAGTGTTGAGCGAGAGGCACATGTTCCTTGAGAGCCCATAATAGTTTCCATTCCTTTTCCATTGTAGTTTTTCTTTCTGTTCATCAAATATTCAGGACAATGCCGTCTACGCAACGCAAAGGCCGTAAGAGAGAAGTGTGGGTGGGCTTGAGAGGTTTTGCTGCAGACGGCATTAACAGGCAAAATTCAAAGTCCCACACAAACACTTTCAAGGAGTTCCAGAGGCCTAGAAGACAAATGGAGTCTATCAACTTCTATTCCAGCTCCCTTTAACCACTAAGTCATTTAGAAATGGCTGTAGATTATTAGTTTGAGGTTTACACAGGAGTACCTAGTTTCACTGGGGCTCATAAACCTGACAAAATGGAACTGGATTTACATTAAGAACAGGCCCCAATCAATATTCGATAATCTTAATAATATTAAGATTAATAATAATATTCAATATCCTTTATTTTCCCGCTCTCTTTCTTTTCCTCTTCCTGTGTCTTTTGTTCTTCTTCAGAATCAAATAAGGAGTCCATGTCAGGCACAAGGGCAGCAGTCAAACATCGTTATCAGTATCTCCAATTAGAGAGAGAGGACATTGGCTTACACTAATGAGCACACTGATAGATCTCTCTCTCTCTCTCTCTCTCTCTCTCTCTGTCTCTCTCTCTCTCTCTCTCTCTCTCTCTGTCCCTCTCGTTCTCTCTCACCATCATCTTCCCGACTCTACTCCTTTCCTCTATTTCAATCTGGGAGGAAAGAAGTGGTGCTTGCCTGTGGAATAGTAGAGAGGCCGCAAGAAATTGACATCGTCTTCAAACAGTTAGTTTTTGACTAGTTACAGTCGTAACGGAGTGTCCTGCTGTCTTCTCGTGACAACTTCATCTAAGTGACCTCCTCCTCAGGCATTGTGTCCGTGCTCTCCATTCCTGCCGGAGCGGATTTCCCCGTGACCACTAAGCAAATCTTTACACCGTGTTGAAACCTCCCACCAGGCTTGCAGGTCACGCCCACCCCTACACACACACACACACACACACCTACACACACACACACACACACACACACACACACACACACCTACACACACACACACACACACATACGCACGCACGCACACACATACACACACATACACACACACACACACACACACACACACCTTTATATCCAAATGATTTGAGTGTTGTACTCAGACTAATACTCAGACTTGTCTAGGTGCGCAATGTCAAGTAAAAAGACTGTTTTCCCTCAGAAACTGCTGAAGCACCTTTTTTATTTTTTTTTATTTTTTTTGACATCTGCAATATTACACGTAAAAAGACATATAAGATCTATGTCAAACACCATTTCAAAGGTCTTTTTTTCTTTTCAGTGGATGTAGCTGGAGCTCGAGGTATCGCACTGGGGCAAAGCACACTGCAGTCATCACTGTCAATGCCACAGACTGATTATAGAGACTGGTGGTGAACAGACTGGTTCTCTACGTAGCATGTTAGAGGATAGAGCAGTGCATAGCCTATGTGGCTCTGGAGCAGTGAAAGACAAATTAAGGGGTATGGGCTCCAAAACGTTTGAGGTTTGTCTGAATACTTACGCTGAGAATTGGGATTACTTCTTTTCACTAAAATGCTTGATATACAGTAGGTTTGTATTGTGAAAAAAGAGAAAGACTCACAACCATGCACCGCACAGTTGACATTGACTAAGAATTTACATAACCTCCTACTTTACTAGCAATAACAATTTTACATTGCAATAATCATTACATTTAATGGCCTACTCTTCACATGTAAATGAAGTGTTAAAAGGATGCATTACATATCATCATAAAACCATATAAAGAAATAATATGTTATTTCATGGAAGAAATTTGAAAACACCTCAAAACACTTAAACCAACATTCAAGTTTTTTCTTAATTTTTTTTTTTATCTTGTCTTTGACTTAAACATACCATGGCCATTTGAGAAAAGAAAACTCACCCAAAACAAATTCACAGGAAAAATGTAAACTTTAAACACACAGTCCCAGTGGGAAGCAACACCCTTCACAACATTGTATTGTCTGCCACTTTAGCATGTTCTTTGGTGAAGTCCACTGCTCAAAGACATGCAAGCAGATAAGGATTGTTGACTGCCCTTTCCTTTGCCCTACCCAGCCTCGTCTCGCTGTTTAGGGAGCCTTTAACAGAGACCTCCCTGTCACCAGCATGCTTCTCAAAGGGCCTCTGATGTTACTTGCTCTGATCCAAGTGAAAATAAAAGTTGAACTTTCAAACGTGGTTATTTCATTTACATGTATATGTTTGGTTTCTGTGTTTTAACGTGTTTAACGTCACATAACTTGTATTGCATTGGGATAGTTTCATATTAAGATTATTCGCCAGTCTGTACAGCAAATAAGTATAGTTCAATTGTTGTAAAACTGAGTGCTCAAAACCTCCCAACTTCTGGTGAATACAATATCTGTTCCTTATTCACCAAAGAAAATACAAAATTTAGTTTTATCCCTCTCACTATTTATTTAATCTTAGTTGTATATTTGTACTTATAATTTTTAAATTATAATAAAATGTATTTCTACCTGGAAACTTTTGTGCAGCGAAGAAATATTACTCTGGTGGATAAAAAGTCAAAACACACTTCCTGTGAGGTCTTTGGTTGAGTCTCTTTCACTTACTTACCTTACGTACATTGATACCTTTCTGTCAATAGTCTAACAGCAAAAGATAAATACACAGAGTTAAAATATAGTTCCAACGTTTTCATCTGAAATATACATCACATTATAACTGACCTAGAAGTAGAATTAAACAGCCCAAACTAATTATTAGGGTTACACAATGTCGAATAGCACACGCCATGGTGATATATAAAGCTCTAAAACATCAAAGAAGCACTTCATAAATTTACCACACTTGGATAAGAAAACGATGAGTTCTCTTGTACATGGTTACTACACTGATAACACACTGATCTGCAAGCAACAATCCAGAACGTTCTGTTCAACCCAACAGTAAAGACTGGCCTGCTACTGTATCAACTGCGTAACTGTTTGCTAAAGATCAGGAAAATACAAAAAGTCCAAAACTACAGGTTTTCACTTCACAATCATGTTTTTTGTTCCAATAGGAAAACAATGCTAATGGGAACAACATAATCAAATGAAGTAATAAACAGAAAACGTGTAAAACAAGCAGAGAGTCATGGATTGGGTACAGGTAATGCTAGCTTTATGAAGACATAAATATCAATTTAGTGGTATATATCTTTTGGGTTTCCCATAATGTGTACCTGTATGTCTATGTTGGTGGAGTGTGCTCCAGTTTCATTTACCAAACATCTGTGAACAGATGCTCTACAGTTTCAGTGCACAGGGTACGTTGCTGCAATATCCAATATGCCATAATCCAAAATGAGAATGGGCCAATATACAGTATGAACCAATGTATTGAATGGATTTGGGTTGAGAGCAGACATGCCATTCGCTTTTATAAGGAAAGAGAGAGAGAGATAGAAATATGGGATGTGTAGTGGAGACACAGAAAGATGGACCATCGGCCATGATTCAAAGTCACAGGACACAGAGGTTGCTGCCAGGATCTGGCTAAAGAGTCTAGCCCAAACAGAGCAGCCATTGTTACTCTAGGAGGAACTCAAATGAAACAAAATGACAAAGAAACAAATGAGGAAACTCCTATACAAAGCAATTCCACGATTTGGGCATCGTACAGGTTGCATCTGATTGTATAAAATAAATAGTCATATCAACAGATTTAAAATCACCCATAAATGGATCTCGAAATATCAAATGTGTCGATGGTTTCCAAGATTGCTTTGGAAGGTCCTCTTTTATATTAACACTAGATTTGTCGTTCTTTAACACATCTTAGATACTCAGCGCGCGCATGTGTTTGATTGTGTGCATGTGCATACAAGTGCATCAGTGTAAATTTAATTAATTTAATGAATCAGTGAAAGTACAAGTGACTACCTGGTAATTTTCTGTTGTCTGTGAGTGTGTGTGTGTGTGTGTGTGGGGGGGGGGGGGGGGGAGGTAATTAGCATTGCTTCCACAGAGAGATAGACGCTCAACATGGCCTTTTATCTACAATGGCCATTCTTTGTCGATGGCCAATAAGGAGTGAGGCTACCTTGTGCTGGGCCAGGGCCCCCAGTCAGGTTCAAGCCCAACAACCACTCTGAGGTGGGAGTGCATTGTTAAGGTTGTAATGGGTGTTTCCTCTGGAAAAAACAGGAGGGCGTGGTTCCATACATACATTTTACATTGTTAGAGAAAATGCTTGAAACTTGAGATTTCTGTAGGCTTAAAGCCCCAAGCAACACCGAAATTTATTTCATACACACAGTACGTGAGAATGACAGCTCTGTTTTGTTCTACAAAAATGTTTAACGATGGTTTTGAGGGTCTGACTGATTTAGTGGAGGGAAAAAAAGCTTTTCTCCTTTTTACGGAGATTGGGTTTCTGTAGGCTTTGACAGGAAGATCTCTACGTCAAATTCAGGAAATGAACACAGAGCACACGCTCTCTCTCATGAGTTCAGTTCCTGCTTTTTTATCATGGTGTCTTAGCTTGACGTGGTCAGCTTGAGAAATGTTATTGCGTCAAGGTTTAAATTTCTCACTTTGGAATCACAATAGCAGCTTTATTTTTTATACTACGGGTCCTCCACACACACACACACGCACGCACACACACACACACACACACACACACACACACACACACACACACACACACACACACACACACACACACACGCACACACACACCAATGCACAGAAGCCCCATAGTATAACTATACAAGCTGATATACTGTAATGGAAAAATTTATATTATGATCATATACTTATGAGTCACTTTATGTACATATTTCAATCTATAATTGTTACACTTGCTTTGTGTTAAGACAGTCTTTGGGTATGAACCACAGTGTTGAGCGGATTCTGACGTATTTAGACCAAAAACGTTTTGCACTTTTTTGTGTTATAGTCTTTATTGAAAATGTGCCATCAAACTACACACATATTATATTATGACAAAGCAAAATACATTTTTTTAAGACAATGATTTATTCAGTTCACTTGGTAGAGGCCCCTTTGGAAGAAATTACAGCCTTGAGTTATTGTAGGTGAGTCTTCACAAGGTTTTCACAAAGATTTGGGCAGCGTCTCCCATTCTTCATGGTGGATCTGATCTGAAATCCTTCGGCCTCTCTAGAGAGGTTATATGGGGTTCTGTGCTTTGTCTGGGTCTCTCCAGGAAATTCAGACTTGTCCCAAAGCCACTCCAGTGTTGTCTTGGCGGTGTTCTTCAGTTGAAGATGTGGTCAAAGTGAGGTTATTTGCACTCTGGAGCAGGTTTGTTTTAAGGCCCTCACTGTTTTTTTTTGTTTGTTTTTAGCTGCATTCATGCTTCTCCTTCAATGTGGAAATGTTCTACACTAGATTATATTATCTTAGGGATGAGCAGTGTCTATTTTATTGCCAGATAATTCTGGAGTTCAGTCCAGTTATTACAACAGTGGTCATTTCAGAGCAGATAATCTTATTTTTGCACACTCAAAGAATCTTTGAAAGAGCAACTGAGCGCCCTTGTTTTAGCTGAATCATTCCTTTATTAGCAATTTAAAAAATGGCAAACTCTGGGAGGAGAAAAAAAATTATGTAGGGGTGGTCTCAAGTTTTTGACGCTCCTCTGAATAGTGATGAAGTTTAAAGAAAAATAATACGAGTGCGTTGCCAGAATGGTTGGTTGAAAGAATCAGCAAACAGATAGCTAACCAGTGGAGCGATGATAAGGAAGTGCACCATGTGTCACATCAGCCAATCGTGTGCACCAATCGAATCCATTGATTTGCCCCAAGTGGACTCCAATCAAGTTCTGCAAACATTTAAAGTGCAATCTGAGCAAGCAGGAAGCTCAATTTAGAGTGTTATAGCAAAGAGTATGAATACATTTTTAAAGCAGAAGGTCAAGCACAAATATCTGGGGTATTATGTGCAGATGGCTGGCCAAATAAAGTGTGTGGAATCCAATTTAAATCTGATCTATAAAATAAAAGAGTACAAAAAATGATAGACTTTCTGAATACTTTTCATTGCCTGTCGTCTGTTTGATGCATAAAAGAGACAATTGTTTGAGTAGTTGTCCTGGTCATATCACAGGAAAATACTCTTGTCCAAGCTGCACCGTGGACATCCTTACAATATGCGTCTCACAAGGCTGGGCCTTTAAAAAGCGGAGCTCATTAAGCATGTGACAGTGCCTCGGGGACCTGACACATGGACAGCCACAGCAGAGCTACCCCAGCATGAGCTCATCTGAGAGATCAAGCCTTACACCAAAACGACAGCTCAACACTGGGGAGGGAACACGTGAGAGTCCTGGCCCACAGTCTGCACCTTCACGCCGAGAGGTCTGCGGCGGTTCAGCCGTTAGCCAGGATTAACACTGAGACCGTGAGTCTGATGTTGACACTCAGGCCACATGTGGGAGTGTCTGATCTGCGCATAGCAGTTAAAATTCAGTGGGTGGAGTACGGTGCAGTCGTGGGGTGGGGTGTGTTCAGGGAGCGGGGTTCTGGGGGGTGCACAGTACAATAGCTCATTCATGAATATGTTAGTGGTCACAGGTCAACCAAATACACCATTAAAACTTCATCATCTACTGAATACTTATTTCAAAGGTGGAATTTTTACCAAATGTCCTTACGTAGAGCAACTGGATGTTGCTGGTATTAGAAAATAAATTTTAGATCTATCCACTGATACGATCTTTGTAATATTAATGAGACATTGTCTTAGCGCAGCTTATGGTCATGCTGAAAGCCAGGTTCAACCTAAAATTAAAAACACAACGGCAACTGACAGCATCTTCAGTAGTGATTGTTATGTTTTCCCTCAGAAATCAAAGCGAAAGTTAACATGTATGCAAGTGTGAGTCCGTAAGCGCTGGATTCCATTGTTTGCTGTAAGCATCTGTGGGTTTGTGAACCAGAAGGGCAATGGCTGTTGAAAGGGCCCCCCACAGAGAGGAGACCCCCTGGGGATCCCTGCCCTTCTAACACAGGCAAGGCTTCTGTTACACTCTCACGTTCTCTTTTTCGGGAGATGATAACTAATAACAGATACTATTAAATAAAGAGGTCATGTTCATTAGTAAAACGAGACACCAATTGTAGAAAAACAAATTGACCAAATCTTAATGAATGGCGCTTGATATTAAATTCTATTTGCTATCTGACCTTACCAGAAGTGGCACATGCCCAATTTCACGAACCCCACCCTAGGTATGCTCAAACTTAACGTGCTAGTGGTGGAGCTTAGCTTCTATTATATTTGGCACACTTCGACTGTACACATAGCTCTGTGAATTTTAACATATACTTGTTCTTAGAGACAGCGAAAGATAGAGGGGGCTTTTAGAGTCGGTGGTTGTGCCCCGCCCGGTTTTTTTTTTTTCAGAATAACAAAGGCTGCGTCACACCTTTTCAGGAGGAGTCTGTTTTTCCAGTTCAATCATCTTCATGACTATCTGCCGTGCGTTAAACACGAGGTAACCAGATACATTTATAATTTATAGTAGTAGGCTGGGTAGTTTGTTGACGTAAAGTATACGTTTGAATATATTGTATAGGCTGCCCTACTTTAATGTTTTAAAAGTTTGGGCGGATTCATTTATGAAGCCTAGAAAAAACGAAGATTCGTCTTTTCTACAGCTGTGACTGCGATGAGTGTCGTACACTCAAAGTCGGGACCGCATTTTGATTCTTTATGAATACAGTAGACTTAGCCGATTTATTTTAATTTCTACTATAGGGGCAGATGGTCATCTACGGTAATTATTAAGAGGGACGTCTCGTTTTAAATCGATAGCAAGGTAAGATCTAGTTATTTTTGAGTCCGCTTGCGTGTGTTTGTTTAAAAGCCTATTTGTGTTGTCTGGTTTACAAACATATGGCTTTGTCACAAAGTTGATACAATCATACAATTCAAATGAAAGGTTCTTATTTTACGTGATTTACTGTATTTGATTTGTGACAAACTTTACTTTATTTCCTTCCAATGCAATTTACTGGAAAATAAAATTAAGTCACTGTAGATGAATAGAGATGTAGTAATTTAAGACTGACTGTTATTTTTAAACATATAGGAAGGCTTCCTTCGCACACATTTGTAAAAGCCATTGTAACAAATTTTCAAATATTTAGGAAAGCCAATGTAATCAAGTGTTCCTTTGCCTTACAAGTTGGAATCGTCTGTGAGTTTGGGTGACCGTAGAAAAAGGGACCCACTCTAACAGCCGAGGTGAGACAGAGAGGGGCTGCTCTCTATCCTGGGCTTAGGCCTTTTATTTTTGCAACTCAAGTTATCATGTCCCGAGTCAACCAACTTTTCGGACTCGCTCTGGGTATGCAGAAATAATGGTTCCTTAATTCTGCATTGTTAAATGCGTTACCACATTTTAACTCAGGTTCACACCCCCCAGTATAATGCTAGTTCCTGTGATAGGTCATGACTCGTGTTTGCAGATAAGTGGTCCATGCATTTATGCCTGCCTTAAGCATATATCTGCAATTTGTAAATTAAGGATGTATGAAACATGATGTGCTGTTGCCACATATAAAAATAAGGCATTACGTATGGCCATATGCAGTGTCATCAGTCCATACTGCTGTGCATGTGTTCAGGCAGAGCAAACAGAGTGAAAAGAATCACTCATTATGGCATATACGTTTGCTCTGCAGATGGGACACGATGATTCACTCGTTTGATTTGCAGAAACAAAAGTAAAGCAGGCTGTTTTCTGACTCATTATGATACTCTAGGCCAGGCCAATTTTGGTTTGAGTTTGTGAGGGCTCCTTAAGCCACAGATGAAGTGAAGCTGTGCTCTGGCTCTGTCTGAAGAGCACCTGTTGGAAAATGTGACATCTTGTGAGTACAATGGTTGCCATTTGGACTTCAGTCTCACTTCCACAATGTTAACGCTGCTGTGATAACGCATGGCTATGATTCACCAAAAAGTAAAGGTGTTTACTTTAATGATGTGTAGGTATTTGTATAGAAGAACATGACAATGAGTCCGAAGAATCAAGTCTAGATATGTAATCTGTATTTTATTCGAGATAAGATTAGTGGTTAGACCTACGGCAAACTTTAAGTGTTGGAGACATCCAAATGGATCTGGCAGGGACCACCGTAGCTTGCCTGGCATATAGGAGGAGGGTGTGTAAAAATAAACCAGCCCAAATTCCATTGTGCCTGAAGATAGATTCATCCTGTGGACTCGGCCTAATCCGACGTCTAGAAATGCCTGGCTCCTCTTTATGAAACATAAAATACTGAGCATTCTATTGACCTTTAGTAACCCCAAGACAGCTTCTGAGGAAACGGAGTGTGACTCATCTGCAGCTACGCTCCGTAACACCCTCAATATAGATCTAGACTCTAGAATCCCACGGAAGGAGAACTTATGAGTGTTAATATCAGCGTTGATTCTTTGTAGAGAAGGCACGTGGCGATGTTGTCCTGTGACCTTCTCTTCGTTGTCCCACTCCCACTCAGGTTAATTGGTGCCTGTGGGGGTCAACTGGTTACTCACAACTATTTGCGTTAATGATTTGTTTGCCAGTGGCTGTCCCATAGAGCTGCAGCTCGGTTCACTGTGTTGTGTCAGGGAGGTTTCCACCTCTTAGTCCCTCTGCCAGACTTCCTCGGGGGCCAGGGCTACAGGATATGAGTGTTGGTATGTGCTGGAACACCAGAGTCATCGCTTGCCTCTGACCACTGCAGGGCACATGGCCTAGGGAATAAAGTCGCTTTTGTAGGTGTATACGCACACACCATGACAAACTCATATCGTTCTGTACCCTCGGGTCTTAAGATTCCACAGAACTGAATTCCAGACATTTCGCTGGCCCCGAAGATAAATGATTGGAGATGGAATCTGTCGTAGTTTAAGATCGGGTAGGGGTCTCCAGTTTTTCCCTCCTCGATGCTATCCCATCGTTCCGCCTGCCGCCCCTGGGGATGAACAGGGGCTTTTTTTGGCTCTTACCTTTCATAAGTGTCATATGCCAGTTCTCTCGTGTTTTCCCTGAAATCACAAGGCCCAAT
>JAPMUY010007488.1:5000-40000 GCA_026901105.3 Galaxias olidus | reverse complement strand
CACCTGCGTGTCAACTGCCACTGCTGTCTTTAATTAGTCTACAGGCCGCATGGGCACAACGGCCCCCCTCAGGCGACCTTTATCCAGGTAAACCACGGGGTCTGTGTGTTCCTGTCAAACCTCTGCCAGGATACGAGCGCTTAACCACACCGTCTGTCTGCCGTGGAAGGCCGTCTACCTCTGTCCTCTGTGTGGCAGAGCAGATCATTAATGGGATAGAACACAGGCCAGCGGGTGCCATGTTGCGTCTGAGAACGATTGTGTAAGATTTTAGACTGCGTTACCTCTGCACGCACAGCGTATTTCATGCAAATGTAAAGAAATGGTTGCAGGTGTTGTGCTGTACCTTGTTGAGCGCATGCAAATTAATGTTGGATCCAAGTATTTAATTACAAGCTTTGTTTGTTTTGAAGGAGTGGGTATAGGCAATGGGAGAGAATGCATTCACATGTTTTATTACAGTGTGTAATGTCATGAATGATTGTGTGAAGAGGAGCGAGTAACATGAGGAAAGTCAACATGTTGTACTTTCACTGAAATGAACACCCACTCTCATTTCACCGAAGTCTGCTTTGCTTGTGTGCCCATGGCAATTATTGGAAGGCGTAATAAGCTTTGAGACTACCGGGAAGAGAGAGAGACACACACACACACACACACACACACAGCAGAGATATCCCAGCCACTACTGCTCCTCCATATATCAATGTGATATGATTTTATTAGGATTGTGTAACACATCATCAAAGGATGTTTGTATTGCGTGGGTGTATGGCCTGATCGTTTGCTTGCCCGGTAACTCGGACAATAAAACAATGAGCGAACGAGGCAAACAGAGAGATAGAGAGAGCGGTGAGGCGAGACACAGGATGCTCATGGGTATTGCAGCAGTAGTGTTGCTAGGAGGCTGACAAACTGAAGCTCTGTACTTACGCTTTATCAGACACCATCCACCTTTTTCTTTTTTGTTGTTAGAAACCTGGTATAGTTTCTACTGGTCGTCAGCTCCCACAACCTTCATTGAAGCTTAGTCTTTGATAAGTCTCATCAATTTAAAGTGTTCCATGTCTCCCAAGCCTATCTGGTCTGCTGCTTGTTGTCAGCCCAGAGCAGCCGACTCTCTGTACCAGGCCCTCAGAGTGTCCACTTTGGCAGAACTAGCAGTGGCTGATGCACTTGGTAGCGAGCCTGGTATACCACTAGCCTGGGTGCAGCACATGGAACTAACCTCCCAACTACGGCACGAGTTTGCCTTCATTTTGATGAGCGTCTTTATGAAATAAATGCATCATCTACCTGGGATGGGATCAGAACATCAAAGGGGAAAAAGTAGCTTTTGTACAAAAGAAAAGCAACAATTAAACGAGAGGTGGAGAATGAGAGGGGAATGTCATTGATAGAGGGTTGTGTGAGCCAGGAGAAACCTGAGGCGGACTGAGCCATACGTTCTGAAAGACTGCTTTGTTCTCTGGATTTGCTTGCTTGCGTCTCCTGATTTTCTTCAAGACGGGGACAGGGGGCCCGTCTAGGGGCCAGGTTGAAGTCTGCAATGGGCCCTTCACTATAGGGTTTCTCGGGACCATGTACAGGAAATGCCCTTTCACACCACATCATTGTCATGTACACCCTCCTATTGTAATGCCAGAAAAGTCAGTGCAGGTATCCGATGTGGCATTTATTTCAACAGTCAATTTATTCCATAATTCTTATGCCAGAAATGTTTCGAAGCAGGTGCACATGAAACAAACAGGGGTAGTTGGATTATTTTGCAAAGCTATTGTTGTTTCTGCTTTGACTGAGATTAACGACACACATTTTCTTGAAGTTGCATTTCTTCAGGGTAGACTTTTCAATCAACTCCACTTGTTGAGCACCATTCATGGAATGTGTTTTTAGTTTTTGTTGGACCACCCCGTCAACCACACACACACACACACACACACAACTATTTCCCTTAACCTCTTACTGAAATAAGCCACTCTGCAGGTTTGCAGCAAGCTAAACCAGTAAATGTTAATTTCGGCTGATGATTACATCATTTATGAGGACTCTCACTTAAGCCAAGCTCCAATAGAAATGCATGCTGTCCTTTTTGGCCCGAGCCCCATTTCAGGGCCGTAAACGTGGGTCATAGGGGACAGTGTATCATTACTGTGTTTTGACATAAGTAGGTTGTACAGTAGTGTCTTTTTTTTGTTGTGTTTTAAATCCACACAGCATGTCGTTAGCCATAAGGGCTGTGGTCGCGCCCCTTGCCCTCTCTCCCCCTGCTGACTAGCCTAGTGCCTCGCCCTGAAGCAGGCTCCTAGAATAGCTCTTTGAAGTTGCCTTACCAGCTTCCAGAGTGTCCTAGCTGTTCTGGCTGATTGTCTGATTCTTGATCTTGTCCAGAGATGAGGTTATTTGCCTTGGATACAGTAATTGGTTTCATGAGTTCTTCAGATGGGAAGCACATGATTGGAGAAAACAACATTACATTTCCGTTGATAACACAACGAAGACTCTAGGACTGTATCGGCACTTGAATGTGCTCCTTCACATGTTATTCATGTTAAATGTGTCAAGTGTTGGAAACATCCAACTTATAAGGGCTTATGGTTTTATCAGGCTGTATGAAAGATTATAAACACAACAGCTTACGAGCTTGTATGTCTAATGCCTCTTTAATTGAATCTTAGGCAGCAGAGTATAACTGTAAACGATCACACAAAGTTCACGGTGTGTGTGTGTGTGTGTTTGTGCCTAGGTGGTGAGCAGTGAAGGAGAGCGCCATGGCCTTACCACGGAGAAAGCTTAAGGTCCTGGTGACGGTGATGATGGTCAACCTTTTCATCTTCATCCTCATCACTCGCAACGCCGGCCAGGACAAGAGCGGGAACAGCAAGACCCGCATTCCCACCAAACCTTTCTGGTCCAAGCTGGAGCCCCACGTGGCCTTTTGGAACCGGCAGCAGCAGAAGCTGGACCTCCAGGGCAACCCCATCCTGACGTCCAACATGAGTACGGGAGAGATGCCTGATTGGCTGAACGACACTGACGCGAACCCTGACCCCTGCCAGCCGGACCTCAGGGTCACCACTCGGATCAAAGACTACAACTCCCTGCCGGCTCGCTTCAAAGACTTCCTGCTGTACATGCGCTGCCGCTCCTACCCCCTGGTGGTGAACCAGGCTCACGTCTGCAAGGAGCCTCCTTTCTTGCTGCTGGCCGTCAAGTCCCTGGAACCGCACTTTGACCGCCGCCAGGCCATTCGCCAGTCCTGGGGCCGCGCCGGCGTGCTAGCCAATCGGACGGTGGCCACAGTCTTCCTGCTGGGTAACGCCTCGTCAGACGACCACCACCCGGACCTCTCGGCCATGCTGCAGTACGAGAGCAACCGCTACAGTGACATTGTCCAGTGGGACTACCGGGACTCCTTTTTCAACCTGACCGTCAAGGAGGTGCTGTTCCTGGAGTGGATCCAGAGCGACTGCCCCGGGGCTCGATTCATCTTCAAGGGAGATGACGACGTCTTCGTCAACACCTTCCGCATCCTGGACTTCCTGGGGGGCCTGACGGAGGCCAAGGCCCGGGACCTGTTTGTGGGGGACGTGATCACCAACGCGGGGCCACACCGCGACAAGAAGGTCAAGTACTTCATCCCCGAGAGCATGTATGTGGGCGCATACCCGCCCTACGCGGGGGGCGGGGGCTACCTGTACTCTGGAGACCTGGCGGCGCGGCTGTACAACGTGTCGCAGGGCGTGGCGCTCTACCCCATCGACGACGTCTACACTGGCATGTGTCTCAGGAAGCTGGGCCTGGCCCCGGAGAAGCACAAGGGCTTCAGGACCTTTGACATCGAGGAGAAGTACCGGCGCAACCCCTGTGCCTACAAGAGCCTGATGCTGGTGCATCCCAGGACTCCCCAGGACATGATCCAGATCTGGTCCTGGCTCAGTGACCCCGACCTGAGCTGTCAGTGACAGCCCGGCGGCGGCCATTTTGTCGACGGCCTAGTTGCACGTTCTTAGCGATTTTCAACTGTCTTGTAAGGCCCTTTGAGGGGGTCTTTACTTTTTTTCTGAAGGGCTGAGGGACGATTCTATTTTATTTCTTGGGTGGAAGGGGACTTTTTATTTTTTATTTTGGCAGCTTTGTGTTGTTCTCGGGATCTCCTTGTCCTCTGAGGTGGGTCCTTTGAAGAAGAGGGCATAATGGCTTTACAATGATCACATTGATTGTGTGGCTTTTTAGAAATGGCAGACGGAGTATTTTGGACTTGATGCCCTGCTTTTGTAGATCACGTGCAGGCCCGCACATTACTCCTTTACTGAGCTCTCCCCAAAGTCACCGCTTCCCTCTATATGTGCACATATTTATATTGCAACTATTTATACTTTCTGTATGGTCTTTTTAACACTGTGTGTCCGTTCCCTGCGTGGGCCTTTCAATGCTGTATTATGGGGAGCTGGAGACAGGCTAATGGTTGCCAGAGACTCTGACCAGGCTGTGTTGCTGTTCCCGACCAACCTCTCTGAGATAGTCACTTACCTCCTCTCTCCTCTCTCACAACTCTACCTCTTCTCCCCTTGAAGGAAAGGATTGGTGAGCCAAATACTTTTCCAAACACTCTTGCCTGTAGGTAACTGAATCATTCCAGAGTTTTTTGTTAAACGAGGGAGGATTGGGTAAGTGCAGTTAGCGCACACTACAGAGAGGAGGAAAGAGAATAGCATGTAAGACTGTTAGAGTGCTCAGCTGGTCTGAGCTAAAGTAGGGGAATCCCAATGCTGTACACTATGCTTGGTGTAGCGCGTGCCTTACCTAACCACATAGAAACTGCTGGTAAATGCAAATGCACAAGATTATTTTAATAGCTACTCATGACTGGCTTTCTGTAATATAAGATGTAAGACGCCACATGAATGCTTGAATCCATTTTAAAGTAGTTTTTTGGCTGTTGTGTTTTTACGCTTATTCTTTTAGTTCTGTTACTTGGGAAATTCTCATGATTTTTAAGATAAAGCAAGTAATACGTTGGTTGATTGTAACGGTTCCTCGTCAATTTCCCTCTTTCTCTCTTTCCCTGGCTTTTTTTTTTTTAACTCGATGGAAGGTTTATTTAAATAAAACCTTGATTTTTGTCATTGTAATTAAGGCAAAGAGAGGAAGGAAAACCTTTCTGACTATTACTTTGATACTTCCAGGAAGCAAGAAAAGGAAAGTTGGGCGAGGATTCCGCTCCAGAAATGGCACCTTTTGTAATGCTTTGTTAGAGTGCCACCTGCTGGACAGGTGTGTTCACGTGACCGTTTTCGACAGACACCTAAGCTATTCCTTCCTGACTATGTTTGCCACAAGGCATCGTCTTTAGCCCCGTTAGATTTTTCCAAACCAACACTATTGCTCCATCACCTCACTTACTGTGATGTGTGTGTGTATTTCATTTGAGCAGTATTATAAGGGGAAGGAGACATGATGAGGTTAGTTAGATGTGTATTCAGAGGTACAATGCTGTCAAACAGGGTATAGATGATGCAACTCTTTAGAGCTAAAAACGTGAGCTCATCATAGTAACCTTTTGACCTTTCTCGGCCTACTGAACCCAGCTTGCTGCAATGTTTACACCTGTAAATACATTCTCCTTATATTTAAATGATCATTTCCTCTTCGACACAGGTATTGTCATGGTGGTTCCATGTGGCCTATAAAAGTGTAGTATGTGTATTTGAACTCGTAACACCTCGTTGTTCACTATATAATTCCTACACTATAAATACACTTTGACCTGTCACTCACCTCTCCCCCTTGCTCCATTTGCCTTCAATTAATGATCGGGCCTTATTGTATTTAAATGAATGTTGTAGTATATTTTATATGTGTCTTGCAACTTACAGCCTAGGTATAGTCTGTTGTCAGGGTGGATGGTGTTGTGTCATATTGGGGACCGCTGTGGCCTCTGTTGATGTTAAAGGGCTGTAAGCGGTGGTAGCACAGAGGCGAGGTTTTTCTTCTGTTGTGAATGAGCAGGTCACGCATTTTAAAGTGGCGTTCAATACCCCGTGACCATTTTAAATCTGTTTATTTGTTTTGTTTTTAGTTACTGGAGTATTTCAGGTTTGCGTTGGATAGGATTTCACACCTTTGTTATCAAAGAGGAGAAAATTATATATTTGTCATATTGCCAAAAACAACGGGGGTGATTTATTGGATTAAGTGGCTCGGCCAGTAATTCTACTGACATACACTGAGTGTTATAATCTTGCACACTATAATTTTAATGAAGTTGGAGCCACCGATATGTAGGTTTTGGACACTTGATGCACTAGTACACCATTCCATACCACAATCTTAACACATGATCGCATACCATAATGTGCCTGATCAATGCTTGTTGCTACTTGTAAACAGGTGTTGTCCAGTTGATTTCATTGTACTGTACAATATAACCAAACTGTCACATGATTTTATTTTCTATGACTTAAAATATTCCAATAAAGTATATTTTGCTGTTTTTGTAAATTCTGTTTCATATGTTGCTTTGACGGTTGTATTGAGCACCTTGGCCATGCAGTTAGATTTTCATCCAGCAGAGGGCATCAGTGTTGTCCGAATATGACCACAGTTCACAGGGACAGTTATCACTTTCTCTTAATATTTAATTGTGGTTTGTGTTACCTATAAACATTTAAAACAATTTGAACTGAGGGGGCAAGGCCGAGCCCTGGATGGCAACGTGAATCAACAGAAAACCTAACTGCTTTACAGAGCTGTTGATGAGCAGGCTGTGCTTGAGGAAACACACCCAGCCCATCCACCATTGCTCCCTAGGTCGCTCACCTTCCATCTCAGAGGAGCGTTGGGAAGACTGATGGTGGTAACCATGACTACCAGATCCCGACGGATCACAGGGATGATTATCTTTTAGCCAAGGCCCAGTGTGTAGGTGCCTCAAAGCTATGGTGAGTGTCTATTGTGTTGTTGTAATCTTTTTACCAGCAGATATAAATCCTAAATCAGCACAAAATGAACAGATCCAAATACAGAAGAAAGACGCGAAGACCATGAAGATATTTATATTACTTTGTTAATATCTCCACTTTTGCACAGTCAGTCAGTTGCTCGGGAAATTATCCATGTTTTCTTTTACAGTCACAACAAGAAGTAAGAAGATAACTTCTTAGGCCGCTTCATTTTCGTTTGCTGATCTTGGTCTGTTTCATTTTGAGGTTCAAAATACCAAAGATTCCTTGGTACTCCGGTCCCTTAAATCGTTCTGTGGTTACGGGGCAGGAGTTTGTTTCTGGTTGAATCGTTGCTCTCTCTCTTTTCATTTCTACCCCGTCTTGGAAAGGAGGGTTGGAAACCAGAGCGATTTGGAGAAGCAGAATCCTCAGATGTTCCATGTGGAACAGTGTGTCCCTGTTAGTGAGGAAACCCAGGACTGGTGCAGTCACACTCTCCACTCTCATACTCCACACACTTTTCCAACAAGTTTTTTCCAGCATATTCAATTTGGCACAGTGGTGAAGCAAGAGATATATTGTAATGGTGCTGTTGAAGTTACTTTGACATGGATTCCGGAGACTCCTGTTTTCCTCTGTGTAGAGCTTACATTGTCACTCTCCACCCCCATCCCAATCCTCCTTCACGTTGCCTGTGAGCTACACCTTTGAAACAGTCCTATTTGTCAGGCAGATCAATACACTGTGTGTGTGTGTGTATGCGCGTCTATTCACATGTACATAATACCTAGCGATAACCAGATGAGTTCATGGCTAAGAGAGAGTTCACTTTACAGCATAGGATGATTTGCGACTGATTCAGAGTGACAGCATGAGGATATTAATGACATGCCCATGCTATTATCTACCCAGTAGATCAGTGAAGGATTTGCAGTGGCGTTGTTTTTCCTCACCAACCAATCGACTAGTCATGTCTTATCAGAAAAGGCCATTGAAAGCCCAAATCACTGGTTGTCAAAGCCTCAAACACAGTCACGCTGATATTGTCATTTTCACATCAAACCACAGTCAGCTGGTTTGGATAGCAACGCTAATGTTTTTGACTGGGAGCAGCCCTCTCCGCTGACATTGAGTGACAACATTGTTGATCAGTTTTAAAGAACAAAGCCTGGTAGAGCTCTGATATCATGTGAATGACGCCAGGCAAACAGGGAAAGGATGCAAGGCAATTCATTGTCTTATGTTGTTCTCCTACCAAGTGAGTTACAAAGGACAGAGAGAGAATAAGACAGAGATAGTCTCTCTCTCTCTCTCTTTCTCTCTCTGTGTACCTCCTGTGTGATTCACAGTCATACACAGTTGGCCTCTCAATATTAAACACACACACTTACAAAGAGCTTCATACTCCAGGCTTGTTCAGAGCCCCATGAGGAAAGGGAGTAGGTCATCCATCATGAAGGGAATGTAATCTCCCCGGGGTTGAAGTAAGCGCCATAGCTCACCCAGACACACAGACACATTTAATGAAGCATGCATATTTCTGTACATCTGAAAAATGCTGGGAGTCAGAAGATGACCTAAAGACACCTAGAAACGTCCTCAGAGCAGAACTACATAGTGGTTCTTCTCTCACACGTGGAAACCTACGTTTAATCAAACTGCACCATGATCGGCGTGGAATAACTTTAGGTTGCACAATCGAGCCACATCGTTTGCTGCTGAATTGAAAGCGGAGCTCCTCGCGCGTTAAATTGCGAGCCGCCTCAGTGGGGCGGGGTAAAACATTCTTGGTAAAACGTTCTCTTCATGAGGTGAGAGGAGGAGACACAGCCCTCACGCCTCCCCTTCAGTGACTCTCCGTCTCTCTCTCTCTCTCTCTTAAGTCCTGCCCCTGCCCCTGCCCTTCCTCTGACAACCGGAGACCTTGGAATGCTGCGCTTTTTTCCAAACTGGAATATGACTAAGTGGAGGAAACGCTCAGTCACCGGGAATGTGGATCCTGTGGTTCTGCAGTAGGAGGGACTCTTTAGGAGTGAGTCACTTTCCAAGACGGTGAGGCCACTCGCTGATGTCAAAGAGCACCATGTTAATGCATAATAAAACATGAATATTAGAGATCTAAAATTAAAAAAGCGGTTTTATTCCATATAACCAAAAAAGCAATTCATAAGTCTTATCAACTGTGTAAGCCACCTCATTTTAGAAACGGTACAGGGTTACAACTTCATAATCTATCAAGCATGGATGTTCAAAACCCTTCCATGTGGTGAGATGCGATACAAATCCAAATGTGTACACGAGCTGAAAATGGATAGACGCAAGTTAGATTGGTACGCCTGAGAAAGGTCATGAACCTGCTGCTTCCACTATAACCCGGGCAGACATTGCACCGTGCATACGTGGCCCAGAGAACATCACTTTGTGGTGTGGAAGCAAACCACCGCTGGCACACTGGCTATCTATAGGCCAGGGAAAGAATGAGGCCGACAGGCTGTGCTGCACGGAGGATCCTGCTGGAGGAGACAGATAGCAGCATGATAGATGGCCCATCCAACTCCCAATTAGAGCAGAGCCACTCTCCAGCATGTGTTCTGGGACGGGAATTTGTGAGCCAGTTCCCTGTACTGGACAAAGGTCAGAGATGAATGGCAGTAGAAAGGTGTGAGGAGAGTGGGCAATAACCACTGAGTTGAATGGGTAAAGTGAGTTGTGTGTGTTTGTGTGTGTGTGTGTGTGTGAACTCAAGATGTCATTATCATCAAAGGAAAAATACAGGCTAGATTACCATTGAGTTCAGACTTCATTGTTGCCTTAGAATATTGAGACTCCATAACGTTTACACGCCCTGAACCCCAGAGAGGGAATCCTTATATAGCGGTATTGTACTTATTTGCTTTGAAATATGAGGAATAAAAATATCAGATTTTTTTTTTTATTATTATTATTCCTTCTCATAGTCTTTGCTTTGTAATCTTCCTCCTATCCCAACATCTTCATTTTTTTCTGTAGCAATTTGATTAATGTTCATACAGCATTCCAAACAAAATGTATAAATCTAGTTTCTTTACATAAAGCAGCATGACTCCCACTTTCCAACTTTATCTTCTCCTGTCACTATATACTTTACATCCGTTTCCTCCTTTTTAACTCAGCATTCCCTTTCTCAACTCTTCCTCCCTCATTCTAACTACTCCTTTTCATACTTTGTGTTCTTTCCCCTCTCTTCTACTTTACTATGTTTTGTTCCTGAACTTCTCTCCTCCCTCTCTCCTTTAATTTTCTTCTGCCACTTCCTTCTCTTGCTTCTATCCTCTTTCCTGTCCTCCGTGCAACCTTGTCTCATACGTCTCTCTTCATTTCTCCCCTCCTTCCATATATCTCCTCTTCCTCCCCCTCTCTCTCGGCTGTGACTCTCAGATCACGAGGCTGTCCACTGGGATCCTACTGTACACTCAGGATCACGGGCCGACTGGCACACTTATCCCCGTGTCGAGCCGGCGTGATAGGGCCAGCCACATCTACAGGGTGAGCCCAGCTCTCACAGCCACGGTGATAAGATCATGTTTTTATGGCGGGGCGTCATGTCTCTCTTCAAAGCATTCACACCTGTCTCCGGACACGGTAGCGATGAGTCAAGGAGAGTTCACTGATACAGACTGTGGCTTGGAGAAAAATCCTAAATCGTCATTTACGTGATAACGCTCCTTACCCACACAATTTCCTCACCATATACTAGCCTCACACTAGCGCAATGGATCAGTTATGGATCGGTGCTTGTTGTGCAATGCATCATGGTTAAGATGGTCAGCAAGGCATACATTCTCCAAGGCATACATTCTCCAGAGACACACACACTGACACCCAAAGAGCATTTGACCTGCTTTAGTTTCATTTCTTGTGACGCACCCTGGCTCGCACTTAAGTTCATCCCGAGAAAGGGAGAGATTCCAAAGATTCTTGTCTTGCACAGAAAAATGATAATCATATTTTCCCACACGTAAAAGTATCATCGATGGCAGGGATGGTCAGAGTTCACAAATTAACACTTCCCACATGTCCCTCCCTCCTAACTTCAGAACTCAGATGAGGAATGAGGGGTCAATGACCCAAAGTGAACCGCAGCGCTGGGGCCAATTGAATCTTGCTTATTATCACACCATTTCTAGAGAACCCTCAGTTGGGCGATGGCAATATTAGAGTGTTTCTTGTCTTAAGTATGGAACCCTTACCACTCACTATTCCTAAAGCCTCATTCCCAACAATCTATACTGAAGATGTCAAACTACTGTACAATAACAATGCATCTAAACAATTCCCCCACCATAACAAGACCCAAAGGGTCCAAAACCTTCTCCACCAGCCTGACTCCATAAAGGGAGATGCTGTTGCAGATACGGTAAGTTACGTGATCGTTATTATCTGATGTAAGAGCTTTCAGCGGACAAAGGCAGTGGAGAAGGGGAGGAAGGGGGTGCGTGAAACATACCCTCTACCACTACCCCAGGAGCTCCCCATGTTATTACACCTGCAAGCAATGAGAGGAGCTGAGAGCAGCCACTCTGCCGAACAACAGAAGAAGACATCAGGCCTCTCACACGCTGCTTTGTGTTTTCCATTAGCTGTCTCTCTCTCTCTCCGACGTTCAGCTTTTCTCGTCTTTCTTTAAAGCCTCCTTTCAACTACACCAACTGTTTCTTATCTCACCTCTTCCTCTGGCTCCTTTCTTTTACTTTTGAGCTTCTCCCTTACAAAGAAAAACGTATTTACTTCTCTCTCCCCTTCTCTCAATCACTCGGAGCCATCACTCAAAGTCAATGTCGAAACGCTGCCAAGACAAGTAGGTCTCCCAGACCTCTCTCTTTCTTCCAAGATGTTTGCACAGGGAAGGAGAAAAACTCCTCATAATAAACTCCAGAGTGCACAGTTATGCCCTCTCTACCAGAGCTCCCTCCAAGAGCCTCTTTGTGTGCCAATCTGAATGTGCTATAGGGAAAAGAGCCAGGGCTTCACAAAAGTCAGCCACTCTTTCAAGATCCTGCAGATTGTGGTATGGCGTGATTTAGCACGCTGCCTCTCTGAATCACGATAAAGGCATTGGACAGTGCTTTTCAGATTGTTCAAACTACTTGTATAGTGCATTTCCCACCTCAAAGTGGATATAAATAAATTAGCATAAGGAACATGTATGCTGTTATGTGATCCATAGGAATTTTGACTGAAAATCTGGACTCATTGAATAGTCTATAAGTTTTATGTTTATATTTAATATAAATTATTAATTTGATTTATATAGCGCTTTTCTGACACCCAAAGACGCTTCACAAGATACACAACATAGCAACAGACAAGTGGAACAGAAAGAGGGAGCACAGATAGAGAGCAACATTTGACAGACCAAACTTCAAACTGCATCACCAAGTCCATACATTCTTTAGTGAACGGCCTCCCGCCCTCCTGAGACTCGGCCTTAACTGCAGAGAAGACCTATAGAGTTTACACAATGACTGCATTCCAGTTACTTTTCTTTATTTATGAATAATCCAAATTCACTGTTGCCTTCTGGGATTCTGCTGAAAATATTCATTGCTGTATAGCATGTTTTTTTTGTTGCCTGTGTGCCCCTGAGCAAAGGCTAAACAAAGCTACATGAGTTTTTTTTCTTTCTCCCAGAAGACAGTAGACAGTGCTACAAGCCTCACAGTCAGCAGTGCCTCTTATCTATTTGTAGACAAGACTGAGTCAATTGAAGCTATTTGTCTCTCTACCTCGTTTTCTTTGTGACAAACCAGATGGAGAAAGACACCAGGTAATTCTCTGAATTGTTTTTCATCATACCTTCAAACATGAGCATGCAAGGGACTCTGTTCCCATTTCACACCGTCAAAGTACAAAGAAGCACAAACAGAAGCCACGTTTAAGTTTTGTGTTTGTCGAGCGTTTTGTCTGTTTATGCTGCACCCGGCTACTCCCAGAGGCATTCAGAGACTGTGTCGGAGCCCGGAGGCTTTGATGAATAAGCTTTTCTTTGAGACCAGGGACTGCGTATTCTTGTTAGCAACACATGGGTTACACATTAATTTCCCAAGCTGTTGCTGCAAATTATCCTCTTCATCCATGAATAAAGGGCAATCAAACAAGTGGGATTTTGTTTGATAGGGATACATTTTTTACTATTTTATGAAATAGGTTGAGACAAAGACACCTGCTTTAACTTCCTGCCAACAACCTGGCTGCATTTATGGATTATAACCCCTAATAGCCTTTTGATGGAGGATATTTGTCAAAGTGTCAACCTTTTTGGACCCTAATTTCCTCTTTCTACCAACGGAGGCCCACCAGGACCCACTCAAGCAGGCCAGCAGTATAAACATAATCTGGTTTCAGAAACTAGATGTTGATAAAGAAAGAGGGCCTTGTACATAAATAAACTCGCACAGACGTGCACACACACACACACACACACACACACCCACACCCACACACACACACACACACACACACACACACACACACACACACCCTTGAGCACTAGGAGGGAGGCCTGTTAGAAGTCACAGTCATTTTACTTATTATACATCCACGGTTAATATAATAGAATAGAGTGAGGAATATTGTGTTTTATCAATCCAGACAAATGTGAATTTCCGTCGTCTGATTAATTTCTAAACATAGAAAAAGTCCTGGAAGCAGTATCTCAGAAAATAACTTTTGGAAGAAAAAAAATCAATTCTACTTTCCAGAGAAAAGGAAAAACACAATAACTTTAGGGACCTAGGGGCAAAATCTGTTCCGTTGTTCCGACTTGAAGAACCCCAAAACAATAGCTCCTAGGTAAACCTTTCACTGATTTCCTTCATGTCCTTTGTTAACTACTGCCTGTGGCCTGCTCAGTGCTCTGACGATTGCATTTGCCCACCATGGCTCTAATTAAGGAGTTTATGGAATAGGGGCATATGTTTTATGCAGGACAGCCATGTGAAAACAATCAAAGCAACGCCATTCCCTAGGCTTTCTTTCTCTCGTATTCTCCTCCTGGAGTGGGTTCGACAACCCCCCCTATCCCCCCCCTACCCCCACCACCACCACCACTCAGCCAGGGACTAATTTAGTCCTTTATTCAGGCTCTGTGAATGAGAGTCGAGAGCTCTCTCTGGAGAGATGAGCGAGAAAAGTGCCTGCCTACTAAAGTGTCACTATTCATTGCTACAGTATAACATTGCCTGAGTGGGGCCTCACTCTTGTTGGCTAATGATCACCCTATTGTATGTCCATTAGGTTATACTAATGCCAAGGTTTTATCACACTCCTTGACTGTCAAGTGGTTTCAGTGCACGCTAATCTATTTATAGGTTATTTTAAGAATTTAAATGATTTTTAGGCCCTCATTTACACATTATATACAATTTGAATAATATGGAGTATCAAGGTATACACTTTTGGGAATCCTACGACACATTTAGTATGTACTCTATTCTGAGGGATTTTATTGTCATTTAAAACATTTTTTTTAAAGGTTATGATAACACGATATAATCAGCAGATAGCCAAAATACATCACAGTCAAATCTGCACAAAGGTTCTCTCTCTTTCCATGGTGGTGAGAGGTACTCAAATATAAATTAATACAATCTATGCAGAGTCCCAGCAAGCATCTTGGCCAAATTGGCTGTCTGTAGGCTTGAATAAACATGGGTGATATCTGCAGCTTACAGAGCATAGTAAATTAGTAATTTTCCGTTGCCTCGGATCATCAATGAGATTCATCTAATTTGTATTCCAAATTGTTGCATCCTGACGAAACCTGTGAAATCAACTAAACAAATTCACATATTGGATTAGACCCTCCTTTAAAACATCTGATCCCCAGTCAAACCATGCTAAAAGATCTTCATGCCTCCCCGGTGATAAAAGTGTATCATGCTAACCCTCTGTCAGAAACAGGTTGGCATGGCTTACAGTAACAGATGCTTATCTCCAGTGGGCCAGCCTTTCGCTCACATTTCCATAGAGAGACCCACCGGAAAGGAAGTGGTGGCAAGATGAAAACACGATACTCACTGAGCCTGTTGTCTGGAGTTACCGTCTGAATTCACTCACTGAGCCTGTTGTCTGGAGTTACCGTCTGAATTCACTCACTGAGCCTGTTGTCTGGAATTACCGTCTGAATTCACTCACTGAGCCTGTTGTCTGGAATTACCGTCTGAATTCACTCACTGAGCCTGTTGTCTGGAATTACCGTCTGAATTCACTCACTGAGCCTGTTGTCTGGAGTTACCGTCTGAATTCACTCACTGAGCCTGTTGTCTGGAGTTACCGTCTGAATTCACTCACTGAGCCTGTTGTCTGGAGTTACCGTCTGAATTCACTCACTGAGCCTGTTGTCTGGAGTTACCGTCTGAATTCAGCTCTGGATATGGCACGTTTGTTTGATGCTGGATTCTAAAATAATTACAGTGAAAATCAATACACACTGGGGGTGGTATACAGGAATAAAAATGGACACTGGGACATAATGTAGTCTCTCAGTCCTGTATGATGCTAGGGCTGTCGGATTGAGGGCATTTCAAAGTCTCATTGATTCAAATATTGATACACATTAATACTGACAGTTGAAAAGGCCATAGATACCTTTTTCTGCAAGTTAGCTGTATGACATTAGCTGTCGTACTGCTTCATCTGCTAAAGCAGTTTAAATTGACTTGGCTCGTCTCTGACGGGTTATGCTTTGTTCATAAACCTTTTTTGGTGGTCTAATGCCTCCTCACTGAAGGGTTGCCTTAGATCTTGAACTTATTTAAGTTTCCTCTGGAGAGTATAATGGACAGTATGTTTGAGCATCTAAGTATCTGAAAGTGCCTGAGAGAGAAAAAGCATCCAATCACTGCTCATCTAAACTATAGCAGTAGTGGAGAAACTACAGTCTATTCCATATTGGGCTTCAAACAGTATGAGTTGGGAGTATGGGGCATACACCACCTGCCCCTAATCCACAGGTCCGACTTCCCCACCTTTCACCCCTTGTCCTGTGGTGAGTATAAAACTGGGTCTTTTTCCACCTGTACCGACAGAGAGACACAAGGCGCCATTTTGAGTACCAGATCGTTTGTCACATCAAAGCATTCCTGGACACATGGGGTGGCGCTCCATGCAATCTCTCAGACAAATACACAAACAGCGAGCATCGAGCAGCTGATTCGGCAGCCCCCCTACTGTAAAATCTGCTCTCATCTAAACCCTATTTTGATCTCCACTGGCAGATAAAAGTGCCCCTATTTTAACCAGATAAAGTTCTAACAAAACCTCTACTTTAATCTGAATTTGCAAGTACCATCAGTGACTCAACAAGCTATCTATTTTCCCCACACGTTTAACCACATAAACCATTTGGATATTTTTTTATTACAAAAAGAGTAAGATCTTCATTTCCTGTGGGCCACGGTATATCTCTGTTTTCGTTTCAGATTAAGTAAATATTTTTTGCATGCTGCATGCATCAGGCATAGTGCCTCCAATTTCTCCTTTCTCTCTCTGCACTTACAAACTCATTAATCTTGCCTGTGGCGCGAGCATGAGGGTGTGAAGCGGACATTGATTTTAGATGGGTAGGGGGGTACTTTTTATGTTCCCTTAACATGTGAAGCGGAACCCCTGCAGTGCAAGGTTAGAGATGTAATTTATGTGACACCAACAGGACATGGGTTCCATCCTCATTAGTTCACTAGAGGTGATGAGCTGGTGCTATTTTATTACAGAGGCAGGCATCACCAAAACAATGTCAGAATTAATTTACTGATGTGCTTACTGTGCCTTGTCTATTATTCTGCTCTCTGTTATGCTTATCATCAGTGTCATCCTATCAGGTCTATTGTCTACTGCCATTTAATTGAACTTTTTTGCTTCTGTTATGCTTTGGCAATATAATTTTTCTAATAACACAACACAAACAGGTGTTGAATGTTTGCATACAGAATGGATACATTATTTAATTAAACAAAAACTAACATAACTTTCAGAGCGCTATATTATATGTATCTTTATGATCTGCTAAACATTGTTGCACTGATTGACCATGGTTTACTATTTACAAGTAAACCATGAAACACTAAAAATAAAGTAGTACAATTCCAAAACGATAATATAAACTACAGTAAACAAGATGAAAGATAGATACTTTGAACAATGCCGACACCAAAATTCAGAAAGCCTTATGAATCTGTAAACATTTCATAAATGACACACAGAATGCACCAATAGGAGCTCACCAGGGGCGTTGCTTTGGCGTAAGTAACACCACACCAGGCAACCAGACTGTGGGGAAAATGATGGAGGGGGAGAGTAGTGTCTGCTCGGTTAGATGAAATGGCTTATGGAATTTTACGCTTGGCGTTGGAATATCTACTTTAATTTGCCTTTTGTCACAATCACTAATTTACTATTGTCTTGGATTTTATAGCAGACTCATCGTTGCACGAGTTTGAGCAACCTGAGAGCACCTCGAGACCTGTTTGCTGGCAAGCAACTATTTCCGCTTATTCCATGTTATGATAGCTAGCCAGGGCTGTAGCCGCGTAGCTAACGTTAACTGTAGTGCTTCTGGTGCTGCTGGAGCAGTAACGTTAGGTGATAATCGGCTAGCGTCTTTCTTTTTTTTTTTAATTAAGTTATACTGACAAGAACCCGGACAGGGTACGTAGTCAGTACAGAACCGTCAACTATTTCGCGAAAGAAAAGCAGGTCTTTTAAGGTGGGTGACTTTATCAAATTACTTGTATTTCGTCTCACAAGTTAGCTAACGTTTACGTTGTCACTAACCTTAACCGTTAGCCTACAACGTTAGCTTTCAAGTTTGATTCAGCCTGGTTTTGTCTGGGGAACACATCCCACCGTTCCGAGAGTAAGGTATTCTTGAGAAGACGGAATGCAGATTTATGTAATGTTCCGTGTTTACAAATTGCTTTCAGGTTATTTGCGCGTGGTGTAATGTTTACAGAAGTAAAGACTACTCCTACCAAGCGGCAGCGTGTACATTGTAGATTAACTAACCAATTAATATTAACTAAGTTAACTTTATTAACGAACCCTTAGAATGCTAACGTTAGCATCAAAGTTACCGACTAGTAGTAGATGTGCTGTTTCATTATAACATTTACACCCCAGGCGTTACCAGTTGGTACTATCGAGATTTATCCAACCCAAGCCATACCGTTATGTTGGATATACAACATCACTAACGTTAGTTAACAGTTATTATTTCAATTGCTGAATAATTAACCCTTACTATTACTGTAACTGTGTAACGATTCGAGGACTAGTTGCAAGGCAGCAGCTTGTTTTTTCTTTGCTGATGATTTAATTTCTCTCTCCTTAGGTATTTTGTCATACTGGAATATCGAAGACTGGCGAAGGATTATTTATCTTCAACTAAAGTTTTTTTTTTTTTTTTTTTTTTTGGTATCATCATGCATTTTTTCAAACCTTTCACTCAAAATTGCAGTGATTCAACAACACGGCATTTGTCTTTGCCGAGATGTTTTAAAAGGCATGCCCGCACGAGTGGAAGTGCTGCGAATGTCCTGTTCTGTTTTCATTTTGTGAAATATTAACAATGCGTCAACGTTGGTTGAATAGGTGTGGATACATTTAAAAAAATCAACCTCAAGTTTGAATTGACCAAAGGTAGCCCAGACCTAGGACGGGACCGGCAGGTAGCGGTTTAGAAAACTCCGTTCCAAAAGAAACATGGCCTCTGTTTGGAAAAGGTTGCAGCGTGTGGGAAAGCATGCGTCCAAGTTCCAGTTCGTGGCTTCATATCAGGAGCTGATGGTGGAATGTACAAAAAAATGGTGAGTTTGGATACAGCGCTGCCGTAAAGATGTCATTGCCCGATGAAGGGTCTATGCCTTGCTCAGTGTCTGGTAATGAAATGCTGAGCTGGAGGCTGCCTCTGACGTTTTTGGTGGCCATAATTTACACACAGCCCTCCTGGTGTGCATGTATGTCTGCATGTTGGGGAGGGGCTGTTGACGTGTAAAAATTCTATTTTATGTAGGCCTAGGTTTTTGCATGAAATATAAAAATGTGACTGCTACTTGCATCATTATTAAATTAGCTTTTCCAACTCGCATCATGTTTAGGAATTTGGTCCTTCACAGCTTTTTCAAATCTTCATAAATGCTGTATGCACATTGTATTATTATTGATTAGCTATTTACCAATATATAATATGTGACATATAACATATTTTAATTGCGGGTGTATAATATAATTCCTAACCAGTTCTATCTGTAGAGTTATTTCCGTCACACATGAGTTTGCTCCAAAGGGATGCTATTATCCCAGTCACATACCTCATATGATCATGCCTGGCTCTAGCATTAAATAGCTTAAAACTAGGTATGTTGTCAGTAGCAAGTGTTAAGTTTTAAGATTAACCTTCATACTACAGTATACTCAGAAAATGGGTATTGTATTAACTAGCAATCAAACTGCAAAGACCACAGTGGAGTTAAGATATAGGTAGCCTGCAGACAGAGTTTCTCAGTGGTGTGCCCCAGGCGTGACTAATACAGCTCTACGGTGTGGGACAGATGTTAACGTGTTCAGGAATGGTATGAGAAAAATGTATTTAGTGATGGGGCCAGGTCGATGAAGCTTAGTCGAAACAGAATGTTATAAGGCGCATACTTTTAATGGATGAGTTCTGTCTTTATTGTTAGTTGTTTGTATAGTTTTATATCTCTTAACATAATCCAGCCCTTGTAAGTGTTCACCTAGGGAAAGATAAAGCTCTGAGAGATTGAGATCCTTTGTTTTATTATCTGTGTGTGTTCCCAGTGTGTTTGTGAGAATCGTAGTGAAGTATGTGTATGTGTGTGTCTTGCGTGTGTTGGCACAGCATACTTGCCTGCCTTGGACTTCATCTGTCCAGTATGTTACAGTTGAAATGGAAACTTTTCCATCTGCGGTGAGAGGGAACAGTCTCAACAAAAGATCTGGGATCCAAATATCACTGAAGTTGATTTCACAATCCAGAGACATGTTGTAGAGCGGTGATTCCAATGCCTGAGGTATGATCAGTAGGTTAACACCCATGGTCCCTTAATCATGCAGTCCTGGTGTAAGCTGGGGTGAGCCCTAATCAGGCCAGGATCAGTCTGGTAGTGAGAAGTTTAACTTCTGCTTACAACTGAGTAACTTAGCAAAGTTGACTTTAAGTCAAACTATCTAAAAATTTAACATTTAACTAAAATTTCTGCTTGTGCAATGATGCACTGAAGATATGCACTATTAAAATATCAATCATATGTAAAGTTATGCGCTCTTCTCCAAAAATCGTCCAACCAGTTATGACGAAATTGGGCAGAGCAATGTCCTACAATTATATGACAGATTCTGTCTGCTGCTTGGCAAATCAGACCATTGGCAGGTAGGTGAAATAATAAATAAATAAATAAAACTGGTTACATGCACAAAGCCTGGTTTATATATTAGCAATATTCTTCCATGTAGACGATGCATGAAAAACCACCACTCTTGTCCAAAACAACAAGGACCACATCTGTTGTTATAATAGCATTGGCTAGGCTAAATGTATTTATCAATTTGGAACTATTTAATTATACTCTTTGCCTGGGCTTTTATTTTAGTGTTAAGCCTGCATCAGATGTAGTCTGCCTTGTGAGATTATACAGATAAGTGTACAGTTGGCTATGCCTTAGGTCCTCAAACTGAATACTAACTACACATTTTTACATTTTTGATACTATCTTTTAATTTTAGCTCGTACTATTCTTTGAAAGTCCTTGCCTCAGCTATCTGAGCAGCACAAAGATTGTCTTGTGTTTACCACAGCATTTTTCTCCCTCAAAACCAATCTTCCCCTCTCCCTTCGCCTCGTTTTCACACAATTAATCTGTTAAAGTGGGGTAATAGCAGCAGTTTGAGATATATAGGACTCTAAATCTTGCATATGTGGCCAAGCCAGTGCCACCGTGCGTCTGACCTTTTCTCTGACGTTGCTTAGCAGGCAGAAAGAGATTCTCACCATGCCTGAGCATCTTGTTCAAAAGAGTGCACCAAGTCCAAATAAGTTGTGTTGGTGCAAATGAACAGAGCTACTCTCAAAATATGTCCTTAATCAACTCAATAACGGGGCAAATAGTGAGCACAAATAGTGTGTTTTGTTGCCTTGCATATGAACTGCTCCATAAGTGTGAAGATAGGGTGACATTCCCCTTTAAGGGATTTCACAATAAGCAGGTTTTCATTCCACTCAGGACAACAGCGTAGCTCTGGAGACAGGCTGGGATTTACATGCGGGCATCACAACTCATGCACATAGCCACTTTTGAGGTTACTGTTAAGATCAAAGTGACAAAAAAAGTCTGATTCATGGACTCTGTGTGTCAACATCACGGCATTCCGAAGAAATGATAAGGTGTCGCGCGATGCATAACTATCAAGAAGGAAATGTGGATCCAAACCACAGTGATGATATCAACGGTTATGTACGGGTCTCAGTATGCAGCCAGAGGGTAGTTTTTCCATCAGCCTCTGCTTTGTAACTGCTCATGACTGGGCTAGCCTGGGGGCAGAGCAGGCGGAAAGGAGAGGGAGGGAGATCACAAACACCCGTGTAGGCTGCATGGGATGCTTCTTTGCAGCTGCTTTGCTCCGGCTGGTGACAGATAAATGGTTGCTCACTCCCTTGCCTCCGTCCCATTTACATGCATCAGCTCTCCCTGGTGAAGCCCAACATGGCGAGGCGACGCTTAGACTGAGCAGAGCCACACAATGTTCTCTCCCTTCAGGCTGCTGCTTCTATCCATTGGTAGCCATTCTCATTCCAGACACCTTCACATTTCTCTTTCAGAGTCTTTTACCAATCAATCCCTGTCTATTGATCACCTGGACGTGCTGAAATGAGGGGATCCGCCTAATCATGTGGTCTCACTGACCCAAGCACCAGCTCTGTTAGCATAATGTCCTCTGTAGGACGAGGTATAGAACAAACAAAGTAGCTAGGTCATAATGAGTCCTTTTCTGAAAGCCAAAGAACGGGGGTTACATTTCATTATTCCAGGAGTCAATGTATGCGTTGGCCAAAGACATCTGTTGCACAAAGACATCTTGTATGTAATGCACACTGCGGAGGTGGCCTCACTTACTGGATAGGCCAGACCTTCTTTCTCATCCTTCCTGCTCTCCCTCGAGGTTGTCCTGCCCCTTTTTTCAGCTTTGCCTTAGCCCCCCTATTTCCCAAGTGCAGTCAGTAACTCACAGGCTACTTGGTACCTGCTATCCTGAAGCTGTACTCATTTCTTACCTTTAGGATAGGATTGAATACTCTCTTTTTCTCGGCACTCTGATCTAGTGTTGTGCTTCGTGTTTACAAGAATAACATCCACTTTTGGTTTTGAAGTACGTTTTTGTGTGTGGAGGACAAAATCAATTTGTGTATGCGTACTGTGCACTTATTTGCTTGTTTCCCTGTTTAACAACTAGTATTGGTGTCAGTGTGTTCTGCCGAGGCTGGGTTGGTCATGCCTTTTTGAACTTTGCTCCCATTGTCCAGCAGACAGGTTGGTAGTAGATTATAAACCTCCAGCTCATGCGGCCCTGACGGAGTTTGGTCCTGTGCTGTGAGGCCTGCTAGTCGTTTAGGTTTCAGCCCCCTCAGTGTGCTACTGTTAGTCCTCTCTGCTGGAGGCACTGCACCCTCCATCCCTTCCTCCCTCCCTCCCCACGCTGTAATTGTTTTCTTGCACCAGGCTTTCTGCTGTCATGTGGATCCAGCCTCCTCACACTATTATTATCTTCCCCTCTCTCCCCCTCTTCCTCTCTCTCTCTCTCTCTCTCTCGTTTCGTCTCCGCCCTTTCCCTTCCTTTTCTTTTATTTTACTTTTAACTGCCTTGCAGTGGCAGCTAGTCTACTGCAGCTGCTCAGTAACGATGTCACGGACTGTACACTCCCCCCAACATGCAGACATAATACGCACACATGCGCCATTGCACACATAACGGCATTCATCGCAGCAGTCACAGAACATCGCTAGTGGGTTTAGATCATAGAAATATATGCTTTCGGCTTTCCAAGAACGCCCGCGCAAACGCACACACATCAAACGCACCCTTTAAGTAAAGTTGGTATGTATTCAATACTTTTCAAAGGTTCTACACACACAAATCCATGTATTAGTGACAGAGACATGGAAGGGGAGTCAGGCAGTCAGTGCTGTGAGCACGGCTGGTGTTGCTATCTGCCTCTTGTCGCAGTGAGTGAACAGAAACACACTCCCTCTGGGAGAGACATGAGGTCCCGCTCTCATCCCCGCCCCTTTCCTTATAAAAATCTCATCTCCTGGATTTGCACCCCGTATCAATTCTCTCGTGCATGACCAAAGGACAAATCCTTGGCTTTGTGGCTTTGCCAAACCTGAATTCTATCTGTGTGACAGCTTGAGGATTGGCGGTTGATGTTAAGGGAACAACGGGCCCCACCTGTCCATGCGGCACCTCCTGTTAGTTCAGGGAGCGGAAAATGAAGCTGTGTCTGGCTGTCTAGCTGTCTGTCTGCTGACCACTGCTGCAGACTCTGCTGTGGCGTTAGACAAGGCCCCTCGCTCCTCTCCACCTCTCTCTGTTCTTCTCCTCAGGGTCTTTCATCTTTCTTTGGCCTTTCATCTATACGTCGTTTCTGTCTGCTGACCCCTCTCCTCTCGATTGATTTTTTTTCTCCGTCTGGCTTTCCGTTTCTCTCCGGCCTACTTTGCCGTCTGCACCCGAGACGTCCAAATCAGGCTCCGGTTTCCGTTCTCGTGCTTACGTGCTGGGCCTGCTCGTTTGGTTGGTGCCTTCGATCAGTGCCATTGATTCAAATAAGGTCCGTTTTGTGCGGAACATCGTTGGCTAAGGAATGCTCTCGCCTCTTGAATGTTAAGACACTCCTGCACAGCAGACATCCAGACTCTGCGATATGGACTGACTAATTGAGCATCAAGAAACGCCGGGAACAGGACCAGATCAGAGTGCTAATGGGATGCAAGTGCATATTAACGTTGCACTCTCGGCACCCAGTGTGATGACTCGCTCACGTCTCCTCCACGCTGGTTTGCCATGGAGACGGGCTTGCGTTGAAATGTAGACAGTCCTATAGGTCTAGTCCTCCATTCGTTTTAAACGTAAGCGTCCTTGAATTTAGTCTTTTGTACGAATTTATCAGGGCTGGTTCTGGTGTCAGCTATGCTAGCATGTGACTGTCTGACTTACAAGCTATTGACCACAGAGAGAAATTGGACCCCACACCCTCTTCTGTGTAATTGAGACCTTTTAGTAAGATTTTTCGGGAGGCACTGACGTCCGTACATAATGGGTTGAATACGAACACAAGGGGGGTACATTGCCTCCCTCTCCTCCTCACCTCTCGCTCTGCAGTGTTATTAACTCTCAATCGCAGTATCTCGCTGTGATATAATGGGCATGGGAAATGTGTTTTTTTTTTATTACCAGAGCTTAATAAAAGGCCCGTTTCCATTACCGGAGACACACTTTAGTCGGTGAGAAGAGTAGGGAGCACGGGTAGCTGTAGCGGTGAGAATGGGTTGTCTCGGCATGGGGTATCAACATTAAGAAACCCAGGTCCTGTGGAGCCTCTCAAATAGCTAGGTAGAGGTTGGAGCCTGTCCTCAAAGGAGTTCTAGAGGCTGAGAGATTGTGGGTTGAATTGGATGGGACAATTTGTCAACGCCAGAGATCAAGTGGCCCAGTGCTAATGGGGAGTGTGCTGAACCTTATCTGCCCTGATAATTAAGGCCCACTCTGACAAGTGTGACAGAGTCCTTTACTCTCAGACTATCAACAGTTGAGTGTACCCATGTACGCTCTCTCTCACACACACACACACACACACACACACACACACACACACACACACACACACACACTCGTCTTAGAGAGGTGCTTGACTTCAAACTCGGGGCTCTTCAGTCCGTCTTTAGCGCACTCCGCGTCGGCTCGGTGTCGTCAACCCCCTTTGTAGTCGCCACACACACACACACACACACAGGTTCAAGGGTCTGTTTGTGTCAGCACTCCACAGCACTCGACACTTTTACGTCCAGATAGGCACACACTCACCCGTCTGCCATACAGGGTCCTGTGTGTGCGGCGTCGTTTCAGGCGTGCGTCTGCGCCGTCATGCCGTGCGTGTGTCGGCTGTCTGTGTGTAGTTCAAAGGGCAGTGTGACAGCCACACAGATGCGACGTGTGTTCCACACAGACCCATGGAGACGGAGGGCATGGTGAAGTGCACCGTCAGCGTGCTCTGTCTGTCTAGTCTTTCTCTCGCTAAGTCGTTGCTCCTGGTTTCATCGACCCTGCTCTCCCCCTCCTCCTCCTCAGCGTCGGACGGACGGACGGACGGACACGTTCTCTGTTGGCAGGCCGGCCGGAGAGGGAAGCTTCTCTTCCTCTGTGTAATATAAGGATCAGGGTTGGCTGGATGTTGTATCCGCTTTCAGACCAAAGCACACACACACACACACACACACACACACACACACACACACACACACACACACACACATATACAACTTTTACCAGTTCTTTTTCCCCTTCCGGAGCCTCCTTTTCCGATGCCTCACACACACACACACACACACAAAGATGTATATTTACTTCTGGTAGAAGTATTACACAGGTTGTTGTTTGCGGGACAGCCAGAGCCTGCTGCCAGATCCAGGGAGAGAGAAGAGGAGGACGCCGGCTGGAGAAAGACTGGAGCCCCCTGACTGACTGGCAGCCTCTGGGACAGCCTCTGGGACAGCCTCTGGGACAGCCTCTGGGACAGCCTCTGGGACAGCCTCTGGGACAGCCTCTGGGACAGCGGATCATATCTCTAGTGCTTCCTTCCTCCAGCAGTACCACATCCTGGCACACCCTCCACTTCCAGTCGCTGGAAACACACACACACACACACACACACACACACACACACACACACACACACACACACACACACACACACACACACACACACACACACACACACACAGACAGGGGAACTTGAGCTGATGTCTGCATACACAAACACAGTTTGTGTGTGCGTTGAAGCTGACAGTGGCAGCACCAACTCAAGCCTATTTGTTTGTGTTTCGAAACATAACCCACCTCTTCCCTAGTTAAGGCTTGTTTCTGTGTATATGTGTGTGTCTGAGTGTGTGTGTGTGTGTGTGTGTGTGTGTTTAAAGTGGAGAGATCTCATCCAAGCCCCTACTGTGTCTCCTGACCCAGATTCCCTCTCTCCCTGACGTTCCTCTCTTTACGTCTTAATTCCTCTCTCTCTCCCCCTCCAGCATATTTATCCATCCATCTTTTCTCCCTTGTCTGTACTTTTCGTCGCCAACTCCCTCTTTCTTGTCTTCTTCTCTCTGGCTGTCTGGATCTTCTCCGAGGGCTCGTCTGCGAGTCTCGTCCGCAAGTTTGCTCCGTGTACGACGGACCTGCGGCAGAACTCGTGGGATTAGATGTGTGCTGTGTTCAACGGTTGTAATGCACACACACACCCACACACACATTGCAGGGTACGACCACACACACAAACACACTGAAGACCGCTGTCACCTTCCTGCACAGGTGTTTACATGGCTGCAGACCCCAGCCAGTAAGTGTGGAACCGAAGGGGAAGCCGGGGGTTTGAAAGTCCCTCTGAAGGCATGTGGGTCTGTGGCGCTCCTCAGGCTGCCGTAGAGAGCAGCTGAACAAGTCCTGTTGGTCGCCTACTTCAAAGAAACACACTTCACTTCACACTTCAAGTCTCTGAGTTTCTTTCTCTGGTTTTTTTCCCACTCTCCTCCACCATCGCCCTCTCCCATATCTCTCCCATATCTCTACCCATATCTCTCCCATATCTCTACCCATATCTCTCCTGAATCTCTCCCATATCTTTACCCATATCTCTACCATTATCTCACCCATATCTCTCCCGTATCTCTCCCCATATTTCTCCCGTATCTCTCGTATTTCTCCCCATATCTCTCCCATATCACTCCCGTATTTCTCCCCATATCTCTCCTCATATCTCTCCCCATATCTCTCCCATATCTAGCACTCGCAAAGCCGGAAGGTTTTGTGTGCGTTTCTCCTATCTGTCGAACCTACGAGGCAGAGAGGAATGTCAGTGAACAACAGTCTAGGGAGGATTGTGTGTTGACTACTTCTGTTCTGTCCGTGGATGTTTGAGTGGGCGTGGCTTTGCTTGGGAAGATGTGAGTGTGGGAACGCTGACGGTCCGCAGCGGTCCTTATCGTTCGACGACAAAGTCGAGAGGTTTTCATGTGAGAGAGAGCGGAGGATCCAGAACGGAGGCTGAGGAGGGGAATGGTTTGGATTTTCTCATAGCACAGAGTGTACTGCCCTGGGGGGAGTGGGCCCTGTGTGTGTGTGTGTGTGTGTGTGTGTGTGTGTGTGTGTGTGTGTGTGTGTGTGTTCTCCAGAGGGACACACACGTTCTGTGATCCTGTGGGACAAAAGGTTCTCTGTGTGGGGCCTTTTCTCTTCCAGACCTGACATTGTGTGCTGTTGTCCTCTCTTTCGCTCTCTGTCCCTTGTCTCCCTCTTTTTTCCTCCCTCTCTCTTGCTACACAGACACATTCTTCTTTTAGGGTGGCTAGTCCAGAGTTGCTACCCTCAAGACTCCTTGAGATAAAGCCTGTTACAGTACACACACACACACACACACACACACACAGGTTCACACAGAGACAGACCCACTGTACACACGTGCAGTCGTTGGAGTCAACCACACCTTTATAGTGGGCGGGCTCAACTCACTCACACTGTTATGAGTGGAAGAGAACAAGCTCTTTCTTTCTGCGATGCAGGCACACACACACACACACACAGACAGAAGGCTAATTTTTTCCTGTCTATGAGTTTCCTACCTGGGCTGCCATGGGGTTGTTTAATGACTGCACGCTCACACAGCTACTCGGAAAACGTGGCTTGGCCCGGAGGACTGAGGAATTGTTTCACCCACTGACTGACAGCCCTACTTAAATAGCTCATGCCCTGTGTGTGTGTGTGTGTGTGTGTGTGTGTGTGTCTGTGTTTGCCCCTCTGTCTCGTTCACTCACACAGGGTGATTACAGTACAGACAGGCCATGCTGAGCGCCTTACAGGGTCTAATCTGACACACCGAGCCACAGGACTCCTCCTGCTCCTCTTCCTCTCTGTGTGTGTGTGTGTGTGTGTGTGTGTGTGCGCGTGCGTGCGTGCGTGTGTGTGTCGACCTGCCGTTCGCCGCCTGCACTACTTGACCTTCTTACAGTCCCGCGGCCGGTCAATGGGACAAGGTGCTGCCTGCGTCTCTGTATCAGTGTGTCTCCGTGTCCTCTCCAGGGGGAAGCACTGCGCTATGGTACTGTGTGGAGCCTGCTTTGTTCCCTGCCTTTGTGCCCACGGTAACTGCTATCGACTTGTTGGACTGTGTGTGTGTGTGTGTGTGTGTGTGTGTGTGTGTGTTTTCAGGTGTGTGTGCCGCGTGCCTTTGCTGCCGCGCATGCATCGGTCCATAGAGACAGCCCGGACTCGGCTTGTGTTCATCATTAATTCATACTGCACCAACACTGGAGTCTACGCCTCTCTCTCTCTGTGCGCGTGTGTGTGTGTGTGTGTGTGTGTGTGTGTGTGTGTGTGTGCGTGCGCGTGTGTGTGTGTGTGTGTTCAGCGCACTTGTGCATCCCTGATATTTAAAGATACACTGACATTTTTGGTTTCTGACGATACGTCTGCTAGATTTAGAGGTTTGGATCGATGGACATTCGTGAAGTCGAAGAATTAATCGGCGATCAATAAATAAATATAATTGATTAGCTAAAGAACCGCTTTCCTGATGTTTATGTATGATCTTTGTAGCCTCGTACTGTTTGGAAATATTAGTCCTAATCATTGACTTTTGTGACAAACACAACAAACAAAGCCTCCCTATTCAGTGACAGGTCGTAAATCTCCCTGATGCACAGATTTTCCTTTACTAGTGCCAGAGAGACAAACTAGCATGGCAGGTGTTAAACTATGAGGAGCAAACACATTCAACTTAATTTGGAATTCAATTAATTAAGAAATAAATCAAATTTGCCCTATGTGTTATGAGAATGCTGAAATTCCGATGGCATTGGGAATCCACTTTGGGGGAGTGGGAGGGGAGTGGTAGGGGAGTGGGAGGGGAACGTGGTCAGCCTGAGATGGTGTAACGCGTCCACTTTGGGGGAGTGGGAGGGGAACGTGGGAGGGGAGTGGGAGGGGAACGTGGTCAGCCTGAGATGGTGTAACGCGTCCACTTTGGGGGAGTGGGAGGGGAGTGGGAGGGGACCGTGGTCAGCCTGAGATGGTTTAACGCGTCCACTTTGGGGGAGTGGGAGGGGAACGTGGGAGGGGAGTGGGAGGGGAACGTGGTCAGCCTGAGATGGTGTTACGTGTCCACTTTGGGGGAGTGGGAGGGGAACGTGGTCAGCCTGAGATGGTGTAACGCGTCCACTTTGGGGGAGTGGGAGGGGAGGGGAGTGGGAGGGGAGTGGGAGGGGAACGTGGTCAGCCTGAGATGGTGTTACGCGTCCACTTTGGGGGAGTGGGAGGGGAACGTGGGAGGGGAGTGGGAGGGGAACGTGGTCAGCCTGAGATGGTGTTACGTGTTGTTGTAATGTGAGACTCTCTTTAATGTTTGTGTCATTGTCGCCCTTCCTGGCCTCCGCCCTCCGCCTCACCCTCTCCATCTCTCCTTCTCTCTTCCTGGCCTCCGCCCTCCGCCTCACCCTCTCCATCTCTCCTTCTCTCTTCCTGGCCTCCGCTCGCTCGCTCACCCTCTCCATCTCTCCTTCTCTCTTCCTGGCCTCCGCCCTCCGCCTCACCCTCTCCATCTCTCCTTCTCTCTTCCTGGCCTCCGCTTGCTCGCTCACCCTCTCCATCTCTCCTTCTCTCTTCCTGGCCTCCGCCCTCCGCCTCACCCTCTCCATCTCTCCTTCTCTCTTCCTGGCCTCCGCTCGCTCGCTCACCCTCTCCATCTCTCCTTCTCTCTTCCAGGCAACCGGACAAGCTGGTGGTGGTGTGGACTCGCCGGAGCCGTCGGAAATCCTCCAAGGTCTGTTTGGGGGCGGGGTTCCCTGATCTGTACCGAGCTGAACCGAGCCGGGTTACTCACTGTAAACAAATCGGCTAAAAGGAAAACAACGGCAATCTATGTTGTTGTTTTCCTCATTGGTAATTTCTCACGCTGCGGTGTTCTAATTGGACAAATTATAGGTCATAACTGAGCAAGATTGGAAACTAATGATCCATTATTAGTCTTGTATTGTATTGGTCTTCCTAAATTGAATCCACTAATTTACCAGGGACAGGATGAGTGAACCCAACTCCTCAGAGAACAGTGCTCTGTGGCTTGTCACTTACTCTGACCCTAAGTCACTGGCAGTGCCACACCATGCCTTAAGCTGAGTCAGAAAACTAAACTCAAACACAAAAAACCTCACGGTAAGGTAGAAGGCCTTTCGTTGGTCTGCTGTTGACTGTCTCTTCTGTGTCTCCTGTGTGCTGGTCCAGTCTCACAGCTGGCAGCCGGGCATCAAGAACCCCTACAGAGGAGTGGTGGTGTGGCCCGTCCCGGAGAACCTGGAGATCACCGTCACGCTCTTCAAGGTACGCCCGCTCCGGTGTCACGGCTCGGGACGCTGTCTGTGTGTGTGTGTGTGTGTGTGTGTGTGTGTGTGTGTGTGTGTGTGTGTGTGTGTGTGTGTGTGTGTGTGTGTGTGTGTGTTGTGTAAGTGTTTGTATTTCTGAGAAAGAGACATCTCCTGGTTGAAACTCCGGTAAAGGTGAAAGTTCCATAGTTTGTGTGTGTGTGTGTGTGTGTGTGTGTGTGTGTGTGTGTGTGTGTGTGTGTGTGTGTGTGTGTGTGTGTGTGTGTGTGTGTGTGTGTGTGTGTGTGTGTGTGTGTGTGTTTGACAGAGACTGACTGACTGACTGATAGTGGTACTTAAACATTCTGAGCTCCTGCTGACAGGGTGACCTGGTGTCTTGTTGCATGTCTCACTGCCTTCACCCCAGCCTCTGTGTGTGTGTGTGTGTGTGTGTGTGTGTGTGTGTGTGTGTGTGTGTGTGTGTGTGTGTGTGTGTTTATGAGTGCTTTTGTTGTTTGTAATTAGTGCTGGACCTGATTAGCACCCTCATGATAGGCCAAACAACATGTCGTCTTCAGCTTCACACTGGCCCCATCTTAAAGGAAGCGTCTTTGGGTGTTAGAAAAGCGCTATATAAATAAGATAAATTATTATTATTATTATTATTATTAATAATAATAATAATAATAATAATAATCATAATAATAATAATAATAATAACAATAATAATAATGATAATGATAATAATAATAATAATAAAAGATATCCAAGACTAATATATATATTAAATATTTGTTTATTTCTGTCCGGTTCTTTAGTCTTTGTGTGCAGTATAATTCTGGGGTCCAGCCTGGGCAGGGGGACAGTGGTGTGCTGGAAGGCCGTGGTTGTCCAGGCCTGGGTTCACTTGGGTCCACCCCAACATGCAGGTGCTTCCTAGACTCTCCCCCACTTCCTGTGTGAGAGGAAGTCCTAAAGCCTGTTCGACTGGCTTGCTGAGTGCATTCACTACCACCCACCTGACACGGACATAACAGTAGAATGTATCGTGAACACATGAAAAGTCAATAATAAATAGACTGAACACCTGTGAGGGAGGTAGAGTGGCTGCCTGAGAGGAGTCCAGGCTTCACACAGTCTGCTTTGGACATGGGCTGCTCTAGGAGGGGCAGAGTCTACCTCAGCCACACACACACACACACACACACACACACACAGCATCATACTGCCTGTAAGACTGCACTAAAACACATTGGTTGGTCTGCTGTGTCCAGGACTTGGTGTAGTAGGTACAGCCTGGCATTGTGGGTAGTGTAGTTTCCTAGCAGCACACAGTGCCATAAGAGCGAGAGGGCCATTGGTTCAGGAGGAAGCTCTTAGCGTTGTGTCTGGGGGCTGAGTAAAGGTCTAGTAAAGGTCTGCTAAGTGTGTCCGATGGTTGGACAGACAAATTCATGTCCTGGGGTATGTCTCTTAAGCAGTTAGGTGTGTGTGCGTGTGTGCGTGTGTGCGTGTGTGTTTGCCCCTGCAGTGTGCTGAAGGTCACCCATGCCAGTCTAATCAGATAAAGTGCTGTGGTCTTCCGCTGTCCCACAGCCTCCATTATGCTATCCTCCTCCTCTCCTCATCCCTTCATCCACTCCCCCCTCCTCCCCTCATCCCTTCATCCATCCCCCCTCCTCCCCTCATCCCTTCATCCACTCCCCCCTCCCCCCCTCCTCCCTTCATCCTCTTCCCCCTCCTCCCTTCATCCTCTCCCCCTTCATCCTTTCATCCACTCCCCCCTCCTCCCCTCATCCCTTCATCCACTCCCCCCTCCTCCCCTCATCCCTTCATGCTCTCGGGAGTCCTGACTTCATCCTCTCCCCCCTCCGCCCCTCATCCCTTAATCCACTCCCCCCTCCTCCCCTCATCCCTTCATCCTCTCCCCCTCCTCCCCTTCATCCTCTCCCCCCTCCTCCCCTCCTCCCTTAATCCACTCCCCCCTCCTCCCCTCATCCCTTCATCCTCTCCCCCCTCCTCCGTTCATCCTCTCCCCCCTCCTCCCTTCATCCTCTCCCCCTTCATCCTTTCATCCACCCCCCTCCTCCCTTCATCCTTTCATCCACTCCCCCCTCCTCCCTTCATCCCTTCATCCTCTCCCCCCTCCTCCCTTCATCCCTTCATCCTCTCCCCCCTCCTCCCTTCATCCCTTCATCCTCTCCCCCCTCCTCCGTTCATCCCTTCTCCCTCCCCCCTCCTCCCTTCATCCCTTCATCTTCTCCCCCCTCCTCCCTTCATCCTCTCCCCCTCCTCCCTTCATCCCTTCATCCACTCCCCCCTCATGCCCTGTCACCCTGTCCCCTGTCCTCTGTCTAGTCGTCTCTGGTCAAACAGCCTTTCAGAGGTCACCCTTATTCTTTTGATGAGGATGAGGATGAGTGGGGACGGAGAGAAAAGGGTTTCAGCTAGAGGATGATTGTAGACCCTCCTCCTCCTCCTCCTCCTCCCAGGTGTTTGAACGCATGGTGGTCCTGTTCAGTCCTAAAGGTCTGTCCCTTTGTCCCGTCAGGACCCCCACGCGGAGGAGTTTGAAGACAAGGAGTGGACCTTCGTCATCGAAAACGTGAGTACCGTGTTCGCCTTTCCACTAGAAAAACCCTGCGTGTGCTTTGTGCACATACTGCCACCGTGTGGCTGTAATCTGTCATTACATGATTCTTGGTCCCACCAGTCATCAAGATTCAATGGCAGTAGATTAATTGATCGCTTGCACAGGATTTGTTTACATGAAACACAGGAAGTGTTTACATGTGTTTACAGTGATACAACCCCTTAAAGGATGCTACTTCATGGAACATATCATTTTCTTACTCATGAATGCTCTTAGTCTTAGTCTTTATTATTATTTTCTCTCAAGGAGAAAATCGATTTGCAAGCAGTCACTGAAGTTCATTTCATCCACAACATACTGCAACAATACAAAAACAACTTTCTACAAAACAAAACACAAATAAAAAGATTTTTTTTAAAATGAGCGTAACATTGTCCAAATGGAATTTATAACATTCACTTATCCCTCCTGTTCAGCAACACAATCGCACTGGGGATAAAAGAGTTTTTCAAATTATTACAGCTTATATTTGGAAGTCTGTAACAAGAGCCTCATGGAAGAAGTTGAAACTTTCCATTCAGAGGATGATCCACAGATACAATAATGAAGTCAGCCCTGTTCAAGGTGTGCTTCTGGTACAGTTGTAATAAGGATGCTTGCTGACATCCTGTAATCTGACTGCTAGTTTGAACAATTCTGCTTAGAATTGTTAAGAATTATTCTGCTAAGAAGCCCTTACAAACATAATTTTTTAATATAGAGCAGTCTGACACATATCTGCAGGACGGGGTCGAGGTGGAACTTCTCCTTTGTGCGTGTGTGTTAGAGAGAGTAGGAGACTGAAAGTGCAGGGTACGGGGTATGGGTGTCCGTTAGCTTGAGTGACGCACACACACGCACACACACACACACGTACACGCACACACACACACACCGCTGTTGGCCCAGGTGAAGGCCCCTGCTGGTTTTGGCTGGCTTGTTTCTCGCGGGAGGAGAGCGAAGAATAGTCCGAGAGGGAAAGAGGGGGAAATGTTTGGACCAGGACCAGCGACTGGCCACGTTCCAACCAGAAATCTCCCTCTTCCCATCTGTTCCCATATGGAGGAACACACACACACACACACACACACACACACACACACACACACACACACACACACACACCTCATGGGAGTAGACAGTAAGGACAGTAAGTCCTTTTTCCCTGTGTATCGTGCAGAGCCCTATGCCAAGTTTATGACCACATGTGTCTTAATAGAGAGGCGTTGGGCCAGGGTCTTACTGTTCACTTGGCCCTGTGTTCCATGGACCCACAGTGTCTTACTGTTCACTTGGCCCTGTGTTCCATGGACCCACAGTGTCTTACTGTTCACTTGGCCCTGTGTTCCATGGACCCACAGTGTCTTACTGTTCACTTGGCCCTGTGTTCCATGGACCCACAGGGTCTTACTGTTCACTTGGCCCTGTGTTCCATGGACCCACAGGGTCTTACTGTTCACTTGGCCCTGTGTTCTATGGACCCACAGGGTGCACTTTGAGGAGCTGATCAATTCACCAACTCCTCAATGCCCCATTACGGGGCAGATGGGCTAGAATGGAGGATGCAGAATGTACAGCGGCGTACACACACACACACACACACACACACACACACACACACACACACACACACACACACACACCTAATGCACCATTACTAGGATGGGCTAGAAGGAAGGATTTGAGGACTGCGTCTTTTGTGTGCCGATCATGTCAAAGGATGGTCAGCCATGTCCTACAGCACGCCTTCTT
>JAPMUY010007482.1:425000-566899 GCA_026901105.3 Galaxias olidus | reverse complement strand
GATCTTCAACAGATCACTGGAGCTGTGTGAAGTCCCTTCCTGCTTCAAACGCTCCACCATCATCCCCATCCCAAAGAAATCCAAAATTACAGGACTAAATGACTACAGGCCTGTGGCTCTAACGTCTGTGGTCATGAAGTCATTTGAAAAACTGGTGCTGGCCCACCTGAAGGACATCACTGGACCCTTGCTGGACCCCCTGCAGTTTGCCTACCGAGCAAACAGGTCTGTGGATGATGCAGTCAACATGGGACTGCACTACATCCTGCATCACCTTGACTCGCCAGGGACTTATGCAAGGATCCTGTTTGTGGACTTCAGTTCGGCGTTTAACACCATCATCCCGGACATCCTCCACTCCAAACTCCTCCAGCTCACCGTGCCAGCCTCCACCTGTGAGTGGATCACAGACTTCCTGACTGGCAGGAGGCAGCAGGTGAGATTGGGGAGCATCACATCCAGTACCCGGACAATCAGCACTGGAGCCCCACAGGGGTGTGTGCTCTCCCCACTGCTTTTCTCCCTTTACACTAACGACTGCATCTCAGGAGACCCGTCTGTTCAACTCTTGAAATTTGCAGACGACACTGCCGTCATCGGCCTCATCCAGGACGGTGATGAGTCTGCATACAGACGAGAGGTTGAACAGCTCGCCCTCTGGTGTGGTCAGAACAACCTAGAGCTGAACACGCTCAAAACTGTGGAGATGACAGTGGACTTCAGGAGGAGCCAGACAACACTGCTCCCCATCACCATTCAGAACAGCACGGTGTCTGCAGTGGAAACCTTCAGGTTTCTGGGAACCACAATCTCCCATGACCTGAAGTGGACGGCCAACATCAACACGATCGTCAAGAAGGCCCAGCAGAGGATGTACTTCCTGCACCAGCTCCGGAAATTTGACCTCCCTCAGGAGCTGCTGGTCCAGTTCTACACTGCCATCATCCAGTCTGTTCTCTGCACCTCCATCACTGTGTGGTTTGGATCGGCCACCACACAGGACAAGAACAGACTTCAACGGACAGTGAGGACTGCAGAGAGAATCACCGGTGCTAACCTGCCCTCCATCCAGGACATATACATCTCCAGAGTCAGGAAACGGGCAGGAAGCATCACTGCAGATCCATCACACCCTGGTCACAGACTGTTCCAACTCCTCCCCTCTAGCAGACGCTACAGAACAGTGTACTCCAGAACCACCAGACACAAGAATAGCTTCTTTCCACAGGCCATCACCATGATGAATAGTTGAGACCAGTATCACAGTACCTGGATCACTCATGTGCAATAACCCTGGGACACAACGTTCACTGTACTGTACTAAGTTATACAAGCTGCACATTGTATATTTGCACACTCCGTATATTTGGTATCATACATATCATTCTGTACATTACCATAGTTTTATTATAGTTTTTATCATAGTTATATTTATTTCTTATTTCTCTTTGCACTTTATCCCTGCACATTGTTTGTCTACTGCATGTATGTATATTGAGAGTGAGATAAACACCGGAGTCAAATTCCTAGTATGTAAGCATACCTGGCCAATAAAGCTGATTCTGATTCTGATTCTGATTCTGATAAGGGAAAAGATCTTTCACAGGAACCAGCCTGCTCCTTCCACCAGGGTTTACCAGACAGCGGATCAAGCACACCTCCCGTTAGGCTCATTAGAATCACCTGTTGTATCAATTATTGTCAGCACCTGTGTCTCCCTGTGTTTAATCCCTGTGCCCTGAGTGTTTCCTCTTCTATCATTGAATCTCTTTGCTTGTTGTAAAGTCTATGCAGGTTTCCTTGACAAACTTGTCCTGAGTCTATTTGTCATTTAACAAGTAATCTTTTAGTCTTTGTGTTTACGCGCTACCCAATCCTCTTTAGTCAATAGGAGACTCTATCCTGCATTTGGGTTCGACCATTTTCTTTTTAACACTGATTCCTGATGAGATCAGATTTTAAGGATTCCCCTTGGTCTGAAATCAGCTTTTTATACACATTTTTCAAGCATCTCATTGCGGTCAACAAACAAGGCTTTCTTTTCCTCATTTGACCTGTCAATCAGGTCTTCATGCAATGCAACAAACCCTTTCCACCAGTTGTGTGACTCTCTTCTATTTGCTGGGAGGTAGCTGGAAGGAGTTGTACCACCCCTAACAGGAATTTTTAATACTCTATCTTTAAAGCTACAGCTCAGATTACCAATCAACATTTCTGGTTAAGCCTGCAATAATAACATTTAGCTCTCAGTATACACTTGATTTCACGACAAAGGCCAGTAGAGATTGAGGAAATGAGCAACACAAATTAATAGATTACGGATATGTGTGTGTTTTGCAGAAATTTGTTTGTTTTTTTTGCAATCCCACTGAAAATCTGTGAATCTTGAGGAAACAGTTTTGTTGTCATGAAGGCCCTGGAATTCAGTCCTTGAGCGACACAGAGACCTGTCATTTTTTAAAAGCATCATACAAACTTTTTCTGCTCTGACAGAGGACAAAAAGAGAATTTGGCTGTTTTTTTTTCAAATGTAGCCTGTCATCAACCGAGTGCAACGAGAGATGCTCCAGAATAGGTTGCCAAAGCGGAAAAAAAGCATGCATATTTAGCCACTCCTTTGTGAATTCACAATTTGAGCCTTGCAATGTTATGTCTGGCTCCGTAAGACTCGAAAGGTCACTGGCTCTGATTACGTTTTCTTTGAGAGACGTTACATTTAGGCCCACTGAGGCATGGAGTGCATTCTGATATACACGGCGGGAAATAGCATGCCGGCACACCTACCCAAAGCGGGGCCTTTTTATTGCTAATTGACGCTGCCCTTTTCAGTCTTGTTCGGCACACTCAGTAAGCCGTTTGTTCTTAACCTTCCCTACATTGTTCCTGTCACACACTTAATTTCCCCAACACCAGGTGGGGGATGTAAAAGTGATGCTTATTGACACGTCATCAAGTCTGAACATTGTGTTTCACTTCAGTTAATTACTGCCTGTGCTCATGTCTGCTGCGCAGCCAAAGTGAGGCTGATTGCGCTAGCTGTTTTAATTGCTAAATTGATTTAATTTAGTGTCATGCATCCTCTCAATTTGATGAGGTAAGGCCACTGGCTGGTGAAAAGATTCCAGTGCAGAGCTTTCCCACACTCATCTGTTCCTGTAGTCTACAGCTGTTACTCACATATGTGCTTAGCATTTGCTCCCCACTCTTAGAGCTTATTTTATGTAGTCACAGATCATTTAATTTCATCATCATTCATCACCAGGTCCTGTCTGATTATGCTGAAATTGAAGAATTTCAGACTGCCAAGGAATTTTCCTAGTTAATCAAGTTGAAACAATTGAAATGCATAAATGATTCATGAATCTGACATTAAGCCTTCTCAATTACATAAACCCTTATGGCAATCAATAATGGAATGCATATTTATGACGCCGCTGACCAAGCAATGATCATGAAACAAAACCTTCACTAAGTTCACTTACAGCAGGAGAGTGGGTTGAGACTGTCAATACTTTTTTAATGTAGAAAACTTGGATGGATTTCTAATAAATGTGCATGCTCTGAAGTAGGTCCGACATTGTGATTAGCTTTCATGTCCCACGAAATTCAATTTCATGACTTGACACTTTAGGAGAACTCTGGATGCCCCCCTGACATGTCAGTATTAGACCAACATTGAAGGACACAGAAGACTTTTCCCTCCCATGCATGAACAGGTCATTATTATGCAATCAGCGACTGAGACGTACTCTTACTGTCACCTTACCATTCTCTCGCTTCATCTGCATTCCCAAGGCAGGGTTTTCCTATTAGATTAAGTTAATAACTTGCTAATACGCTAAAACCCCAAACTCAGCAAAAGGCTACTCAGCATTTATAATTTACTCTGCCAAGCCTGTAGAAAGGAGCTGGGGGTGAAGCAGTAATATTTAACCCCGGACTCAAGCACGCAACAAACCCGTCTGAGGTTGGTGGTATAGCTTTATAATACTTTCCTTGTGACTGACGCTAATGATTGCTGCTGTATTACTTGGCACAATGCCCATCTAATATTTATGCGCTGTTGGAGGGGAGTGGCGGTGGTGGCATACATTCGTGGGGGACAGTGGCACACATTTTAGAATATTGATACATGATATTTTGCATGACATGCAAGCTCTCAAATAACCAAAAGTGATACAATACATAAATAATTCCCTTTGCAAAATGTTCTGCCTTTAAATGGTTACCGGTTCTCTCTGTCACTCGTGGTGTGGCAGGAGGGACGTGAGGATTCTTGCTCAAATGAACACAACCTTAAATGTGCTTGGACATGACCTCTACGACTTCTGCTGATCAATACAGGAGAAAGGTGTGTTGGAGTGGGTGCAGGTTGTTAGATGTCTCGCTTCGGGGAACACAACCAAGCCTGTCGCTCACATCTTCACCAGTTTTCTAAAGACATTGCTCTGATTACTGTTGAAGAGCCATGCACAAAGGCGACCCAGCATGAATTGAAGGCGTGTGAAGGGGTAATTTAAGGGAGAGGGGGTCTTTCTTTTCGTGACTTTCTGCTCGAACACGTTCAGAATACAGGCCTTCAGCAAAATGCTCTTTGAGATGTTGTGGTTGTTCCTGTTGGAGTGAATACACACAAATTGCAATGAATCGCTGTCTTACTTTAGAACCGTAATGCCAAATTGTACCAAAGTAACTCCCAACATTTTACCCTTGTTCAGTGCAAACCCAGCAGCACACTCAGTTGTCTCAGTGAAGGTACCCTGCAGTGTTTATTATTCAGAGAGCAATTGTAGGGACAATCCAGAGAAGAGGAAAGAAATAAAACAGTGATGACAGTTGCTTCATCTTTAGACCCATACATATTTATTTGTGGTACTTGAGTATCAACAGCATTGTGTTTTGTATAACAAAAGACGACAGTTTTTCTAGGCCAGAGATCAAATTGAAAGAGCAGTAGGAATACACCCATAGGAAGACAAGTGATTTGTTTCCAAAGCTATCTCCTTTAACTACTTTTTTTATCTTTTGCCTCCCCACCTCCTTTTCGCTCTCTCTCTCTCTCCCTCCCCCACTCTCTCTCTCTCTCTCTCTCTCTCTCTCCCCCCTCTCTCTCTCTCTCTCTCTCTCCCCCCCCTCTCTCTCTCCCCCCCTCTCTGTGTCCTCTTATCTGTGTTCTTCTCTCATTCAGAGTAATCCTCTCCTCCTTACTTATCCTCTCTTTCTCTTCTTCATTACTCTATTCCTTTCACAGTCTTTCTTTATCCCCGCATTCCTATATTCGCCGCCTCTGTATTTCCGCCACAGATTCACAAGGTCACTTCTTGTGTTGCCACAGACTTAGAAAAGGCTTCTTCACCCAATTGCTTACTCTATGTACTTGTGGAACAATGCAACCATTTACCACACAGTCGAGGGGCTACTTTACAAATGAACCGGGAATGTATTGAGCCTGCTGAGAGGTGAAGAAATTAAACAATTTGAAAACTTTGCCAAAGGAGGCGGAGAGAATGGATTGTCGGGCGAGCAACGCCGTGGTTTCAAAAGAGGAGGACAATGAACATAGCCTACACATTTCTGTCCTGCGGGTACCTTTCTACCTCATTAGTCGAGTGAGTCATCGTCAGTGCTGCAATCGAGCGGATGCAAATGAGATGTGATGGAGGGCGTCTCTATGGGTGGCACAGCGTGAGCGAGCTGCAACCGCCTTCTCCACCATAAATCACCAGTGTGCCAATGCTCTGGTTTTTTACGGCAGCTCCCATTAATGGTATGAGCCAGGCCAAGGCAACTTTTTTTCTTTTTTTTTTTACCTTTGATTCGTTGTTTATCTATCGTGTGAATTCTTTACGGTATACAACAGCGGGATTCCAACGCCCTGTAAGCCTTGGTTGCATGTGCAGGCACTTTTGATTATGCATTTCTAGGGTGCTGAGATGGGGTTATTGATATTATGATGTTCAGGGCTTGTCACCAAACGCTTGAAAGTGAAGGATTGGCAGTATAAATTGAATATTGATTGTGTGTGTGTGTAAGTGTAAGTGTGTGTGTTTGTGTGCGTGCCAGCTAGTGTCTGAGTGAGTGTGTGTGGGGTGTTTGGAGCATACATCCTATTTGGATTGCTCTGTATGGATATTTGTGTCAGGCTTGATTAGAGGACGGGATTTTATGTTTTCTGCTGCCTCATTACGAGTTGATGTGTAGGTAGGTGTGTAACCCCCCCAACGATGTGGATTTAGGTTCAATCTCTTCTTCCCTCTGCTTTGCTCAGCAAGGATCCAGTCCTGCCCGGTTCTTCGAGTGGTGTGTGGTGCACGTGACTTGGACCCCTCGGGGTCCGAGGTCATTGGGCACGTAGTCAGCACATTCATCTGAATGAGAGATCAGATGAATAGATTAATGACTGAGTAATGCCACTTTGTCTTCTGGGTGGTGTGGTCGTCAATTATCACCATTAGTGAGAGCTGGAATGAGCTAAATGGCCGTCATCAAAATGGATTATTCTAGCCTGTCTTTGTCATTAGATTGTTCTACAAGATTGAGAGACAGCGCAAGATGGATGACAGATAAAAGGTGCCAGTAAAATAAAAGCAAGACAGTGTTCACAAATCAGAGAAGGATCCCGGTGAGGACGACATTTCAGCGCTGTTCAAATCTCTCAGCTCTCTGCATTTTATCCAGTTTCTCTTCGTAATTTAAACAAATTCTGCCTCAGGGTCAAAATCTAAAAATGTCATGTCCTGTGGACTCATAATAATGAAAAAATCTTGCAGCCAGCCTTCTGAAAATTTTTTTCTTTTAGTTCATGCGGTTGTTTTAATGAAAGAACGTCTTTTAAAATATCTGTTGTGTTGCTTAGGAACTGTCTATAGCACAGTTTCATTCTAAGGTCAAGTAAATAATTTGATTTAAGATGTTTATCATCCCTCACTTGTTGTCTGAGGGCATATGCCTGAGAGGTCTCTCGGTTGCTCACCCTTCACATACTGTAGCATGTGTAAACATCCACCCAATGACCCCTGCTGGGTTCACACTGAATCTGATTGAACTGGGAAAGCGACAGCATTTTGCTACTTCACTGACACCGATGGTTTGCCTAGCGGGCTCAAATAAATCAGAGATTGAGGAAACATTTTCCACTGTGAAAGTTACTGCACTGTGACATTTTATAAAATTGTATAAAATGTTCGTCATCATGATGATGATGATGATGATGATGATGATGATGATGTATAAAATGTTGATGTACATACATATAAAGTAAACATGAAAAAAATGGCGTGTACCAGCCTCAAATTTCTAACAGTCAAGTAAAAAAGATCAGAATACCACTACATGGAAGTAAAACATCTAAACCTGCATTTGTTATATTAAGGTCTTTGGCCTTTTGAAAGAAAACTGTCCTCAAGGATCTGACCTGTCACGATTATAAATGAGAATCAATTCCAGGAAAACCGAACAAAGAAAGGCTTGGATGATTTGTGATGTCTGATGAATTTTAAACACTCCCTTGTTGGATTGATACATATTTATTCATATCTCCCAAAATAGACCAAATATTGACTTGCAAATAATTTTAGACTTATGGACTGTAAAGCTGTTCTTGCAACTGAACTTTAAAGTAACTCCACATCAGTTGAACTAGAACGATAACAGTGAAACACTGGCTAGGTTTACAGTAACAACCAGTTCTATGTGGTCTCAACTGTTACTGGATGATACATGAGCTTTTCTGTGCATAAGGTCTTGTTTGAGGAGAAGACAAGTGAAATAAGAACATTTGAGCTACAAGTCTTAGCAAAAGAAAACTTCACCTACAGATTGAAAATGGCAATAAAAACCTCACTATAACTTGAGCAAACTATACCAGTCCTAAAAAATGTTTTTAGCAGTTTCTGCAGACACACATCTCATGTTCGATGGTTTGTGTGACAAAAATGATTCCAGATTTCTCAAGGATTGGTTTTCTAGATGGTAAAACAACATACACTGAGAGGTTCAACCTTTGAAGACCTTCTTCCTTGAACAAGTCTAGTGCAGTCTAAGCCATCGTCAACAACTTTGCAAAACAGAATGAAGCTATCAAGGAAAACCAATGAAGGAACTATTTGTCTAACCTGGCCCCCAGTGGAATGCTGCTTCCTTGACAAGCCCAATAGGTATTTGGCTTCAGGCTGATGTTTCCCTGACAACAATATACAAAAAAACAAATTCAACAACACATTTTCGATTGAGATTCACTGCTAAGCAGTCAAGTGTTTTCCCCTTCGTGTTCTCTGGTCCTCCGCTTGTGAATGTCAATATTTCTACTTTAATCCAGTGTTGATTCTCGGCTGCGGCAACTGCATGGCAACCAGAGGGGTCTTTGAGGAATATGTGACTACAGCCTATTTTAGATCTGTTTGATCAATCCAAATACAGTGGTATTGTGTTCACAACTGTACTCTGGGTTCCTTTGGAAACTAGGACACAACACAGCCATTCGAAAGTGTGAAATGATAAGATCAATTGCTTGTTTTTCTATGAAAAAATAGATGGAGTACACAACCAAATTTTGATGCAGTGAACGTTATGTCGTTATGGAAACAATAGTACAATGGCAGTTTTGTGGTCGATTTTTGTCATTGCTATTTTCTTGTGTCAGTCAAGATATCTTGCTTGAAAGAAAATACCAAAAACATTAATTTCAGAAATGCATGTTTCTGAAAAAGCAACCAAAGATAACCTTGGAATGGCGTTCTTTTTTTAATATTCTTTTTATTAATTTGTGATCATTGACAACAGTACATTCAATCTGGCTACATGTTTGAAAGGGATGCAGCATGTTATCCAAGGGATCAAAGGATCATCTCAAAGCTGTCAATCACTTATTATAATTGTGTGTTCCAAATTCACTACTCCTTTGAGCATAGATTTTGTTAATTTAACATCACATCTATTTAATTTTATATTAGGGAGTGGAAAAGGGTGTCTGTTTAATTAATAGATCCATTAACCCAAACCACAGTGGGCTTTGTGTGTGTGTGTGTGTGTGTGTGTGTGTGTGTGTGTGTGTGTGTGTGTGTGTGTGTGTGTGTGTGTGTGTGTGTGTGTGTGTGTGTGTGTGTGTGTGTGTGTGTGCGTGCATATATGTCTAACCTTCAATTTGGTTGTGCAGGTCCACCTTTATATTTTTGATTGTGGCTTATAGCATACAAACATTGTTATTTAGTTATATATAACATACTATATCATAGTAATAATATATAAATAAATATGTAAACATTGTGTGTAACATTGTTGTCTGTTGCATAGGTATGCACATTCTCCATGGAGCTGGTTGCACATAAATGCACACATAGTGGCAGCCCCACAGTAAGGTCTCATCGTTCTATCACACCACTGGCACCACTTGAAAGTCTCCTGAGACAGAGTGTTTTTGTGTGTAAAGTGCGGAGGCGAAACCTTTGCCTTCTCCCTACACTGGATGAATGTGCCCCTGTCACAGAGCGGTTGTCACCATGCCCAGGGGAAATTATTGCTGTCATAGGTGACAGGCAGTGATGCAGAAAGATCTTGGCAGAGCAGATGCCTTGTCCTGACTTATCATAGCAACGTATCTCACACCTTATTTACGAGTGCGCTCACCTACGAGGATACCCTCTAATTAAGACAGGCTTAGTTAACCGAATTGCATCACAGTATATTGATGAACCATAGGTGTAATGTCCTCTATCTGCACGACCCTGGATAGTACCCAACCTAGACAATACCCACTGCAGTAACTAGGTGTGCTTACCGTTATGGTGCATCAAATTTGAAACATTCTAGAACTAAGAGTTATACATTTCATCAGGGGAAATATATCTTGGCATCTTTAACCACAGCAAGCCATGGATTTGAGCTATTGCTCCATCTAGTGGTTGTATGTGATAGAATCCATCACACGACACTGTTCCCGCATCCGCATGCTCTCAATTTAAGTAGATTACTGTCAACGAAATATTTTAAGACTAATATTGTCCACTTGACACATATCTGTTCCACCAACTGCCACTCTCACCTTGACTTCCAATCAATTGAGATCTTTGTTCAACCGAGTGGATTAATTCATGCAGCCACACTGTATGCATCTGTTTAAACAGGTAATTGATTGCCATCCTCGTTCATAATGGCTATATGCTTTCATGAGCCTGACTAGCCACACTCAGCAACATTATGTAGAAATCAATGGGGCGCTGAAGAGCCCGATATACCCTATGCTGCTGTCCTCGTAGCCAACTGTCATCTTATTGACTCAACACTCGCCTCTGCAGTTACAGTACAACATAAACACCCAATTTAAAACCTATTGACGTACATATCATCATAAGATCATTTCTTGGGGATGTTTTTCTTATCTAATGGGTCACTTTAATGTTAGTAATGGCAAAGATGCTTCATCAAAGACAAAAACTATTGTTATTTGTGGTTGGGACTTAGTTGTTTCAGTTGTTAATGACTGTCAACCCTTACTTAAGATGGTCTTTTAATTAGGGTTCATAGGTTTATTAAACTTTCGTTACTTTTGTTATTATACTGAGTGTAATGTTGAGGTTTGAAAGTAGATTTTCTTTTTAAGTACTCATACGTGTCTGGTAAAACTATCAGAGAACTGACACCTCCCTGTTTTTCTTTTGTCACACCATCAGACAGGGGGCAGTACTGTCCAAATGGGAGTGGAGCTGTCTAGTGCTGAAATGAGCATTTAATTAAACATAAATAGGATGTTGAATCAGTTTTATTCACTCACGTTGCAAAATGATACAATCAACAAAGAAATGGGAGTACAAACACTATTAAGCAGGGAATCCAAATATTAAAGAAAATATTAAACGCAAAACAATAAAATAAAAAAGTAAGTACACTACACACACTATGTGAAATCATTGACAAAAGTGTATTAAGTCAGCGTAAGTACAATACAATATATACAGTACACAATACAAAGTAAATACAATAAATACAAGCTATTAAAAATAAACAGGTTCTGAGGTGATTTAGAAGCAGTGTTGAGGTAGATGTAGAGAGCACACTCGTCCTCGATTCATAATTTTATGCAACGATATCTCATATAATCAGCAGTCATTCTAACATAAAAGAGGACATTACTTTCAATTTGGTAAAATAAAGGTATCTATGCGTCATATTTCTACAAACAAAACTTTTTTTTTTATCAAAGTGCTTAATAGTATTGACATCAGAGTATAAATAATAAACACCCTATAGGAATGTAAATGCTGCAATTCGATGTATCTAGAGTACCGTACAATTTACACTGAGTATGAGAAATTAAACAAATATGAAAATATGCAGCAAGTATGAAACATTTTGGGGTTGTGGAAATATGTTTAAACATACAAGATTGGACCATAGAGCAGTTGATATCATAACATACTTTGCATTCCAAATATTACATTCTGATTCCAACTGTTTGGAAAACCTGTTCTCAACTTTCACTCAGAACTCTTCTTTGAACCCAGCCGAAACGCCTCAGGCTGTCAATGACAATATGTCATACGAAGGATTGTACAGTAAGTCATAGACTTATTTCAGTACATGGATTCTTCAGCCAGCCCATCTGAAAGAAAAGTTGAGCTAATGTTAGAATCATAACAGGTTAGATAAACACACGTTTTTTTTATAATATTTAATAAAGAAAACACATTCTTGTTCTATGTCGAAGACCTTTGACATTGTGTGATAATTACCTTGCTGGAGGTTACTGTGCTGATAGTGGTTGAGTTGATGCAACTCATTGTTTTGGTGCTGACATCCAGACAGCAGGGTGTGGGGATTCAGGGTGGTGCTGGCTAAGGTGAACGGCTCCACTGGTAAGGAGTCCACCAGGTTGGGGAGGGCCAAGGACTGCTGCTGCACCAGCCTGCTCTCCCGTCCTAGCTGCTGGGAAACCTCCAGTGGGTGAGCCAGACCATGCTGGTAACTATAGGCCACAGGTCCTGGACAGACAGGGCCTTCCTTCCCAGGGACCATGTTCAGGTCCTTCAGGAGGCTTTCGAAATCCCCAGCATCCAGGACCAGCTCAGACTTCACTGGGAGAGCAGCGGAGAAAGTGGTGGGCTGATGCCAGTCACAGGCTGGGGCCAGGGTCTGTAGGGCTGGCTGGGGCGTGTTTTGGACGGGCCTCAGGGTGTGGAACATGTCAAAACTGCTGGCCAGGCAAGAGATCTGCTGAGCCAGGATGCTGATCTCCACCTGATCTCTCAGGCTGAACAGGAAGGAGCTCTCCACCGTGGGCGAGGGCTCAGGGGTCAGAAGCCCCGCGTGCGCGGGCAACACTCCCTCGGGAACAACGTGATGGACCTGGAATGAGCTGGCGCCCCCTTGTGGCTGTCCGGCAGAGTCAACGTCCTCGGGGTGGAGAGCGCACTCTGCCGAGCTCTCACCCATCTCTGACACGGGCAGGCAGTCAGGGACCAGTCGGGCGTCACCAGGGCAGGCACACAGGTCATAGGAGGGAGAAGAGCAAGAGTCTGGAGAATGAGCGCTTGCGATGCTCAAAGTGGTCGCTTCAGGGGACTGTTCCGCAGCCACCCGCAGGGGATGTGAGGGAGGGAAGCGGACGTGGGCCCCCATGTCGGGGTAAAGGTAGTATGTGGGGGAGCTCTCTGGAGAGGACGCCAGCTGCTCTGTGTAGCCATACGCGTCCAACAGAAAGTCAGGGCCGGGCTCTTCCTGCTGCGCCGGGGAGTGGGAGGACACCGGGCTGTAGGGAGGGGTGGAGAAGAAGACGGGGCTGTGTTCGGAGCTGACGGGCGAGGAGCCTTCGTGTGATAGGTGCCCACTCGGGTCACTCTCCTCTGCTAACCTGCCCGTCTTGGCCCTGGGTTCATCACTCTCACTGCTGGAGCTCCGGTGCCTCTTGGGCCACCTCGGGGGGCTCTGCGTTAAGGGCGCCTGGATGGCCACTGATGGGCTATATGACGGGGGTGACGTGGGCAGGTTGTTTCTGTGGATTTTCTCCCTGAGGTACAAGGCCTCGGTTTCACTACAGATGGAAAGGCAGAAAGAAAGTCAGTTTAGTGTCTGGCAAAAAAACATACACAGTAGTATCCTTAATAGAGGAAGGTGGCAGTAATGGTAATGTCAAGTACCTGATTATGTAGTTAGTGCATCTGATTTCCGGGAGGCCAGAGTTCCTGGTGGCTTTGACGTAGACCCAGGTCCACGAGAGGTCCTTCACCTGGAGCCTCAGTACCATTTCGACCTGAGAGTCTTTGTCCTCCTGCACTGAGAGGGAATGGCGAGAGAATCATTAATATTTTTGCAAAATTTTCGCACACTATTTGTCATCTTACTAATCCTATACAGTATAATGATGCATCATTGTGTTTACTTACGCAGGCTCTTATGCCAGCACGCGCCAAAGTCGAGGTCTTCAGGGTGGAGAAAGCTGTAAAATGATCTTCCAAAAAGTTCCTCCTCTGAGTAGCCGAGATAGTACGAGACGCTGTAAACCCAGTTAAAGAACATTCAGGATTCCAAATGAACCATGCACACCAACATTGACAAGCTACTACACCAGAATTCAACAATCGTATTGAATATCTCTCGGAGCTTCACCTATCAGAGAGCTGAGTAAAGCTCATGTCTGGTCTGTGGACACTGTTGAAACTTTGGGGGAAACAGGTCGAGTCAGGGCTCCGCAGGCGGTTCACCGTTGGGGTACAGCGGGCCACAAACAGCCGCTCCTCACTGGGAGAAGACGGGGAGAAGCCCGGCGTGGACTGGGACACAGCATGGAAGCGCCCTTGAACCAACATGGAGCAACAGCTGCCGTGCCTCAGCCTGAAGGCTTTGGAGGTGTGCATGCGACACACAAAGCTCCTTTCTGAAGATGCAGAAAAGGATAAAAATATTAAGATCACATGTATGATTTGAATCTATTTGCCAAATTAGAATAGCTCAGTGTTTTAATCCAGATCCACTCACCTGTTGATGAGTTAGTGTTCATTTCCAGATTGGATTTCACAGTTTCGAAGTCAGAGCGTTCCACCACATCATAGATAGTGTCTCCCTGAAGAACATCCACCTAAAGGAGGGAGAGAGAGAAAAATTAGCCGCTCTGCAACAATTCAATATCAAGAAAAAAGGACACAAAATAGAGTGCAATATTGTTGAGACTACATCGCTATTCTTTTCACATTCTAAGTTTTTGGCCCAAACAAAGAAAAAGCTTTTAAAAGTTTGCTGAGGTAATGACCTACCATAGAGTGGCCCAGGTATTCTGACACATTTTCAGAGACATACACTAGCCTCCCCTGGGCGGTGGTGACCAGGATGAATCCGTGCAGGGCATGCAAAAAGGCTTCGTACGGCAGAGAGCAATCAGATCCCTGGCCAGCCGGGAGCCCTGGGGGACAAAAAAAGATCCAACTCAGGCTTAGCTACATCACAGACATCTCAGCAGGAATTCACCTCCACTATACCTTCCTTGCAAGTACTGCTGAAAGCCTTAGCAACACTTTGTTTCCGGCGCAAAGCGCCTCTGAATTCAGATAAGGCTAGAAAAGTTCTTTAAAGTTTATCGGCTGGCTGGAACTCTGTTTCAACAGTCATGTGGGATGGCTCACCGTGGAGAAGAACGGACTTCCTGATGAAGGTGGAGATGGCAGCCATGGAGTGAAGATAGGAGAGGCGCTCCTGCTCCTCCGGGGGGATAGGTAGCAAAGAACGCATGTTCCTGATCTCACTGTTGATGTGGTCCCGCCTGGCTTTGGACGCCCCTTTGGTTGACCTGCGTGAGACCATGGTGTCTGAGGTCACGATCGGATGCAAAAGATTCAAAACGAAACTCCAAAAATTTTCTCTACCTCCACAGTCAATCTACCAAAAAGTCATATTAAAAGTTTTAACCAGAAACCAAGAAATGAAACATTATTTAGCATGTTTTCCCTTGCTCTGCTCTCTCACACTAATGCCTTACTAGATGAGGCTAATTGAGATTTGATGAGAGTAACAGTGTTCCTATGGTAACAGCTGCTATGAGACCGAGTCTGTATCAGAAGCCGAGAGAAGGACTCGAAGCTATGTTCTCTGTGATCAGTGTCAGTCTGTATCCATAGAGAGGGAGCCTGGGGTTTTTATAGCTGCCAGTGTGCTCCGGTGTGGGCGGCAGACACTAGGGAAGGCTGGGCTGCTGCCACTCTCCCATTGCCTTATAAAGTGGGTGTCCTCGATGAAGGGCGCCCCACGTCACCATCACACAGAAAGTGCCTCAAAAGGACCTCTCTCGCTCTCTCTCTCTCGGTGCAACATAGTGCCAAGGTGGGGGATATTAATCTCAGGTGCCCCTTTTGTTCAGTTTATTTTTAATGAGAACTCAGACTGCAGTGGGTTTTGTAAAGTGATATTACATGTATAATTTCAATATTACTCAATATAAATATTGTTATTCATCTTAAATGCCTATGTTAAGTTTAGGCTAAAATAAAAACATAAAGTCTGGTGGACTAAGATATTATGTTTGTTTAGACTATGCAAATAAAAACTCGTGCAAATTGGAAAGGGAAAAAACACCTAGGCCTATAATAAGCACGTAAGAGAAGGCGTATTTAGGTTATTTTAAGAACTTACCTGAACCTTTTACAGACTCCTCGGCGGGCGTTAACTAAAAAAGGATGCTGGCAACCGGTAGATGAACCGCGGTGAACGCTTAGAGGACTTTTACAGGATTCGCAGCAAACAGTCATTTTGACAGTGTATAAAACCCCTGAAAGTAAAAAAAATAAAATAAAGTTAGTTAAAAAAGTAATTAAAAATAAAATTAGATCCTGAAACTTTTACATGTTCCCATAAGCTAACTTAATTTATCCTCAATTGTAAATAGGCTACTCAAGCCATAGAAAATACTTATGCAGAAATCAAAAAAAGATTTTACAATACGAATAGCATAACAAAACAGCCTGTATGCTAGATATCTGGATCATCCTAAAGCCGTTGGTGATTCTTACCTGGGCTCTTTTGGTTGTGTGTCAAACTTGTCTCTGCCCCCCTTATATAGCCTAACTAAGGATAAACCCGACGCCTTTGTTTAAACTCGGCTGGTGGGAAAGAACAGAAAGGAGTAATGTTACTTCTTGTGACGCAATGACAAGAGATGGGATATATTTAGTACGAGTGCTCTAAAAATAACCTGTCTAACCGGGCCCCCTGTCGGAGCGGAGTGGTAGAAGTGCAAGGGATTCATTCATGGAAATTATTTAGAATTAGGTCTATTTATGTCTAAGAGTAGCTTACGTATTAAACCACTTCAACAAGTCACACAACAAATACATCATATTTTATGAAGCTACTTTATGAGACTTCGTTCAGAATATATATAGTCTATTGTATGGGTATTTAAATCATAATATTTAGATTTTATATTTATCAAAAATATTGCGGATTCTGGCTTGGCCATGCGAAGTTAATCGATTTGACGACATGTTGAGTGTGATCAATACATTTTGTAAGCACGGCTCAAAGATGATGCCATGATAATTAAACTATAAATATAATACATACAATAAAAAATTTGGGGACCTTGAAAGTTCTGGTGAGGTGTGGGTAATTTAACCAAAACTGATGATTAAATTAATAACATCTTAGAATATCAATCATTATGCAACAAAAAGTAAATGGACAGCGTCAATCGCCCATCTGCTTCACAAAATTTGAAGCTGCAAATATAGTTCAGTCAGTCGAAAGTGCCATATCATAATAGTAGCTTACTGCAATAAAAATAAATAAATAAAAAGTCTAGCTCTAGCATTTTGTCAAGCCGGCCAGTGAACTCCCAGACCTCATCAGTTGGTAGCCAGTTAAGGCCAGAGATGAGGAGCGCAGGCGACGGGAGGGGAGGGGTAGGGGGTTGCAATAGAGAACTTGGGGTGGAAACATCGCCATTGTCAAGTTTGTCGTTAGAGGTACTGACAGCAGGCTGGCGTCGACGGGCAGCAACGTCTCGGTAATGTCCCCTCTTACTGTCAGGGGTCTGCAGAGTGTCATGCAGGAGAGGATGATCCTTGAGAGGGGAGCTGAGAGGGTGAAGAAGGGAGCAAGGATTCTGGGCTGGCCATTGTCTGGAATGTCATGACTGAGTCTTCGAAGACATGTGGTCAGCAGTGCCTAAGGTCTCTCAGAACAACCATCTGCAAATGTGTATCTATCTCGTGAACCTAAAGCTGTTCCAACCAGTATTTGATGCCTATTAAGAGATATTTTATTTTTTTATTTATTCCACAAAGATGCCATCCTTTTTTAATTACATCAGCCATCCCTCATCAATTGTTATTTCTTCCAAATCCCCAAGTCAAACCATTTGGAAAATGTGTGGATAGAAAACTCTAACACAGTCTAATCCATGAGGATCAGTGCCGTGTTTGCGACCTGCAGGGATATTGGTGAGCAATTTGGTTGACTGTCTCCATGCATTGGTGCCTGTCCTTAGCCACTTCCTGTGTGCAGCGTGGTCAGGCGGGACAGCCAGGGTGTCTCTAGTCTGTGGCCTGCACTTAACACTGCAGATAACACAGGCTTTATAGCACCAGGCTGGTGACAGATACAAGCAAACTGCCAGGACACAGCAAGCCAGAGAAAGAGAGGGCTTGTTTCTTAGGGTAAGCGCAACCTCGTGACGGGGCGTCCTTCAGTAAGAGAAGCATGTCCCATTAGGTAGTGTGGTCAGTAAGAGGGGGGTTAGGGGGGACATTTCTGCTGGGGTGTTTGACTGCAATAGTTAGTCAGTGCGCCCCCCCGTCAGACAGACTGACTACATACACTCCTCAACTGAACTAGCAGGGACACTGGGATGTTATGAAGCGTCAAGATAATAATAAAACACTGATTCTGACTTACTGAGCAAAACTAAATAAATGCAGTGTAACACAAACCTGTTGCTAATATAATATCATGGACGACAGGAGACAATATCTCAATCACATTGCATATTATTTTCTTTGGACAAGTTATCAGGTGACAAAGACTTGGGATAATCAATCACAATGTGAAGTTCACTAATTCAAGATCTTTGAAAAGTGGTTTTGACTTCTAGAAATCCCTGTATGGGAATTCCAAGTCATAACATCTCTTCACTCATTCACACGTTATTTACAATTCCTCTCAGAAGCGTGTTCTTAAGTAACCTTCCCTGAGGAGTTGCTTCTCTGCCTTCCAGCTCCCCCCTCCTCCTCCTCCACCTCAGACAGACACCATCTGCACTAGCAAAACCAACCACTTAACCTTTGTCAATTCCAACCTTGACCATAGCACGGTCCAAGATGCAGTAAGAAGTGCAACTGGAAAAGGAATACACTTTTCAAGATGGCCAGCCTAAACTTGACCAACAGCACACTCTTAAATACAACAAAAAAATGTGAAACAAATAGAAAATCCCTGTGTGGAGAAAAAACAACTCAAGCAAATCAATTAAACTTTTTTACCATTTTATTACACAATTATATAGCATATTGCACAAGAAACCTTGATCAACCTTAGCAGATACCCATCCCATATAAATGTAAAAAAAAAAAAAAAAAACTGAATGCCAGTATTATATACTTAAAAATTTGTTCTTTCAACCATTCCTTGCAGTTTGGGTTTATTCAAGTAACCCATAAATAAACCCTTTTAATCAGTTAACCATTAGACATTTCATAGTCCCAGGTTTCATACCATTTCATCCTGTTGTGTTACTAAAACAACTACCTTTGAATTTGTGACGCATCAAAAAGTGAGATCAAATCTTTCATATCCATCATGAAAATCAGTTAACCTTTTTTAACCTGTAATTTGGTGTCTAAAATGCTGATCTGCTCACATAGGGTGGTGTTAATGTGACAAAGGTCCCTGTTACATAGCAATATAGTCCATTTGATTGGGCTACTGAAGAATATAATGGGTGATATGTCCATATGCAGTAGAGGGTATCACACTCACTTTGAGTCCCATTGGCACTACTGGTATGTAAATATGTCTTAGAACAATCATCAATTCATTCTTAATCAACTAATCAATTAGTAGCTCTGGTGATACTGGGTCAAAAACACACAGTATTCAACCATTTTCCTTTCAGTAAGGCCTGACCAGCCAAGCGCTTCAGAAGGGCTTTAGTGCAGAGATTCTTGTCTTGCTTCAACATTATGTCTACATACTGTATACCCTCACATCTCTAAGTTAGTACACACATGAAGTATAGCATAACTTACTTGACACACCCGCTCAGTCAAATTGTGTCTTTTCAGTTGTCTTTAGGTTGAGCTAATCTCGAGGCCTCACCCTTACTTAGACTTCAGATCAGATCATGAAAATTATAAAAGGCATCAATGATGTTTTGCATCTAAAGGATTTTTTTTTACAACTCACTCATAACTTCTTAAGTCATTCCATCATACACAATTAATGAAAACTGGCCTTTCAAATGTTATACTGTTGTAAAGAAAAAAAAAGTGCCCTACAATTAAAAAATCTATTTTTTAATGTCTAAGCCACCTTAAATATTTCAAGATTTTTTTCTTCTTCTGACGAATTCTCCTCAGGTGAGCGGTAGCTTGATCAGAGCAACGAGGCTAGGAGGGCTTGAGTGTGGCTGTGGTCGTCTCCTGGTCTTTTTCAAATGAAACCCCAGTGGTATGAAGAAGGGCAGTCACAACGTGTCCAATAGAGTTCAGTTTGAGATTGTCTATAGGAGGATAACCTATATAAAACGCACACCAACAACCTTCCCCAGGACCGGCTACAGATCTTAGGCTTACTACAGGTGAGGAGGGCCCGATATCATTACAGGCAGCTGGAACTGGATCTAGTGGTGTATAGAGCCATGGGCTTACGGAAAAGATGTGTATCCTGATATCTCAGCGTATGGCACTGAAAAACAACAGACTACTACGAGGGTCAATGAGTTTGCCAATGCACATTCAATGGCACTTGAACACAATGTATTGAAGACATGAGATGGTCTCTGAGCACACAGCAGGGACACGCAGCGGATACATGGGGTAGTGTTACTGAATCAAGCAAGGGGACCTTTCTGCAAAAGGTGCTGGAGAAGGGAGGTAGATGGTAGAAATGGATTTCTCTACAAGGCATACCGATTCAAAACATACAGTCAATAATAACAGCCCTGCAAATCGCCTCCGAGATGGTTATGGAGGGGGGCCCAGGGCCCAGCTGAGCTATGGTATAGTAGGTAAGAGCAAAGCCAGGGAAGCAGCACACACACACACACACACACACACACACACACATATACAGAGAGATGAAGTGTTACTCCGTTCAATGGTACTTGGTAACCAGTTCAGGTAGGAGACCGTTTCTCCAAGGCAACCGTCTTCATGTGCAGTATGGTACGGAGTGTTTGTTTAGCGACTCGTGTTGAAACTGTGACCCCCCCCCCAAAAAAAACCAGGTCTGTTGAGCCACGCTGGAGACTTCTCCTTCTGGTCTCCCCCTTTTGGAAGACCGATGGAGGGGCATCCATTTGAAGTCCCCTGCCTCTACAGAGCTGAAAGGACGTAAAGTGGGACCTTTGCCTGAACTTATTTATTCCTGTTCTAGGTTAAAACGTCCATGATTATCATTGGCTGATTGGATATCAAGACAGGTCAAAAGGGGTGTTGTATAATAAAGCAAGGAGAATATTTCTGTTGGTAACACTGAAACAATCAACTTGAGCTTCATTGATTTTCATACAATCAAAAAAAAACAAAAAAAAACAAGCTCCTTCTGTCCCCATTAGAAACTCATGGTGTCCTCTGAAGTCAAAGGGTAGAACAAACGTTTTGAAACTAGGAGTTTAGCTTTTACTTAAAGAGTCAGCAAAAACTCCAATCCGGATCCAAACTGTACAAAAGTCCCCTCAAAAAACAGACAGACACAATGCAGATTCCTGAAAACAGAGTGAGGGTGTGGGGGGATCAGGCCGAGCACTCCTTCAGCCGTGGGAAGAGAAGATGGGCCTACTGATGTTGCTGTTGGTGGTCATCGCTGTCAGTTCCCACCTGCGGCGCACGCGCGCACACACACGCACACGCGCACGCACACGCGCACACACACACACACAGGGAGAGAGAGGGGTCAGTAAGCCATTCATTCTGAATAATGACATGTAAGGCTGAAGTACGGCTCAATAAACAAGTACTGAAGTAAATCAAGAACAAATAATTTTTTGTGTTTCAGGGGGTGGTGACAATAATTATCGCCCGCTCTAATTGTCTGTGTGTGCCCCGTCTGCCTCCCCTGGGCCCCTGATGTGGGGAGTGGGCCCTGCGGTAACCCGATCACCAGGGGCAGGGCCTGACAACGAGGCCTAGTGCTGACCTGATGGCAGGTCAGAGGTCGAGCCCCAGATTGTTATCACTGGCTCTGGTTTCACACTCACTCACGCACTCCCTCTCTCTCACTCACTGACTGACTCGCTCGCTCGCTCTGTCTTTGTGTGTGTGTGTGTGTGTGTGTGTGTGTGTGTGCATGCGTGCGTGGAGGGGGAGGGGGCGGGGGCGTTAAGAGCAGGGAGACTGGCACTGGGGTTACATGTCCCAATGAGGGGCGATGGGAGTCATCTAGACCCCTCTGACCCCCCACCTTAAAGCCTCCCAGGGTTAGGTTAACACAACTGCCACCTTGGAAGTGGGGTGTGTGGGCAACGTGTGGGCTCTTCAAGGGAAGAATTAGTATACAGTTTCCATAAATCATAACCAAGCATGAGAAATAAATCACTATAAAAACGTGGTTAGGGTATTTGGTTTGGTTTAACCATGAAACCCTGACCTTATAACAGGGTGTGACCAACCCAACAAACAAGCACAGCAGGGAACAAAAACACTTTGACCAACGTAGGAATACACCAACGCGCGAGGGAGAGGGCACGGCTGGACTGACCTGATGTCATGAGGGAGTCCTGACTGCTCCAGACTGTACTGGATAACAGCCATCTTGCATAAGGTCTTCAAATTAGGGCCTGACGAAAAAGAAAGAAAAAAAGAAAAAAAAAGAGAAAGGATTAAAAAACACAGAATGAATCACATGCGAAGGTGCACATAAGTCACTTGACACGTTAAAATATTCTCTGTAATCAGGCAGAGCGCTTGCTCAATGAACCCCTCTGACAGGTTGGTCCTGAGGACTGCACAAGCCGGCCCAGAAGCTTTTTTTCTTTTTTTTGCGTTTGGCATACGAGTGGCACGGGCTAGCGCACGTGAGGCCTGGCAGATCAGGGGTCTGTCGCGGGGGTGGAGAGCGCGGGCACTGCCAGTCCCAGTCCCTGTGTTTGATCGTAGCCCACGCAAGAGGCGCCTCGCTGGGGGCCTGACCACGTTTCACGGCCCTCTGCCAACCGGAAGTAGCTCAAATGGGCATCTTGTGGACTGAAGCTGGGGCCATATGCTTGGTATGAGTCGGATGCCCAGTGGCCTGCCGTTCCCCCTCTCCTGCCCAGGGTCTGGTCACCCTCACCTGGCCTGGCGGCCCTCGCCTTGCCCCGGCAGGCCAGGTGGGACAGAAGGCGAGGGAAAGGGGATACGAGCAGGTCACCGCGGCACCAATTCCCCGTGGCAACCAGTCAGTTCCCCTCCCTGTAAAGGAATGAAGTAGGCTTTGCTCTATGACACTGTAAATCTGGGTGATTTAAAAAAGGATACTTACAGAAGTCTAAGATGTACAAGTCCGAATGATCCATGAGATTGAATTCGTCACCCATTCCCTGCTCCGGACAGGGGCTGCAGAGAGAACAAAGACATTAAACATATATAGTTCTGCCCCCATTGGTAGGGAGCAAACTTTAAAGGGGCTCTCTCGGGATGCACTATTACCATTCCATATACCTCTTGAATTTCTTAAATAGCTATTTAGGGTGAACAAGTGTTGTGGGTTAAAGTGCAAAAGGTGTGCAAGACTGAGCTGTTTGTCAGAACAGAAAATATTTTTAAAAGAAATAGAAAATGTCTCTGATCCGCATAGTAATCACACACATGTACACGGTTATTTTAATGCCAACTTGAGGCTTAAGGATTACTACGAGCGGTGAGCGATGCATCAAAGGTGTCAAACGCTGCACATGAACAGGAAAAGCATACAAGACTGCTCAACCCATCCAGGAAGTCACCAGTATCCCCCCGCGTGCACTTCCTGCCCGACTTCCTGGGAATCTCCAAACAAGACTGCGCAACTGCAGTGACTGGCCAGATTTGCCTTGAGGGACGTAGTTTTATCTAAGGGTTGTGAATCACGAGGGGCTTCTGAAGTGGGGGGGAGATAGTAGTAGATAGTAGTACCTGGTCAGTAGCCAGATTTCTCAACAAACAAACTGATGGCTGACAGTGGGGCTCGTCTGAATCACCCTGTATCTACCCCACCCTCCCCCTACCCCAGGCACAGCATGCTTTTATCACCCAGGTACAAATTCAAGACCGCCCCCCTGACCCCCCTAGACTGGGAGTCGCTTTGTGTCTCCCTCGTACAGCCCTGCTGCTGCTGCCGGGGGTGGGGGGGCACTACTGCTGGGCTCCTTATCAGGGGCCGGCACTCATTAGGCCCACAGGAAGTGGAGCCCTTTCTGGGGTAGACGGCAGGCTGGCCGTGCTGATAGATGGTACAGTCCCCCCGATCGTGGAACATCTGTTTCCTGCTACTGTGAAACACCTGTGCTGCAGTGCAGTGCAGTGCCTAGTCACATCTCCATACAGGCTATACTTGTATCTTCCTCCTCACCGTATTCTATACATTTAAATCATTAAATCGCTCACCCTATCCACCTGTCACCGACTTGATTGGATTATTATCATGTAGGTGTCAGTGGGTGGGGTGTTGGGGATGGATAGGGGATGATAGGAGGAGTGTGTGGAAATTGCCAAACTTTCCGTTCTTCAGCTTAGCAACGTCAAACTATCTTCCCCGGACCAGGTGTCGTAACTTTACGGGTCTTTTGGCAGGCCTGGGCGCCGTAGTGCGGTCTAGATGGGGGGGGACGGGGACGGGGGACGGGGGGGGGGGGGGGGACAGATTAGCTGTGGTGGGGTGCACCGCCCAGAGGACAGGTTGAGCCTAACAGGTGCTCCAGCAAACAGCTGACAACCTGGAAATACCCACCGGGCAGCATAATTGGAGGATTATCCTTCACACAAGCTTTCTGCCTTTACTGAGCCGGATAAAATCTGCTCGCTGCCATTCAGAGGCAGCCCTTTTCCAAATTCTTGGGATCAAGAGAGAGAAAAAAACCTATAATTCATTTGTCATGTCATCAATGTACAAAAAAAAAAAAAACATATCTCTTCTATAATCTTAAAAGATCGCCTGCGCCTAAAATGTCCTTTCCCTTTTCTCTCTTCCTCTACTCCATCCCTTAGGAAGCTCCTACACACTCTCTCTCTCTCTCTCTCTCTCTCTCTCCCAATCAATCTCCCCACTCCATCCATCTCTATCCCTCTCTCTGGCCCTGTCCTCTCCTTGGTCCCTCTCGCTGCGTGTCCAGGATGTTGTAAGGGTTTTACGTTGCTAATCTCGCTTAAACAAACAGGCAGTGGGGTTTAAAGCGGCCAGGAGAGGGATGGAGCACGAGCCCAGGAGTCCCAGGGGGCCAGCTGGGGAACTCATTACGACCCAGCCCCCCCCCCCCCTAGGAGGTCACCCACACAGGCTTAGCACAGGACCCTTTATCAGCAGCACGCCTCGCCAGCACCAGCACCCGCAGGCCGCTACTCTGCCTCCCTATCGAGCTCCCGCAGGCTTGCCCGTCGCTGGCCGTTACGACGGTGCTCATATTTATTTATCCTTATCAGTGGGACGGCGGTCCGCCTGTAATCCGACGGGTCCCTTTAAACTCCCCTTGAATCTGCTCGAGTGCTGCCATGAGTTAACAAATGTCATGACAAGTAAAACACCCGGCAGGAGTTGTATTTAGTTGAGGAGCAAACGAAATAGATGTTGCACGTCAGATCTAAAAGCTTCTCTACACGGGCTCCAGCACGGTCTTTCATTTGTGTAAATTCCCTGCGACTAAATTGTCTGGATTCCCGGAAAAACAAAACCGATTTCCTCTTTCAATAAGTAATGAACGTCTCGGATATTTAATGTGGGGGGAGTGAAGCACACAAGCAAGGGCGTTTGCAACCCATTCAGGCAGCGTGACCTCAGACAGGGGCCTGCGTCTTCCCACTCACTCAGTCAGAATCGCTTGGATCTGCCAGCAGCCCAAGGCCACGCCGCAGTCGAGAGAACCACCTACACACACACACACAGGCGCTCTTGAGTGCCGTCCCCCAGGGAAACGCAGTAGCCAAGCACCGTGAACTCTTCTTAATTGGGGATGAATTAGTTGAGACATCCTCCGCCCATTGCACCAGACCCCCGTGTTATCGCAGGCCGGTGCAGCCAAGCGCACCCAGAGGGCTAACAGACTGTCCGTGGAGCCGTCAGCTCAGAGCTCAACAACCCATGCTCGGCCCGTAACAGAAGCGAAAAGGCAGCTACTTCATCTTGACAGCCCCGGCGGTGGTGTCCTGGTGGTGTTCGGTTACTGGTGGCCGACATGGGGCTCTTTGTGTTTGGAGGCTGACGCGTGAAAGAGGCCGGATTAGGAGGACACCTAACAGAGCTAGAGCTGGAGGAGGAGGAGGAGGAGGAGGAGGAGAGCGAGCCGCCTGCTGGGACCTGCTTCACTCGTTCTGCTCAGGAAGACCCGATGACCTGTTACTGCAGACTCGTAGTGGGGGGTGGGTGTTTGGGGATTATTCCACTGCGTCGGTCCTCTGAGGGACCAGAATGACCGAGGGAAGAAGAAGCAGCGAGGCAAGGAGGTGGCGAGGAAACGGGAGGGAGCGGTAGGAAGCAGGGGGCCGTGCGATCGCGGGCAGAGCGTCCTGAGGTGAGAAAGTCTCAGGGAGAGAGAGAAAGAGAGGGAGAGAGAGAGAGAGAGAGAGAGGGAGAGCGAGAGAGAGAGAGAGAAAGTGGGGTTTACGTGGCCTCCTGGTGTTTGACGGGTCGTTCCGTTACGACGAGCAGCGAGGTAACGGTACGTGTGAAAGTGCTCCGCCCCCTAAAGTAGCCGTGAGGTTCCCAGTCCCTGTAAGGGCCCCTCCACACCCCTCTCCCCCCCAAAAGAAAAACACCGCTTGCTGTCTCAAACAACACTGGACATGGCCGTCTCACCCGGGCCCTCCAATCCCCGGGCCTCTCCCAGCCCATTTCACCTCACCGTCTTCCACACCTAGGTCTCTAAAACCTCATGTGAAAAGGCTCCATTAAATGGCCCTAAAACTAAACGAGAATATACCCTGCCTAGCATGGGAAAACGCTGAGCCGTTTTAAAGTCTCCAGGAATCCCAAAGATTCTACCAGCTAAGACGTGTTCTCATTCCCGATGGTGATGCAAATGAGCATCAACCCCCCACCCCTCAAATAAAGCTAGGAGAGGTGCGACAAGTGGCACCTCCATCATGGCTTTTGAGAGATGAACCTTGGTGATAACGCGCCGGCTCTCGGCTGCTCTGACTGAACAGGCCTGCTAGTGACTTCAATTGGCTATATCCTCATTCTTTGGGATTGGATCTGCGTCCCTTTTCCTGTCTCCACTTCCTGACAAGCTTCCTGGTCCTTCAGAAACCCACAGCTCTGAGGAACTCATCATGCAATATGACTTCCTGTACGGGCTTATCAGGCAGGCCAGATGTGGAGGGCGGTGTGCTAGGTCAAACTGGGGGAGTTTGATGGGGTCTCTACCCTGACACAAACTACACACCAGCACAATCAAAGCATGGGTCAACAGGGCTGGTAGGAAGACGACCAAGGGTAACGATGAGTACAAAATATTGGACAACTTAAACTACGAAGCCAATACATAACTTAATCCAAAAAGGCATTTACTAAACAAACAAATGGCATTCACTGGACAAACGTCTCCTCATCTTTGATCCATTCAGACGGCTTGTAAACGTGTGAGGACGTAGGCGATCGCTGATCACCCTCTGTAATTGATTGTAATTGGTTCATCGGATCCCAAACATTCCTCCAAAACGGCCATTTCCTCAGCCCTCCTAAAGCCCCGCTTGTTAACTATCTGTACCCCCTCCTGGGCAGCGGCTGCCCTGTGGATAAGGCCCTGTAGTGGCTGTGGAGTTAAGCCCCAGGCAGAGGCAGAGACGCTAACTCCGGCGGGCTCCCCGGAGAGATGCCTGCCTAGCCTCCAGATTAGACTGAGCAAGATAACCGCCGCTGATCAAGCCCTGGTCTCGAATTGCGACTCCCAGCGCGGACATAACTCGGGTGGACTCGGCCGTAGTGTCGGGAGGCGAATCAAACCTTTTCAACTGTCAGAACACACAAGCGATTAGCTTTTATCAGTGGCAGCCGGTTATCTGGCCAGCCGCTCGCTACACGTGTTCAGGAGTGGTGATTAACTTGCGTCTCAGGGCCACGGACACAGCTGGTTTATAGGCCAAGCAGAAAGCGGTTTGGAAATGCTCCCCGACGGCCGTGGCATCGCCCGGCAGAACACAACCCACTTCCTCCTCGGCCCCGTTGTCAAGCGGCGAGGGCCGTTGAGACGAGCCGTCAAGGTCGACCGCACAACAGGAAACGGACACAAAGAAAGCGGGGGCCAAACATAGCAGTTCGGCCACAGTTCACGAGCAAGCTGAACCTATGCTCCAGGGTCTAACTTGGCTCCTCCACCGAAGGAACAGGGCTGTACAGTACTGACAGTGAGCCGCTTACAGAGACAGAACACTAGAGCCGACATCGCGCCCTCATTTGTGGGTATAAAAAAAACTAAATCACATCACATGTCACCTCTAGTGTTCCATCTCTATGGAGTCCCTCTGCCTAATCCTTAGCACTGCGGTCGTACACACTGACTGGCAGCTCAACGCCCGATCATTACTGACTTTATGTCGTGTTAAAAATCAAGTTAACAATTCTCCCTGGGTCCATCTGTCACAAAACCTGTGTGCTATTTTCAGTTGTAGCCCGAGGCTAACGTAGAGTCCCGGTGTAAACAGGCTCCGTTCGGAATACCGCAGCAGTCCCGTTCCCCACATCCTCGTGCTCTCTCCCTCCCGATACTGTTTGTTTGGCTTCGTTGTCTGGCCATCCTCAAGGCAGAAGGATCGATGTGTCCACCACCAGATAAACACTTTGTAAAGCATGGTCAGAGAGCGTGAGGCTGAGTCTGAAGAGCCTGGACGTCTCGAGGGGGGAAGCAGTGATCGATCAGACAGTGGACCGGCGTACGTCCACACACGTCAACAAACATGGTCGGCATCATCCCGAAACCGTCACCGGTGTCGGGCGTGTTTATTTGAGCCTCTGTTTTAACACTCAACCTTATGACACTCCAACGTATACAACCCGGTTGGACGGGGTTAAGGAGGGTTAAGACACAGATGAAATACTATCAGGAGTGTGTTCTTTGAAGAGTAAATCAGTCTCCTGGAGCTGCCCCCGGGTCTCGGCATGGCACGCGCGACACACCCCCCACATCCTGCTGCGCTCGCCTCCTCTGTTTGACAGCCTGTATCGGAGGCCGTGCACACAGATACAAAGTCACACACAAACATACAGACGTACTAACACTACACACACGCACGCAAGCGCTTACGCACACGCACACGCACACGCACACACGGAAGTGTCTGCAGTCTACCCTCTGACCTGAGAAGACAACTGACAATGTGCAGCCAGAGGCCGTTGTTGTTGACAGGTAAGCTTCCAGAGAGCCACTCTTTGGCCAGCAATGGTGGCCCCAGCCAGCAACGAGCTGGCATTTTAAAAAGCACCACTGCCAGCGTTTAAAGTCCCCCTCCTAGAGGAGTGCAGAGGCAGCGCGGCACCCCCCTGATATGTTTAGTCTGGCCTTTGAACCCGCACGCTAAACAGAACGATAATAGAGCCTGCTCTGAGCAGCTGGACTGCCGAGGTATCTGGGCTACCAGTCACTGATAACGTGCGCTACGCCGTGTTGGTGACATCGAGGCACTAACAATGTGTGACCTCTGATCCACTGAGCCACCCTGAGACTCCGTGGCCGTGGTGGCCAGGCCTCCGCAAGGCAACTTGTAACTTTCTGAAATGGGCTGCCTACGGTTTGCTGCTCATTAAACATGGTGGAGAGGTGGCGGTGGTGGTGGATTTAAAAACGGAGGGCCCGGGGCTGGGATGTTTTGGCTACCTTGGGGATTACTCCCTCTGTGGTCTTCAACAGAGCTGAGCCCTCGGCCCCCACCCCCTCCCCCAGTCTAAAAACAGTCCGCTACGAGCCTAAACTACTTCAAACATCAACATCTTTAACAGTTACTAGCAACTCTGCATGGTCCTCATTGCGTACAGCAGAGCATACGATCATATCCCCCCAAAAAGCTTTTCTTGGCCAGCCTATCCGTGGCATTTTGTCACACCTACAAAAATAAAGACTTCATTCTGCCAGTGAGCCCATGCAGTGCTGAATGATGGGCAGCATGGCCAGAACAACACGTGTGTGACGAAAGCTCTACGGGTGAAGTCGTGTGAGTCACACACACAGAGAGAGAGAGAGAGAGAGAGAGAGAGAGAGAGAGAGAGAGAGAGAGAGAGAGAGAGAGAGAGAGAGAGAGAGAGAGAGAGAGAGAGAGAGAGAGAGAGACAGAGAGAGAGAGAGAGAGAGAGAGAGAGAGAGAGAGAGAGAGAGAGAGAGAGGGGAAAGGACAAGAAGGCGACGAGGGCCGTGGTGAGTTTGCCGAGTGGAAGCCGGTCACAGATCATTGTGCTGTGGCTTCAAATGACTTCAGGGATGTGACTGGCACTCGCATGGTCTCACTCGGTCTGCCAGACCGCTGTATTGTCCAGCCAGATCAAATTACGCCATGACACGGAATAAAGAAAAGAGAGAGAGAGAGAGAGAGAGAGAGGACACTGCAGGCTACTGCTGGTCTTTAAAATATGAACGTAATACACAGTAAGTATTAGATATAAGAAACATATCTCGAGTTGACTACTTTTCTTTTTGTGTGGAAGCTTCTAAATCGAATTATCGGGCTTAAAGTCGACTTTGTAAAATGTCCATCTGTCAGTCATTGTTGGTAGCAGTTCCTAAACCTTTTAGCACTAGAATCCAAATGTGAACATGTACAGCGATCCTCAAACGTTTTAGCCGTAACAGAATTACATAAAGGCTGGGGGCTTTCACCTGGCTCTGCCCAGGCATTTCGGTGAGGAAATCAAAGAGGCTCTTATTTATCTCTAAAGGTCACGTTAGCGTAGTTCAACTGACAGCGCCGCTTCCTCCCTCACTGCTGCAGGCCAGCCAATTAAAGCCCTTTGAAGGACACTCACTGACTCAGTCCGCAGCACACCGCCAGTTGAACGATGACTAAAGCCCAGAAACCACCACAGCGTTTAAGCCCCGGTTTCAGCAGTGACCAGCGTATTTCCAGAGGCAGAGGCTGGTGGGGCTTCGCATCTCGACACCTGCGTGTCAAGCGTGTGGCGTTATACGTGGAGAAACGGCCTTTAAATGACCGGAAATATGTATAAATGACTCTCCGAATAAAGAGGTGAATGAGAAACAAAACCACGCCGTGCGGCGCGGGTGCCAACGACAGGCCCCGAGCTCTCCTTCCCAGCATGCCAATCTGGTGGGCTCTTACTCACATCCTGTCCCTTCGGAGGATGCCCGTTCCCAGCCTCAGGGCGTCTCCCGATTTATCCCAGCCCGGGACAGTCGCAACTCGGCCGAACACAGACGGCGGCGGCTGCCAAGCGATGCGCTCATGAGGCTCCACGGGATACGACTTAACAGGCAACGTCAATGACTGCAGTCGATAAATATAGGACTATGGGACCAGTCCGTATTACAGCTCACCGGTTGTGGTTTTAGTGGGTGAAGGGAGGGGGGGGCTTGGCCCTGGTGGGTAGGTGAAGGTCAGCGCAGGTGGACCCAGTCATGCGTGGAGCCTCTTCGTGGGGCAGTGAGCAGCGCTCGGCAAATGACTGTAGCAGAGGCACCGGGGGGGGGGGGGGGGGGGGCAGATCGAGTTGCACTCCGTGAGAGAGTGGGCTCCCAGAGGTCATAAATCAGGGAAGGGCCAGAATTTCGCGCCTCTCTGCAGCTCAGCAGGCCCGTTTACGCTGGTCAATAGACTGCCACTAACACCCACGCTGTCGCCCCCCCCCCCACACACCTTTCACTACCCTCTGAGGAATGCATGTGTGGACCAACAAGTACACATTGTTAACACTCCTGCTACACTGCACTAAATCACTTCAATACACCCAGCCAATCCACCCAGCAGAAAACCCAGGGAATTTCTATGGAAACATGCATTGGTGAATAACTCGCTTTCCAAACAAATCACAAATAATAAAGACACACTTTTCCACGTAATGATTTTATGGCGGATTTTGTTTAAAAGGATAGGCTTTTGTTTTTGTCCACGCTCTATTGATTAATCCTGCTTCTCTTCATATCGACAGTTTCCCATACAACTTACAGCTCAATCCAATTCTGTGCGACCCCTTTGAACACAGCGAGCTCAGGGCCAATAATAGCTTTATTGTTCTTCACTAAAGCTGTAAATTATTGCTCGAGAAATTCCTGCGGTTTAAGTAAATATCATAAACCCGGCACACACATCAACAGCGGGGATCTGCTTTGGATCAGTCTGAAAAGGCCACCTTCTCAGGAAAACAAGGCAGGCCATAAATCCGAACACCGTTTCCCAGACACGCTCCCCGCAATTGGTGAATCTACAAAGAACACAAGCAAGGTGTCCCCCTCGCAATGCGCGATGGCCTGCGTGGGCATTCGTCAATTTCATTGAGACAGACACAAATAGCGGACATAGCCTCTGTAATTGCTCTCTAAGTTGTTAAGCCCCACAAAAATAAACAAAGGAGACGCCACACTGATTGGACGTGGTGGTGGAAGGTGGCGAGGAGGTGTTTGGACTAAACAACCGTAAGCTGTGTATTAAGCGCCAGTGCATTGTATTGAACTGTAATGGCCTAATCAATGGCAAGGGCATGATAGCGGATAACACAATGCAGCAGAGAAAGCATTGCTTCAGCATGGACTTTTATTGTATTTTTTGGTAGGCTACATAAACTGGTGGGAAAACTTGGTACTTGGGGGGTGTGTGTGTGTGTGTGTGTGTGCGCAGGGCTCCAGACTAAGATGTTACACTGGTGGCAGTGCTGCCACAAAGTTTTTCAGTTATTGGCAGAAGCACAAAAACTGGTGGCAGCTTTTTTTGGGGGGTATTTTTACTCTACAAGAAAAAGAGAGACAGAGAAAGAAATGTTGCCAGTGGGTAGTACAAAGGCAGATAATAAACGTATCAAACAAAATCAGCCAAATGTTTGACAAAAATATGACTTATTTATTACTTATAGGATTATAGTATTGTAAAAAAACACCAACAAAAGTCAAGTGGCAGCACTGCCACCAATAACTTTTTTTTAGTGGCAGTGGAGAGTTTTTTGGTGGCAGTCTGGAGCCCGTGTGTGTGTGTGTGTGTGTGTGTGTGTGTGTGTGTGTGTGTGTGTGTGTGTGTGTCTTAAGCTCCCCGTTTAAACAACAACATTCCAGTCCTGGCCCACACAACCTCTGTGTGGCCCCGTTGTCGGGCTCGTAGGATTCACGCTTTAATTTGTACAGTAACAGGAAACAACAGCTAAACTGGCACAGAGGAAAGCACACACACACAGAGACACACACACACACACACACACACACACACACACACACACACACACACACACACACACACACACACACACACACACACACACACACACACACACTGCTGGACAGGACAAGCTGTGATGATCACAACACACTGGAACCGGCCCTGGCATAAGACGCCTTGAATGACTAGTAGCCTTGCTACGTTTACAGTGATAAGTGCCTGACTCTGCACGTAAAGCATTGTTCTGACCATGCTTGGAGGCATAACCTCGAGTGAGGACCCTGTGCTGAGAGCCTGAGACGTGCCCCCTACACACCTATACCACCCAGGTCATAAACACCAAGAGGAGGGGTGGACTATTTCCTGGTCTGGTCAGACAAGACCTTGCATCAATCCACTAATCCTAAGACACTCGTTTTGCCTATCCAACCTCCTCTCTGGCCAGGACAGGAAATCATGACTCCCGAAAGTGAAGCCCTGACCTAATCCCAAAGGGGAAATGCGACAGAGCGCAACCATTAAAAAGAAAAATAAGCAGTGTGTTTTGCTCTCCACTTTAACAAACAAACCACTCCACCTACATGAATGCCACTCTGACTTTTAAAAACAACAGACAAGGCGGCCTGCATGCCACACAATTCCCAAGAGAACATAACAAACTAAACAATTAGTTTATCTATCATTATGTATCATTATTTAATCAATTATTTGGGTACGTAAAGAATTTAATTGATAATTGATTGACTTGAGGGAATACTTAGAGATTTAGAAATGCCTCAGGAAATACTCTAAGCAAACTATCTAAAGTCATCAGGTATCACCTAATGCACCTTCAGGACCATATTAAAGTGAATTAAAAAGATGCCAACGTGTGGAGGCACCGTGACTAACGTTGGCCCAGTAGGGGGAACCATTAGTGCCGGAGATGTGCCTATGCAGAACCACTCCAGCTGTGCCGCGGGGCCGTTGTGTATTGAGAGGCTTGCTGCTCGCGTCGCGGCGGTGCAGTGGAGCGGTAGACGACTAATCCAGCCTGGGCTAGGGCCTTGCCTGCTGGAGGAGGAGGAGGAGGAGGAGGAGGAGGAGGGAGGAGGCGGCGGTGTCTTCGCGGAGGCTCTTATCCACAGCCTCCCCGGCCCCCACTATCAGGCTAGCCCAGTGGGGTTCACCTGATAGCCCGGGCAGGCTGATAACAGTGGCCAAGGCCGCTGGCCCCAATCTGGACCATTAGCTACCTCGTTACACCGCCGGCTACTGGTCCAGCAGGGGACCGTCACCAGCACTGAGGCCCCTCTCGGACTGCACCCCCCCCCCCCCCAGCCATCCTCTGTCCCCAGTACAGCCAGCAAGCGGTTGTCAGACTGCCGTCTACAGAAGCCGGGGCCACTAGAACGATTAGTCTACCCAGCATGATGAAAGGAGTGCTCAGACTCTCTACCCCCCCCCCCCCCCCCCCATGTACTGTACAGCTGCTCGACAGGATGCCCTGGGTGAATGAGAATGACTGTGTTCCATAGACCTGGCTACAACCCGATATCAGACTAGCGGCTAAGGATCTGTAGGCAGTGCATGCTTGCTTGATCAGGGCACGGTTTTAACGTAACGTTTGTCTTGGAACTACCCGAGTACTCTAACAAATAGATTGCCATAAACAAATTTAGAACGACAGAAATTAAGCCAAGAATGGTACACAAATCCCCAAAATCTGTTCTAAAAAGAAGCTTGATTATCGCTATCTTATTTCTTTGGAATACAGTATCGACAGTTCCCGTTCCGGATAAAAGACCACGGCTTGTGTGCCTTCCATCTCACGGTGAGTCCTACCTGGTGCCTCCAAAGAGGATGATGCGATCCCCCACCATGCAGCAGCACTGTCTTCTTCGGGGACATGGCCCTTTCCCCCTGGGCTCCACCTTCTTCCATGAGAAGGCCTCTGAAGGCAACACACACACACACACAGAGGAGGAGACACAAATAAACATATAGAAATAAAGGGACATGCTTGTGTAGAGCTGACAACCGGCCTTATCAACGTGCCATAAAAAAGGGACGTGTCCCCTTTGTGTTTTTTTTCATTCTATCAAGGCCATGCAGCGGGTCGCTCTCCTTTCTCTGTGGGAGGTTGCTCTAAATAAACACATCATGGTGCATGGCTGCAAATAGCATCATTGAAAATCCTGTCACATTGCAACCTCCTGGTAAAGGTGGCCTGCTTTGTTGTTCCTGGCTGTAGAAACCCTCAGCCAGCCAGCCAGTCAGCCAGCGTTACATAAACCTGCTAAACTTTCCATTGTGCTTCCACCCATTCAGCTTCTCTCTATATTTACTCTGCCGGCACAAAGCCCGGGGATGGAGGAGGAAAACGAGATTTTACTGAAATCTCTGCAGTTCAGAAATAGAAAATAAAATCCTCTTGTCTATTCAGCAGGCGATCTGTGTGAGTGACGCTGTCAAAAGCTCACTCAATCCATCCTTATAAGGACGCACGTTGCAGCCGCATGCTCTCATGATAGCCACAGCATCACAAGATCTCTATGGCAACAGGTCCTTGAGTCTTGTAGACGCATGCACACATATAACAACACAAGTGCTTCCACCTGGTGGACACTGGTAATACTGCAGGTATAAATGATTCACAACAGGCATTTGAGAGCCTTTGGACATCATACCCAATCCACACTCTCTTAACTCAGTACTGTATCTTTAAAAAGATAAAACTTATTACATAATTAGGAAACATTGAGAGCAATACTAATGTTGACAGAGTGAAGCTCTCTGGGATTAATAAAACCTTACTTTCCCACAATGCAACCTGGTGCCAGAGGAAAGAGAACACCTGCAGGCCATATCTTTGCATAACTACAAAGACTCGTTGCACTAAGGATGACAAGTGCGGCTATGAAGGGGATTGTGTGCATCTCCCTCTCAAGAGGAGGATGAGGAGGATGAGGAGGGGGGGGGGGGGGGGATGAAACTGGGTCAAGCTGAACTGTCACTGACACCGGCTGTGTTGCTCCTCCTCCGCCGAGGAAAACAGAGTCATGACGATAGTCACTCCAAAGAGCCAATCGACACCAATCATCAGTGCGCCTTTGATAAGGGCACACAGTGGAGAGTGCCAGCCTGTTATAAAGCTGAATTGTAGCCTTTCCAAAATTGGTCGCTCACCTGGGTTGAACTTCCAAAGGTCATTGAAGTGCCGGTCCAGACGGGCATTGTATCCTCCAAATATGTACAGCTCTCCATTGTAGGTAACTTGAGGATGACAACAAAATTAGAAGGTTCGTGTTTAAACAATGGGACCCAAGCAAATCTTTCTGCTTTATCATTAGGAAATAAAACAGTTCTGTTCTGTTAACAGCAACTACTTCTTGTTACCGTATGAGTAGAAACGGACCAGACCAAGGACCAAAAAAAAAGCACTCCTTGGGAGAAATAAAATAAAGGCTAACCTTGAGCAGCCCTTCAGGTCAAGTGAAACATGTTTGTAACTGCACCAAAAACAATTACTATGTTGGAAAATCAGCTGGCACTTGAATGGTTTGAGCTTGTTTAGGTGTCTTACATGCAGAGTGACTCCTGCGTCCCTCAGGCAGTGGCTGTGCTGAGGGGGTGCTCAGCCAGCAGTTGGTCTCAGTGTCAAACACTTTGATCTTGTTGCAGTAGATCTCGTTGTTGGAGTGGAATGGCCCAAAGCGGTCTGCTCTGCCCCCGAACACAAACATCTTTGTGCCGATGATGGTGGCTGAGTGGAAGTCTCTCCAGCGCGCCGGCGTGCCCTGTGGGAGAAAATACACACGGAGAACATACTGTGAGTGACAGACCCGTCTAATACAGCCGTTACTTTATAAACAACCACCCTTACCAACGTTGATGAAAGGGAAGCAACTAATGTCAGTCGTTGACCATTCAAACACGGCTCACGACGGACAGAAACAACAAGGCGAGCAGTGACACCTAGTGGAGACTGGTAACTCCTGCATAGTGTCACACACTGGAGCGAAAACCTGAGTTTAACACTAGAAAAGTGCCAAACACATTTTCAAGAGGACGAATTACTGGCTCTTGTGGCGATCTAAAAATATAAGGTGTAGCAAATACATTGGAGGAGACACATCATACCTTAGAACGATTACAAAAAAAAGTCTTACAATATGCTGCCTGGCTTATAGGAGAATGAAGCTTAAAATAATATTAATCGTCAGCTGTCATCAGCGTTGATAGATAGATCAAAACCTCCTTGACAAAGAAAACTTCACTATGACATACAAACATGACCAGCCCCTTGTACTTGCATTTAATTCCAGAATGTGGAGAAACAGTTTGAAGATACGAAACGACATAAACTAGTCATTCAGCAAAAAAGCAGGTTCTTTCTGGAAAAGCGCCAATAGGCAACATTAGTCATGTACCCAAAGCATCATGCAGATAGTGCAAAGTGTCAGAGTGGTAAATACTATCTTGGATATGGTGTCAGTAGTTAAGCTGATAGCACAGACAGCAGAGGTCATTTGTAAGCCTACACTTCAAATAAACTCTGGAAAGCAACTTTAGTGTCTATTAGTTTAAGCAAAGCTGTAGGGTAGGAAACCTAGTAGCTGGCTTTGAGTGAAAAATGACTCTCCTGGTTGTTAGCCAATGAGATTACAACAGAACACACTACAAAAAAAGAACCCACATAACTGTTGCATAATCCAGTCACGAGCAAAAAAACAAATCCGTACCAACAGGAAATCCGATAACAATCTGCTTGACTACCACAATGTGGTCCGTTAAAAATTAAGATCAGGGCAACTGTATTCAAGAGGCTATCTGTGCCACAATGGCTGTGGAAACAACTAGTGAGGTCACCTCCTATTCATATATGGTGTCTCCACACTGTTCTGAAACATTTAGACATTTGCTTGGAAGGGTCGGTGGACAGTCATACAGAACTGGCAAGCCAAAGAGTACGGCATAATCCTCGGACGGGCTCTGAGGGGTTGGCTGTGCACCAGCTGCATTAGAGGACAGCGAATCGCTCCTTCTGCATTTTCCAAATACCGCAACCGCACTTTACTATGTGCACATGCTGGGGCTAAAGTGAACTCCAGAGACCCCCTTCATGGTAAAGTATTTTCCAGTAAGGCACTTCTACGATATCAAAACACTCAAGATGTAATGCTGCATTCAGGTTTGTATTGGGCATCATGCCACTAAGAAAAGATAAATTAAAAAAAGATGACGGGAGAACCAAGAATTGCATGAACCACAAGTGTAGATTAATGGAAGGTAGTGGTCTCAACTTACCCTGGCGTTGACCAGAGACCAGGTCAGGATGGCAGTGTCCAGCTTGTGGATGTCGTTGGAGAAGCAGTCGGCCTGGAAGGCAGCGGAGGACACGAGAGTCACACAGAGTGTTTTTTAAAACAGAAACGCCAGAATTAAGAAGAACCAGACTTCTCGGGACTAACCAGCTGCTCGTAGCCTCCAAAGATATACATGGCCTTTCCGAGGACACAGGCCGAGTGGCCATCCCTCGCCCCGGGAACTGTCCCCGAAATCTTGGGCGTGCACCACCTGTGGGTGCCTGTGGAACAACAAGAACAGATATAGGTCACTGAAAAAGCTCCTGCGGTGTGGATGCTCGCAGGTGGCACTGGGAACCAGAGCATGGAAACCCCTCGATAGCAGCAGGTGCACCTTCCGTTAGGGCCCCTCGAACTGGAACGCCACAGAGGCCCCCCCCCCCCAAAAAAAAGTGGAACGCAGTTGACTCACTGACGTCAAAGGCGTACAGCACGTTGCAGGCGCCCTCGGTGTCGTTGCGGCCGCCCCAGATGTAGATGGTGTCCTCCAGCAGCACGGCCGTGTGGCCGTAGCGCATGTAGGGCACCTCCCGCGCGTGCTCCCTCCCCCCTGTCCTCACAGGTGGCAGCTTCATCCAGCGCAGAGACACTGCCGTCCCAAAGCGGGGGGGAGAAAACAGAGAACTTTGAACTTGCAAAGCAAATGTGGAGCCCGTTGTCACGTTGGGCAGGGGATTTAATATCAAGAGTGAAAATAACCCTAAATTCAATGAAAGTAAACTACTTCTCATTTCACAATGACTACTTCAAGTCAACGTACATTTAATATATCGCATCCCGCAAACAGAGCTGGTTTGAGAGGGATACCATTACAAGCACAAAGTGTCGTGTCTTAAGCTCTCCTTTCTTCTGCTGAAATATTTATTTTTAAACTTCAAAGAGAAGGAGAGCAAAGCAAGTGGCAGGACACAAATAGAGGCACTGGAACATCTGCATTCGAATCAATTTGAGGCAGCATGAAGACTAGGCGGGTTTGTCCATTTGTTAAAGGACAAATGATTGCAGAAGGAAACCTGTAAACTCTAAAGTTTACTTTCTTGTTTTTAAGACAGGTGAGGCCAATAAAACAGGTCACGATAAAGACCAGACCTATCTCCCAAACACTGGCGCACCTACTTACAAACACCTGGGACTGAAAGAGTGTAACAGCATGAAATATGTGAACAGCTATGGAAAGCCTTGAAGGTGTTTGTCAACTTGGTGCAGGTTAAACCAATTTAAAGGTTAAACGTCTTTCTGTGTCTGTGACACCAAATACTAGCTGAACCACATTTTTTTCCTGAATGACTGAATTCCTATTCTAGTGGGAAACGTTTCATCCAACTCACCCGTGTTGAAAACGTGCACGTCAATCTGTCGCAGCGTCTCGTAGTCCTCTCCCGAGCAGTAGCCTCCAAAGGAGTACACCTTGTGGCCCACGGCCACAGCAGCATGGTTGACTCTCCGCGGCCCTCCTTCTAGGTGCACCGTCCAGCGCAACATTCCCTGCGCGAGCACCTCTGTGGCTGCCAGTCTGTTAGACCATCACTCGCTCACCCGCTTGAAACTCCCATCAAGCCAAAGTCACAGTCAGGACCTGGTGGTAGCGGTAGAAAGCAGAGTTGTTGACTACTAAAAGATTGGATTCGTGAAACAGAAATGTAGGGTAGGTTAAGGCTGAGAACGGCTTGCTCCCTGGAATCAGATAGGCTTTGGTGTGGTATTGTTGATAGGCGCACAAACCCTTGTATAATCTAGGTACGGAAGGTATTTTAAGAGCTGCTTAGGTCTTCACCTACCACTCGTCTCACTCCTGTTCCAACTTTATCCCTGCCCCCATCCCTTGCATTACACGCCCATAAAAATAGCAACAGACAAACGCATTCGAACCAATAAAAATACAAAGTAAGAGTTGCTCAATCATTAAAACGACAATAAAGAAAGAAAGATATTTCATCTGAAATGTAACTACAAAGTAACTTTGTTCCTATCTACTTGTTGTCATTACAGCAAGCTCCTTTGTGTTGTTAATACACTCTGGAACGCTCTCACTATTTGTATCAGGGGATACAGGGAAATGGAAAAGAAAGCACTGCACTCATATGTTAAAAATGTGTTGGTGATTAGAGACAACTGATTGTGTCCCTGGGAATGACCCAAAAAAAATACAATAAGGCTACAATTTGCAGTCAGTAAAAAGCCATCCCAAAAACACAACTGAAAAAAATAGGTTGGCTTTGTGAGGCTTTCAATCTGCGACAGCAGTTCTGTTCGGTGTAAACGTTTCCGAAGACCCAAAGACCCAAGGCTTAGACGGTATGAAATCACTTCAAAGTATCACAAAACAATAAAAAGGTGCACAGTTTTGATGGCATACCACAGCAGCACTAGTGCTAAGCACAATCAAACACCTGAAGAGAAAACACACAGGCGCTATTCTGAATGATGGATCACACAAAAGTGTTGTCTATTCATGTCATGATGTTTATTAAATTACCGTTAGTAGGAAGAGCTTTTTTTTATATATGTTGTGTAACTGTAAACACACACATTGTGTAAGTCATAAAGTTGTCTACCCTCTACCTTAGAACTTCCATTGAATAAGTGTTTGAGAAAATGTTTAGGCTAGAATCTGGGCTTATTCTACGTTGATTGAATGTTTCAGTATGTGTTTGTGCCTGAAGGGCTGGGACATGCATCTTATCTGATTCCTTTGTTTCTGACATTATTTTAAGCACATTTCTTTCTTTGTGTGTGTATGGAATGTCATAAATTGAATAGATAATGTTTCAAAAAATGTAATCAATATAATACAAAGTGTGGATTTTACGATGTCTTCATTATTACATTATGATGTATGTTTTTTCCCCTCTTTCTCTCTTGCTCTCTATTAGAAAAAAATCGTTTAGATGAATCGATTAAATAGTAGATAGCTAAATCGTCCTTAGTGGCAGCCCAAATCCACATACAGAGAGAATACGTTTACAGTGTGAGTGTTATGCCTAGAAGGAACAAATCCTATCTCGCTCAAGTTACAATTCCAGTTGACCTCCAACCTTCTGTTTGCCTTTAAAAATAAACCCTCGAGAGGGCTAACGTTTTTTAACACAGACCATGCTATTTAAAGCACAACATAATACAAGCCTTGGCCACATCAATGCACCCATATACTGCCATACAGTACACACAAGTCTATCAGTCCAATGATATGTTGCTACCTAGCTAACGTTGGTGCACCTAGGCTTAGTCAAGAAAAAACGCTGGCCTAAGAAGTTAGCTGTGAAACTATTGGATAATCACTATTGCCATTGCTGCAGGATCTAGTCATAGAGAAAGCGAATATCAGTGATCGGCGATCTAAATGTAATTGTATAGAAGCTAGACCTCTCTTGCTGTATACTAAAATCATTTTCAAGCAACTAGCTAACGTTAGCTAGCTAGTTAGCTTACGTTAATGTTGGACAAGACAACACAAGACAGCAAGCTAAAGATAGCTTAGCTAACATGCTTCAGCACTACCATGTATGGAAACTGGGAAGTTCATGCAATAACAACTAGGTTTATACCAAATATCAAGCTATTGTATTGACAATATTTGAGAGTACAGTCATAATTGCAAAACATAATACAATACCAGAAAATTAAGTTACAATCGGCAGCTGTCTAGCATTCGTTAGCTAGCTCGCTCTGGTGCAAACCTTCCACTCCCTTCGTGATCGTGGCCCTGGTGACGTATTGTTTACGACGAGTAATTGTAGCCACGTGACAACTAAAACCAAAACACACTAAACTCAGCATCATCTTCCGCGTTATGGATTAATTTAATGAAAATGCTCTATAGCAATTACGGTTGTTTTATCTAGAATATTTCAGCACGACATCACACTTATCTCTCTCTTTTTCACTTTACTTGACCTGCACGCGCACGTTCACAGAGGCAGACCATACAACAGACAGTAGATGGCATCATAATACTGTCCTTCACGATTTGAGAACACGCACTTTATATGCAGTTTTGGACGGAAACATGGAAACTTAAAAAGCTTTCACTCAGAAGGCTTCTCACACATTTAATTACAGATGAAAAAAAAGTGGTTTAGTTATTAACGAAATACAATGCAGGACTCATACATAAACACGAAGTGAATTGGTGAGGCACTGTCCCTGTTCCCTTTTCCTAAATTGGTGAGTACTACCATACATCTTTAGATGTTTTTTTTGTTTTTTGTTTTTTAATAAACACAGTCTGTCTCATTTTGGTGCATTCATCATGTCCACCTTTGGCCAAACTATGATCGTATGGTATGTCGAACATTAGTATCCAATTATGTCACTTTTCTCTTTCTGTAATGTTGAAGTAGGAGGGTCCTCCAGAGCAGCTGGGATTAAAGAAAAGGACAGTTTCACACTACAGCTGCCACTGTGTCTTGACAGCCCTGCTGCCCAGGTCAGGTATGCTAAGGAGGGGCTTTGATTGATTCATTGTGGCATTCCATCCTCGTGCCAGCTGCAGGGCATACACACAATGAGGATATTGTGCTGGGTCTGACCACTCGAACGACAGCTGCTCCCAGACTGCTTAACAGTAAGGGCTAAGACCAGGCAAATGATCCTACCATCACAAGCCAAAGTTTCAGAAACTCCACAGTGTGTACATCAACAACTTATCTTAAAGATCCAATAACAAAGAGGGAGTTAGAATCCTGTTTGTAATATAGAGAGAGCTATGCATTGATAAACCCTTTACCCTAGATTATTTTATGCATTCCATGCATAAATCATCATCAACTGCTAACACAAGTTTCTAACCACCATGGAATAGGGGAAGCACATAAGATGGAACGGGCTAATCTAAGGGCACGGCAAACACTCCCTGCCATTTGGTCTAAAAACAGGCACTCCATCCCACCTGCCAGGGTTTGCACACATTGCGTCACCCATCCAACTCTGCTGAGACACACTCTTGACACATTTGCTTAGTGGTGTGTTTTACAAACTTTATAGGCAGCACATGTGGTCTCTCTCTCTCTCTCTCTCTCTCTCTCTCTCTCTCTCTCTCTCACACACACACACACACACACACACACACACACACACACACACACACACACACACACACGCACATGCACACACGCCTGTCACGGTGAACAGGAGTTGCCCAACTGCAACATATCTATAGACATTCATAACAACTGCTAAAACCAACTGTTCTGGTTGCTTGGGCAAGCCCAGTGATGGAAGAGCCTTGCAATGCATTATGGCAGAGAAAAATATAGCCTCTACTCAAGAATGACCGGTTTGGTTAACCATGTTCCTTGCAGAGTACAACAATCTCAAGTATTTAGCCAAGATTAACAGCAAAACCACCCTATAAGAGAATACATTTACAAAACATTTAATATGTAAAACTTTTTGTTCTTTAGCTTACTGATAATAATGGATACCCAATATTTAATAATATATATCAATTCGAATTATTCCGTTTAGACACTTACGAGAGATTGGGGCTATTTGTCCCCTCCAAAAAGGGTTTGTAAATTTTTCACGTTTGGAATTCACTTTGACTTAATTGTTAATGCTCAGAACCAATGGGGAACTTGGACATAGATTAATTAAATAGCAGAGAACAGCCCTATCTGTGATCCATCCATACTAGAAAAGTTTAATGAAATATCAGGAATAACAGAACAGGACTTTTTAATAAAACATTTGATATTTTTTGCAGGGATCTTTTAGCATATTACCGTGCACAAGCATGCCCTGTGGACACTTGGCATTTGTGCTGTAGCAAATGTACGCCATTCATGTTTCCATTGCATAGGTCTTAGCATAAGTTCATGATGTTGTATTGGCCACTGACTGATCGAATTGCAACTTGATTTCTGCCCCTGCCGTTGTGACATACGAGTTTTGCTGCAAAACATTCTGCATCTTTTCGGTAAAGTTAAGGTCATTGAAAGTATTATGAAGAACAGATATAGTCCCTGGATGTTTAGTGATCTAATGTGACTTTGGTTAACTGGATTAGGTCAGCAGGATGAAGCAATCCAACATGATGTCATTTAATATGATCTAATTCCACGATGACTGAATCATAGATTTTCCTTTAATTTGGTGTAATTAAAGGGATAGAGCTCCTCACTGTGAGCATATCACGGAGGATTGTAATGTATTTAACGATAATCTCTGGACTGAATCACAAGTTGTTTTTCATTGCAAGTCGTTCACAATCTTGCATTAAGTCACAGTCACGTATGCCACATCACTGACATCGCGCTTCATTACTTCAGTTCAGAGTTCAAAACTTGTAAACAAACTACACCAGAAATTATATGTTATAGCATCACATGAAAGTTAGAATATCCAAGAGCCACCCATTAATACATTTATTGTGATCATGCCAATGATATCCCTAGCAATACAATCAACATGTGGATTGCCATTATGGTAACTACTGAGATCAGCAGAAAAAATATTTTTACTTCATCACATGCGCTCTATTTTGGACTAGGGACCTCCACCTTCTGTTCTTCAACACTGAGGACAGTTGTCGATGAGATTGCAAGGCTTTGAATCTCCCCCTGTCTCGAGCTGGAATGTGATCCTTTGCCACGCTCTCCATATGTAGGGCACAAACACATGTTACTTTATTTTCCCAGATTGCACCATCTTTGAAAGTGATGAGAATAACCCTTTCATGTCAGATCCACATTCTCATCTCCCTTCCATATGAATTGTTGTTTACTTTTCATTGTGACATCGTGAGTTGCTAGCTGTGTTTTCTGTTTATATCTTGTTAGCTTTCCAATCAGAGTTTGGGTGATCTCCTGCCTCTCTGGACACTTCGTTGTTTTTATTTAACCTGATCTTTAGCATCAATAGTCACTGTCTAATGTATTGTATACTCAGCTCACCATTTGAAATAGCATGAGATGCAGGAATGACCCTAGACACTATGGGGCTCTGTTAGGGTGGATTCACATTTTGTATCAAACAAGAGAAAATAGACTAATACTTTATTGTGTTGTGCTAATATCTCTTTGTGGTGAAGTGATGTAAGTGTCATAAAGCACGAGATGTTGAGATGGTATACAAACCATCTGTGAACACTGTGATGTGGTCTTCTTATTTGTTGGGTAATTCACCTTCCTTCAGAATTTGATATACAATGACCTTAGCAAAAACATGTCGACTCCAGGAATGGCCCAGTTATATCTTTTAGAGCATTGCATAAATACCTCTGTCTCTGAGTTTAATCATGTTTTGCTCGATAAAGGTAAAATATTTTCATCATCTTCATTAGCTTTAGCTGTAAGAGATATTAAACCGACTGGGCAAACAAGCAGCTGTATTCAATGTAGCATCTGATTAAACTCTTGCTAATAAATCTCTGCACTACAATAAAAATACTTCTTAATAAAAGGGTTAGATGCACTAGCAGCAGCCTGCCACTGCAATGACATCACAGGTCAAATGTTAAAACCCCTCTCAAGGTGATTGATATTTTTCTAAAAGGTTCAAAATTAGGTACAGCTTGTTCCTGTTATTCTAGCAGACTTTCAACGTTTGATATGGGGAAATTGTGCCCTGCCACTGAAAAGCTGTTGATGTGAACCCATGATGTCACATGATGAAGTGACCTCATTCGGACAGGCTTCCTCTCAGCCTGATTGCCACCTGAGGCTGGCTTCCGCTTGCACTCATGGAACTTCTTTACAATAAAGGTGTTTGATATATGGGCCTACTTACTGTACTCTCGAAGGAACTTTACTAAGCCTTAGAAAAAGAACTTGTTGAGAGTTACCTCACCGATTATACTTGCAACACATAGTCTAAAAAATAAGGAACAGCTTAAAAGTACACAAGTTAATTTTGCAAGGATAAAATAGTGTTTGAAAAATTACAAAAGCACATTTTCTTTTAGCACAAGTTTTGAACCTGAAAATAAAAATTTCTTTTGGTGGTTGCCTGCCTGTGTGCTTTATATCTGGCTGGCGGATGAACCGATAGGAACTACAGTAAATGAAAATGAAAATGTAGAAGGAAATTATTTTTACTCTGTGAATGGTGTTTTGGTAGAATATTGCTGATATTCATTAAATTATTACCACCTCCTTTCCCAACCTTAAGACAAGCATGGGGTTCATTAAGAGTATCTTTAAACAATAAAAAATGACAGCTTTAGATGGTATTTTATGGACTGTGAGGTCATCTGAATGCCTGGCTGAGCTCTTTATGGTTGTGATAAGGATTGAGAGGTTCAGGAGGATGTGTGAAACAAGACACTCTGGCTGTGGCAGCACAGGTGTGTGTATGTGTGTGGGAGTGAGAGAGAGAGAGTGAAGACGTCAGCTGGCAGGCATGCAGTCTTGTTAGGTCCAACAGCCTGAGGTGTGCCTCGGTGGGCTGTGCTTTACATTTCTAATATTGTTAAAACAATGATAAAAAAGACTGAGGTGCCCCTAAACGCAAACACGCACTTTAAAGACATAAATGTTTACTATGTTGGCAGACTTTAAGCCTGTGAGTTAAGATGTGTTTACAACTATGGCCTAACACATTTTTAACAGTATGAGAATAGGGGTAGGTTGAACCTGACCAAAAACATGTGGACACTGTCTAGAAAAGTACTATGAAAATAGTTTGGTTAACACTTTGGCATTCTAATATTTCAGCCAGTAAGGCTTGTTCATAAATACTGTTAGCCATGTTGTTCTATACAAAACTGTCATTATGTCATTATATCAATGTGTACTGCACTTTCCTTAGGGAGTATATCGTTAGTGGCTCAAAAACATTGCAAGAAAGTACTAAAGGTTGCCCATCTGAGGGTAGCTTGGTCGTTGTCAATATGTGGACAGAGGCAATTGAGCTAACGACATAGGAATTTCAAGCTGTGCATATCCACAAGATACTCGCTTGAGTACAAATTTATGACTTCACCATTTCATTGCCAACATGTTCCTCTGCTTTTCAGTTTGTTTTGGCCAGAGCAAACTAGCTTCACGGGACTAACAGTGTCTAATTTTGTGTGTTGTGTAGCCCTTGCTATTGGCAGACACCTCTGTCATCTGTGTTGACAGCTTCTTACCCTGAAAAAAATGCAACAAGTGGCTGAACGTTACAAAAACACGCGGTTTATGTACATTTTGCTACAATAGCATATTGAGCTTTGATCTATTGAAGACATAAAAGGCACATTAACCTTATATTTACATAGGTAAACCTCTAATGTTTTGATTGAATGAAGAAGACTACAACCTACCACCCTGCATACTCTCACCTGAAATACAATCATAGCTTGTGCTTTACGCAGGCAAGATGACATCATTCATGCCCCGTGCGAGCGCTCTACACAAGACTTTAGTGTTATATTTACTGACTAATAAATTGGAAGACATCAAAGGGTCACAAGCTGCCAATCATGCCTGGGGTAAGAAAGCATCATCATGGTTTCAGTGTCATCTTGGGAGGGCTTGATATTAAAACCAGATATGACTTGCCTATTACCAAAGAGACACAAGTATGGTACAGCTAGATAAAAAAAAAAAAACTGAAAAATGTGTGTAGCCCAGCGTATTAATCCGATAAGAAATGGATGAGGAAGACGAACCACATTAAGAAGGTGATACGCAGGCCTTATTGGACTGGCAGGCCAGAGGTTGGCCACCTGGTTTAGATCTAATCTTACAGTGCCACTGAATGTAGACAACAGTTGCTGTTCTATAATTGTTTACAAACCTCGTACACTCAGGCATTTCTTATCCTTTTCTCGACTTTATGAGAGCAACATGAAGATCAAGAAGGAAATGCAGTGCTATCCTCACAATATTCGGTCCCAATACAAGCGCAAGTGATTAATAGATCAAAGTTTAAATGGTGATAATTTAGTTACAGTAAACATTTGGGAAGTTTAAATTATGTTATGCTTTTATATACTTCTGTATGCATTGTTCAAGACAAGTATGGGCTGGCTTTGTTATGGCATGCCATTATGTCGTGAATAACGTCAATGGCTATTAATTACACTGTCCTGAAATACAAGCATGACACAAACATTGAATACAGTGGTTGTGCTAAAAAAAAAATGCACAAAGCATACATCAGTGCTCCAGTTTCTATGTAAGCATCCACCAATATGGGAAAAAGAGCATTCGACACGCTGCCAACCCCTTATGAGCTCCACCCATTCATTCACCCAACCCTTAAACACCACCCTTCCTGAGAAGCAAGTATCTCTAATTTCAAGCTGCAACACATTAAAACTCTTCCTTAGATGACTTCATCACGAAACCAGAGCCCTTTTAAAAGCGTCATTAACCATGTCTAAGCTCGAGCAACTCCAACCATATGCTGAGTGACTGATCTCCAACCAGTAACTGTCCAAGACACCTCAACTCAAAATTTACTACACGACATACAGTTGCGTGAACATGGAGGGGGTTAACTTTTTTCTTTCAATAAATGAAACAAACATTTAAAAACTGTATTTTCTGTTAATTCCGGTTATATTTGTAGGATAGACTTTAAAATAAAGTTTAAAGTTTAGAGGATAGAGTAAGTGTGGCAAATATGGAAAAATAAATAAAAAACAGCGGAGGGCAAATACATATTCACCCAACTGCTATGCTATGTTTCAGTACTCGCATAAATATTTTATGACCAACTTCTGACAGTTTCTCAACAAATTACCCGTCAATGTTTTCTTTAACCATAATAATCAATCAAATCAATAAACTACATCCAGTGTTGCATTATGTAGTCGTAGTAGGAGTGATAACCTCCTTGTATGTGTGTTCCAAACTTCGGGGGTAAAGATATTGTCGTTCAGAGGCTCAACAGAACAGATGAGACTAGGGGTCAGGGGTCAGAGGTCAGGTAAGAGGACCAGACACGAGTAAAGGAGTGAAAGTCCCTTTGTTGGGAAAGCTTTCACTGGTGGCAGCAGTTCTGTCCCCTCTCTCTTTTCAGCAAATATTTTCTCTGCTCTCTCCTCAACTCAATAACCCCCCTCTCAGACACTTCTACTCTCCACCCCCTACTACACACACAGACACACACACACACGCACACGCACACGCACACGCACACGCACACACACACACACACACACACACACACACACACACAACACCCGCTGCCATTTCCATCCATCAGCCCAACATGTGCTGCATCAAAACCTGCAATAATTTAGGTGCCATCCCGAGGGGTGGAGGTCATATCTGGGATATCTATTTGCCCTCTACATTTGTCCAGCCAGCAGTCGTCCTCATTGGAGGATAGCAGGTTCTGAGAGCTGCCGTGTCCCATTCTTCCACAGCCTGTGCGACAACTGTTGGTGGGCAGAAGCATCCCAGCTGGGGGTAGGGGAGAGCCAGGGCTACCAACAGCACACTCACTCCTGGCGAGACCGTGTTCACATGCGCCTCACTCAGACGGCAGTCAGACCTTCTCTTGTGCTTCTTTTACTACACAGAGGACCTTGCAAGAAGCTTCTTTTTTCTTTTTCTTTTTCTTTTTTTCCTCTGAAGACCTGACACATTTCAGGTCTTTCCCATTCCTCCTCGTTGGAAGCGGAGGAGCGCGGACGACGCGCTGGTGAGCTGTATGTTTTTGAGTTGAGGGCATTATCACATAGTGCAGACGTTGTGATTGAAGGGGTGAGACAGAGGTCTTTGTTTGTCTCCTTTACTCCTTGCCTCTTTTTTTACGCTAGTTTTTCTGCTTTGGTTCAGAGAGGAGGTTTTGACGTCCAGACTTTACAGCCTCCTCTCTCGTCCTTGGAACGCTCTGCCCATGCTCTGACACGCAGAGAGAGAGAGAGAGAGAGAGAGAGAGAGAGAGACAGACAGTGAGAGACCAAAAGAGAGCGAGAGAGGGAGAGGGGGTGACTTCATTCCCTCTCTTAAACAAAACCGCCCCTTTTCCCCGTCCGTTCTAGTGCTGTTTTCCTTTTTTTTTTTTTTTCTAGACTTTTCCTTTTTTTGCGCAGCACAGTTAGACAGCATGCCAGTTTTCCTGTTGCTCCGGTCCCTGGTTATCAGGCTCCTTAGCAGCAGATTAGCAGGCTCTGTGGTCCAGTTCCTCAGGAGAATCCTCTCTACGGGCGCTGCCCACCTTGGCACGGCACTGCGCCACGTCTGGGACCGCATTCGATCCCAAGAGTCCAAGGAAGCCATCCTGGGCTGTGTGCTGTGCATTCTCAACATGCACAAGAAGGTGGACAACTGAGCTCTTTTCCTTCACCCATCTTCCAGCCGCTTGTTTTGCTGATTAAGAGATGGAGAAAAGTGAGTGAGAAAAGGAGGCTAGAGAATAAAAAAAAAGGGGAGGTTTCAGATTTTTTTTTTATCATCGCTCATTTGGACTGTAGTATTTGAAATCATTACGCTGACCATGTCGGAAAGCATTGCAAGGAAGGTCCAGCCCTTCACCATTGGGACTAGGCTGTCAGTCCCTGCAGTGCCAAAATGCTCAGACTTTACACAGAGCTACTTAGAAAGCCAGACTCTGGATAACTGCACGCTGAAACACAATCTTAATGACCGTGTGTCACTCTACCTCAACCGCTCCCAGGTGTGTGCGGACCGTCCGTGTCACTCACCCCTTAACAAGAGGAGGACGCCGGATAAACAGCAGCAAGAAAACATGGCAGCAGACCACCTGAACCAAAACGCTGTCTCTCCCACTGCTGTGTCCAGATCCATCAGAAAGATCACCATATCTGGGAGCGGGGAGGACTGTAGGAACAAAGTGAAAATTGGACCAGTATGTCCAATCACAGCGTTTCCCAAATCTGCATCAAATATAAATAACAACAACAACATAGCCACTTCTGCCAACCCCAAGCTTCCTAGCATTGTGGGGGTGAGCTGTGAGAATAAACCAAGCTCTCATTTCAAGGTAAGCCTATTGTGTTTTTATTAGTTGGAAACAGTAACGTTTAAATAAAATGACATAAAAATATGAAATTTATGAAAATAAAAATTTTTGTGCAATTCTCTGTTTTCAAAAAACACATTATTCAATCACATCTCGAAGCTCAGCTTGTTCGTAATCCAATATTTGCTTGTCCAGTATTTGTTCAACATTTCGACTGGCCTGAGGTAAATGCAACTGGGTGAAAAGCTAGATATAAAAAACATTGTGTCAAATAAAATAAAAAATAAATAAATAAAAGAAGTGAAAACGTCTATAACAAAAGCTGAACAAAAAGCAAATTAAATTCATTCAAACTGCTACTGCTACTGAATTCCTAAATAAAGAGATGTCTTCCTAGGTACAGATATTTCAAACATTCACGTAGTGCAGGGCAGAACCAATTTAGGGCCTGCTGTTTTGTGTCCACCGTTAGCGATTAGAGCCAAATTAATTTTAAAAAGGCATGACGAAGTTATCAACAATTGGAAGGCTTCCCCATTATATCAAATTATCCCGTGTTTGCTAGTTTACCTCAAAGCAAAATCTGCCGTTTATACGTCACGCTGTGGTCTTATGCTCTTCCGAGATAATTTAAAAAGTAAATTCAAGTAGACCCCTATTAACTTTTTTGTTTTTGTTCAACGCTGTAGGTTTTGCTTAAAAAGAACACAAATGACGAGCAACCGCCCAACAGAGTTCAAGGACATACCACAGCGCAATGGAGAAAGGAAAAACAACATGATGAGGTAAAGGTTTGCGTTTATTGTCAGTGTACTGCAATTCTAAATATGTACTTAATATAGCTTAATCATTAGTTAGTGGTGCACAGAGGAAGCTCTCTACAACTGTATGCTCATAGTTGCCAACCCTTTATATGGTATTATTTTTAGGTTTGGATCATTGTTATTTTGAAGGGAATAGTGGTAAAATAATGTTTTGATGAATGGAATCATATGATTTAAATACGATTTAAAGAGGTCGAATGTCCATATGAAGTTTAACCAAGTGTGAATCATTTAGAGGCTTTATATTTTTTATTTCCTAATTGGGTATATCTACTTGAGGTCCCTGTAGAAAGCCATTAGGCTGATAGAAATAGATTTGTTTGAGTCTGAACCTTGAGTCATCAACCCCTAAAGTGTGCTGCAACTCCAGAACCCACCCAGACACAGTGCTTGCTCCAGTTCACTGGAAAACATGAGCTCAGGGAAAACGTCAGTGATGGACAAGACATGGAGTTCCTTTTTAAGGATAGGGGATACCACGTCAACACAGCCGTGCCCCCACTTCTTCCATTTAAAATGTACGGAAAATACTCATTCTAGCCAACTAACCTTTTTTTATCCAAATGAATTATGGTCATTGTTATACCTGAGATTGTTGTTCCTTAGATTAGACTTAGTCGTGTTTACATATATGATTGTACTTGTGAAAGAGGTGTAGTATAGAAGCATCTGTCCAGTCCCGTGTCCCGTAGTTCCCTAGATGTTTCCTGACTCTGTGTAGTAGGAAGTAGTGTCAGTCCTGTCCATTACATCTCACACAGTGCTGACAGTGGGTTTTTGTTTAGAAGGAGTTTCAGGCCCGTCTGACACATGTTTGCAATGTCTCCAGATTGTATAAAAGCTGTAATTAACTGTGTAAATGGGCAGTTTAACATTCCCTCCCTGTGAGGTGATTATGGCAGAAAGCTTGGGGCCCCTCCTTATTCACTGATGTTTGTGATGGTTTCAAACGGTGGCAGGAAATGCTATGAAAGGACATCATGGCACAAGCACACAGACTAACCTATTAGGCAGGAATATCATGTTCCTATATATAATAAGATTCTATTTCATTTCTAAAAACATGTGTTGTTATAAACATCAAATTGTGTTCCATTTTTGTACAGGTGGTGGCGACAAGAACTCTGTCACCCAGGAGAGACCTGTTGAAGACAGAGAGTCAGCCACACACACAAACAGATTGTTCAACTATCGTTGGAATCCAGAGTGACAGCTTTACTCAACGCAACTCTCTCTTTAACAAGGAAATCCTTCAGGTCTGTCAAATATGAACGATCATATTAATTCCACTTAAATATAACAAAGTAATCTGCTTACTGCAATTAGTGAGACTGTGAATGTGACCCAGCAGCTGTAATTTGAGTTTTAAACACACCGGTAGTACGCTTTGTTGCAATCGAAACTTAACTCTAAATCTTGATGGCTTTGCAAAAAAGTTGAGAATATGAGCTGGGAAGGGTAGCAGGAGTGGGAGGAGGAGGGAACAGCCGCAAGAGAAGCCATTATTTAGCGATGAGATCATTGTTTGGCTCCATCTCTTCACGCCTATGGTCCGGGGAGACCAGCCCAAATAGCACAACTGGTTGGGTTATCTCACCACTGTGTCCGCCCCCAGCATACACGGACATATTTCAGCGAGTTCGACCTGGTCCTGCAATCGGCTTGATCATTAAGACTCTTTTCTTTGGACCACCCAGGCAAAAGCCCATTTAGCTTTAAATACAACAGGGAAATTGATTTTGGCCCCATCAAAATAAGAAATAAATACAGTATGAAGTATGCGTTGAAAATGACCTCTAGATCATGTCATTAATGTTAACCACCGGAAAAGCCATTTGCTTTTAAAGAAAACTCTATAGTCTAGCGCTTTTGTTGTTTTTAGGGTGAATTATCACTGTAACATATTTATTTTGAATTCACTTCAATCCCAGCAGTTCCTTTTAGCTAGGGACCTAGCCTCTTTACAGCGATTTGGTCAGCTGATAGCACTAATGAAAATGTGTTATTACAGCATTACACTGCTCAGGAAGTGGAAGTAAGCTTTCCAGGAAAAGGATTTTTAAAACCCCCCAATGTCTCAAAGAAGGAGATCATAACAGGTCACCACGTGGAGACCTAGATCTTGTTCAAGAGTGTGTCTGTCTTTCTGCCGGCCCGGCTCTGTAAAACATCTTAGTTTTTACCCACAGCATCTACAGGGAGACGTTTAAAAGTTGATATGATGGGCTACGGGGTTTGAGAAATTGTAATTCTGATGTAATCTGAGTATGTTGTGTAGGGTAGCTTTTTCTTAAGATACAGTGTAGTTTGTTACTGTGTACTATAAAACATTTGTAAATGTCCATTACTTTAGCATTTTCGTAATGACTATCACATGAAATACATTTGTTTCATAATGATGTGTGTAAGTGTGTGTGTGTGTGCGTGTGTGTGTGTGTGTGAGTGTGTGTGTGTGTGTGTGTGTGTGTGCGGGTATTCTCAATTAGATGTACTTACAACACTGAATGCCTCATTGTACATTTCTGAATAAACAGCCTATTGTTGCAAATAGTACAGGAAAAAACAAAGGCATCCTAGACTTCCCGTATGATATCATTATATGCCATGAGAGCTGATGTGAGGAGATAGGGACAGGCCTGTTTAGTCAAGCCGCTTTTCCTCTGTACAACACAAAAATACCTCCACTGCCTGTGGGACCTCTTAAGTTAATGACTTGTCTCTCTGAGGAGTGGTGACATCATATTGTAATTGATGCAAATAGAGTTGTGAGGTTGCCAAGCAATGGGGTTCTGTTGACCCAAAAGAGAGGCTTCAGTCCTAAAGAGAGATTGGAAAAAGGTTTTTGTCTGTGTTGTGGCCGTGATGAAATGGGTGCGTGCGCGTGTGTGCTGTATTAGAGATACAGCGCTGCAATCAATTTGAATTGACATTTTCTGCCGATCATGTTTTATTAGATTCCCATTTACAAGAAATTTGGAGGCTTGGACCATTCGCAAAATTAATTAAGATCGTTTTTATAATTTTTACTTGGGTGGCCTACTATTAATTCACTTAGGTCCATATTTTCTGCTCACAGTAAAAACTACAGCAGCCTTATTTTTCCATTAAAACTCCGCCAGAAAAGCCAGTTAAAAAAAAGACGATTGATTATGGAACTGCCCTCATGTACTTGCCAGAAAAAACTTCTGCTCTGCTTAAAGTTACTTTGGAAAACAGAGGGCTGATTCTTAATGATGTTCCTGAAGTGTCACTGTTAAACAAGAAATACATGTTGATGGCTATGTTTTGACTTTCAGAGCAGTAAAAATAACATCGCTTTCCAGACCTCTACTCCCAGCTCTTTCAGTTTTACCATGACAACAAAGAACAATGCAAAGTTTTTTTGCTCAATTATTTATACGTGCAGTTTTAAGGAAAATAGTTAGTGAAATTATACAACTTGAGTTCTCTGACAGTTTTTATGCCCTTGGACTTGTCTGCCAAATGTAGTAGTGTACATCAGACTTTTATCTAAACAAAAATTTGAAGTAGAGAACTGTTTATCCAGACTCATATTTTATTTTGTGGGTGTGATTAGATTTTTTCACTCAAGCCCGAAAAAGTTCAAACGGGATTAATCCCTCCTGCCAGACTAGTTGGACATGGATGTTGTCATAGTCGGTAAAGGTCGTACCTCTCCCCTCCACCCCTAGGCATGGCTTTGTGCACAAGGTACATACACAAAGCTTTAATGTTTGGTCTATGTGCCCTGTTTGCATGGAGCAGGCAGAGGCTTGGATCAAAGGGAAGCTGCAGGACCTGAGGGACGGGAATAACATCCAGCGCTGCCCCCTGCTGGACTGGGAGAAAGAATCACAGACACTCCAGAGAGACCTGAAAGACTATGAGAACACCCTCATTCAGCTCAACCAGGTAACCCTGGCTAACATACAAGCACGGAAAAGAAATTGCTCAACAATACCAGGAGAGTAATGAAACATATAATCGTGTGTTTATTTGTGTTGGTAGACAGCTCAACATTGTCACATTTTAACTTGTGAAAGAGAGCAATGTTGGAGCCAATGATTGCCTTTTTTAGGTTTGTGTGAGCTGGTATTTTTGCTTTTTCTCAGGTTACCATATCTGTCTCCAACACTGACTCAGTTCACTTTTCCCTTGGCTGCAGATGACACTGTCAGCTTAGTTTATTATGTCTCCGTCAGCAGTAAATGTTTGGAAATGGTACATTGCAGAAAATGAACCTTCCCTGACACAGAGCCACATCATATTTCAGACTTGAAATAAGCACAAATGAAAATTTACTTCATTCAGAATCACATATTTTATGACTCATTTTGAATACAAATCTGACGTGGCATGTGCCACACGCATGTATCCACCTGCGTTACACAGATGGGAGAGCAGTTGATCTGCAAGCTGAACCCTACGGCTGACCTGGTGAAGAAGCAGCTCAGCCAGCTCAGAGAGCAGTGGCACACCCTGAAACAGACAGCAGACAGTCAGGCCAGGGCCCTGGGGGGAGCCAGGAATCTACAGGAGTTCAATGAGAAAGTGGACAAACTTGAAGCATGGATTAAAGATAAAGTATGTTCAATGAAAAAAAAAAAAAGATTTTAACAACCTTATCTCTCTTTTCTACAGTGTAATATCAGTTGTTCTTTTCTTTGCTGTGTTTTTTTTTCTCCCTTCATTAACTTCCTTTCTCTTCTTTCCCCATCTCTTTATTATTTGGTTGAAAGTAATTGCGGCCTGTTAAACTTTGACCTTTGTGTGCCACAGCAGGAAGAAGAACAGTCCCTGATGAACGTCCTCAGAGAGAACGTTGATAAAATGCAGCTGACCAGGAGGATTTTAGATCTCAAACAAGTGAGTGGTGCCATGAAATCAAAATAAAATAATACTAATACAATTCCCTGTTCAGTATACAGTAGTTCGCGACAGTCGTGTATGATTAAGCTGTGTCTGTCAATCAATTTTTTATATTTACTGACTGATTCCTGGCTTACTTTTCCTGCGTGTTCTTCGTAGACCATACTCTCCTGGGTTGTAGAGGCCACTTAAGTCATTCTTGGATATGTCTTCCCTCTTTTCTCCCACACAGGATGAGCAGCTGTACAGCTGCCTCCATGAGGAGATCAACCACCTGGCTCTGAAACTGGAAAAACCAGGGAAGACAGAGGGCAAAAGCATCTCCACTAGAAGGAAACACATCAACAAAATGTAAAGAACAAATATTAATACAATATATTTTGATTTATTATATGCTTATTATTGTCCATGGTGTTTTGCTCATGCCTCATGTGTTTTGCTCATGTTGAAGGCTTATGGAAAGCACAGAAGAGTGATTTTGTGTGTGTGTGTGTGTGTGTGTGTGTGTGTGTGTGTGTGTGTGTGTGTGTGTGTGTGTGTGTGTGTGTGTGTGTGTGTGTGTGTGTGTGTGTGTGTGTGTGTGTGTGTACTTTAGGTGGTTGAAGGTCCAGTCTCATCTAAAAGACTACCATGAAAATCTGCAGTTGGCTCTAGAGGTGTCCTCGTATTACCAACAGTCAGATAATACACTTTTTGCCATTAAAAGTGTGGTAAGCAGGCATTACAACATTAAAAATAAATGTCCTACTCAGCTATAATGTATGTAGATATGTGTGATTGATTAAATAATCTTCTCATTCATTTATGTTGGGGTGGGTTTTCAGAATAAAAGTATTTCTGGAGCCAAGGACTTGGAAACCAACGTAGACAAAGAGATTCGGGACATAGCCAGCCAAATCATGGTACAACAAATTGTACTGATTTTAATTTCAAGTCGATGTGTATACTGAGATGTTGAAGAGTAATGTAATTCTGTCCAACCTGTCTTCATCCCTGGCTGTCAGTTGCTGGATGTGACAGTCTCCCAGCTGTCCAACCTCCACCCTGCTCTTGCAGCTGGCGTCACCCAGAAGCAGAGTGAGGTGAAAGACCGCTGGACGTGCCTTCAGAAGGCTGTCAGGTGAGCAGAAAGGAAATGTCAAATGTTCTGTTACTGTCAGCTGAGATGTTGAAGTTATAACTCACATGGTTCTGAATGGGAACAACACAGGTTTTCATTGAGCTGGAGGTAGGCTCCAATTTTCTGTTATTGTTGTACTGCTAGCCTGTGTAAATTTAACACCCTGGCAGTACCACTGAAATCCCTCTCCAAATAATAATCATTTCTGTATGAAGATTTTTTTTCTACCTTGATTAGCTTTGTTTGGTTTGGATTTTATTCAATAAAAACATTATAGAAGTTAAGCGAAAAAGTTTGTGTGGAGACCTACTACCAATCTCTATGTCATATACACAGTAGATTTTTTTTAAGTTTGAGAATTGTAGTTTTCCGCTTAACTTCACCTCTTACTTGATAATTGTACAAAGGGAATGCATAAGAACAGTCTTTCCAGTGGCTGAGTCCAAAAGTGCAACAGCTTTACTTTGTTCAGCAAACAGTGTTCAGACTCATTAAAGACGAAGCCTGTTTACAAGTGCATTTAGCAAATTTGATTGATTTAGCTTATTTATGTGTTTGGTATTAGCCAGTCATTAGCTTTATACCACACATTCAAATGGTAAAATAATATACAGTACTGTGCATAAGTTTTAGGCAGGGGATGATGTTTTGAAGGCAGATTTGCTTCTCCCTCACTTTGTATTTTATGAATTGATAAAAAAAATGAACAATTAACTTTTTTTTTTTATGTTTTTTTTTTCTAACTTTAAAGACTTCACACCTGCCTAAAACCTTTGCACAGTACTGTATATAATAGGTTAATGTTTGAATTTAATCTTATTAGGAAAGGCAACCTGCAGAGCTGTGGTAAAGAAGTGAGTAAATGTAAAGGAAATTGAAAACAACATCTGGATTATTTTCTCTGACTAACTACAAGTTTAATATGCACTGCGCACAAACAGGCGCTCTTAAACTTTTGATGATTTTGAGCCAACTGAAATAACGTCATACATGTTGGGAACATTAGATTGTATAATAAGAGGCTTGTCTTACATACGATTAAATAGAAAAATGCAATGTCTGTGGAGACATTTAATTTCTTTGGGTTTTATAAACAGATGTATTCTACAGGGTACAACATTCCTTGTCTAATGTAATTTACATTATTGCAGTATGTCATTGGTTTAGCTTCTTACAAAGAAATGTTATGCATGTTCATAAATAAAATCGGACATGATTTAGCTTCATGACTTTGACATTGATCTACTCACTCTTGTTTTCCAAACATTTCTTGCACTTAGAGCTGTGCGCCTCTGTTGACGGGATATCTTTAGAAGTAGATATTACATCACCTCCTCTCATCAATCTGCTGCTGTTCAGGGCCATTTAAACACTACATAAACAAGCGCCGTTAGAATATTTTCGGCCCATAATTGGAATCCATCATGGGCTTTTGAGAGCTGTGTGTTTCTGTGTTCTGGCACAGTGCTGACAAGCCTGGATCCCCATGCTGGTTCCCCTTCAGAGGAGACAGGGCCACTCTGCCTCCCGCTGCCTCCACTTTCACCAGGGAAGCAGGCGACCCCCTGACCCCAGCGGGAGAGCCACTGTGCAGCGTGGGAATGGAGGCGCACAGGATCATGGGAAAGGAGGTGAAAGAAGAGCAGAATCGTCTTAAAGGCAGCTCAGTAAGTAGTTAGACACTTCTGTTTTAACACTAACACTGCCCATCACTCCTGGGAACACCGTGCACGTCGGCACCGGATGCGTTCACCCGCTTTCTCCTTTCCGTTGCAGACGTATTCAGGGAAAACCGAACACACTTCAGTCTATCTAATGGCCCTACAGGACTGACGCACTAAGTCTGGAAAATAACACGTTTTTTAATTTACTCCGTGGTCTAAATAATGGCTTTTTGGTGGGTCTCTGATGAGCTGGAAAAAGATCCCGAGTACAGTGACTTTATTGTAGGTCTGCTTTCTCTCTGTCTTATTGCCAGTCCTCTCTATCTCGTAACAAGGGGTTTAGCATGTCAATGTTATAAATATTGTAATGCACAACTGACAGGAGGAGCTTTTAGAGGTGTTATTTACCCTGGCTTTAGAATTCAGTAAGTTTCCATGTAAAATGTCCAGCCATGATTGTACAGCACGGGTGAATTGTAAGCCAGAGCAAATAGCACTTTCCCTCAAAACCCAGAACCTTAATAGTGTTCATATCCTTTGACATTAGAATAACATCTAAAATAAAAGTATACACTTGTTGGATTAATACATTATTCATTGACCATAGAGAATGGTCTGACTGGTTTATGGGCCATTTGGTGAAGGTGAGTGGGTACTCTGCCTAACTTGTGGACTCCTCAAACAGCCTTGTTTTTTAAGGTCTACCCACATTTTACACTGTGGTAGTACCGTGCCCCATTCCCTACAAACCTACTCTGAATGTTAGTTGAATTTTGGATTGCAATCTTCTCAGTGAAGCACAACTTTGGTGTATTGTCGTTATGTTTATATTTAGTTGCTAAGTCTACATTTGCTCTGTACGGAACGTTCAGCCACCAGCCGGTGTTCCGTCATGGAATGTTCCTTCTTCTTCTTCTGTCCCTGTCGGCTTTCTACTCTTTTGTCTTATAGCCACTATATATATTACAAAAATAACTGGTTAACTTCCCTTCCTTTCCTTTGACTAGTTTGTGCCCCTTCACAAATGAGAGCAGGGCCCCAGCACGGCATGGCAGGCCTGCAGGCTGGGCTCAGGTGTTTCTCTCACCTCATAAATACTTCTCGTTGGCAAGTCGATCAGCTCTGTTTCATAACAATGGCTGCTTCTCTGGCCGAGTCTGGTAGCTCCAGGTTACCTGGGCGCACTGTCTGTGTGAGCCCAGCTCATTACTCTTTAAGTAAGGTTTACTAAAGACACTGCAAACAAAACCCTGGAGCCCGAAGGCTAAGATAGCTGCCAGGCACATCCACTAGTCAGACCATTAAAGTAATTTGTCTCACAGCTTGGCAACACTTTGCTTCTGCTCCTGGGAGTGCTGAATTGATTACAGCATTATTAAGGATACCGGACACAGCTGGGTCTCTTTGAGCTGTAAAAAGAGCAGTGCTGTTGCACATGTATTTGCACAACCGCTAACTTCTTAAGCAACCACATACTTACATAGGCATACAGGCACATGGTTATTAAACAAGTTTTACGTTCTATCTTCCAAAGGGTGTGTTTGTAGGCATGCTTTTTTAAATATATGCTAGCGTGTCTATATGAATTTTTATCTTTGTGATTTTTTGGTGTCTGTGTGTGTTGGTACAGTGTCAGCTGCAACGTGGCCTCTTGTTTGGTTGTGAGAGGTAAACATGGCTAACGTCTGTTTTGCTGGCGAATTGCAGCCAGATGCCAGAGCTGCAGACCAGATGGGCATGGTGCTTAGTGATAGTTCTTGGCTGACATCACACCAGTATGACGCTGAAAGACAGAGAGAGAGAGAGAGAGAGAGAGAGGGAGAGAGAGAGAGAGAGAGAGAGAGAGAGGGAGAGAGAGCATGAGAGACATTGAGAGAGACAGACAGACACAGATAGAGAGAGAGAGAGAGAGAGAGCGAAGAATGGAGGCGATTTCTGTTCTGCTGCAGGGGAAAATCCCTTGAGAGAGACAGAGAGAGACAGACAGAGAGAGAGAGAGAGAGAGAGAGAGAGAGAGAGAGAGAGAGAGAGAGAGAGAGAGAGAGAGAGAGAGAGAGAGAGAGAAGACTGATTGGGATGAGAGCAGGGGTAGAAAGGAACATGATAGAGCACTGAAGGGGAGGGAGAGCTGTGGTATGTGGAGGAGTGAGGGCTTGAGCCAGGCTTACAAAGCACTGAGGGAAAGGGAGAACATTCATGGTGTAAAGGGAATTGTAAAAGGGCTATTTCTTGTCTTGTTGGTGACACACTCTAAGTCATTTCCATATGGCAGTGGGACATTGGGCAGGGGTCCTCCACTGGGGATGTTTACAGAGGAGGGCAATGGGAGGGATGAAAGAGGCCCGCAAATATCTGGGGAGTAGACGTCAGCAATAGTTATCAGGCCTGTCAACCTAATTAAGGCTGGTTGTTAGTTTAGCGGTTTGAATATATAAATAGGCCGATAACATGCCTCTGTGCAATTTAGGCCGGCGTGCAGAGTGACTGGCATGTTTGTAAATGATGTTGGACCCCTGTCAATTTACTACCTCTCCTGCAAATCTGTTGTACTGCAAGCCATGTCAGACAATGCATTTACATTTACATTGCTCCATAAAACACCATTAGTAATGGCCACGTTGTGCTGGTTGGCACTCGTGTTATTTCAGTGTTTCTGATGTTTGAATGTGAAAAACATTAACAGATGCATTATTTTCTGCCACTGAGACTTTGCTAGAAGGGCTTTTGTTGGCAGTTGGGAAAGCTATTTTGCAAAGATCCCGCTGGACAACAGAGACAGGATGTAATACATTATTTATACATTTCATTACAGTGTTAATTACAGTTCTTTTGTAGGCCTGTACCATTACTTTATGGTGATTAAAAGCAGCCTTACAGTTCTTAAAATGTCTGACAATGATTCTGACTTATCCAGTCAGTTGCTCTTTAAAAAATATTTGAATGGCAATTGCCTGTCAGGTAGATAGGACTCACACTGGCTGGAGCAGACTGGGCTCTTAACAGACTGCCTATGGCTTAAAATGACTGGAAAGCCCACCGCAAGAGCCTTTGGCCCACCTCAACAATACCTGAGTGGTCGTAAAATATATTGAGAAAACGTTTGACGACGCAAGTATATTTTTGCACATGGAGAGGGGTCCCTAGCACAACCGCTGACCTGTGTATGAGTCTCTCCCTAGGAAGAGCAGTGCTGGATGGAGTGGGAATGGTAATGGATGTAAGGCTGAGAAAACAACCGCCACATTTAACGAGGGGGGATAAAGGAGGAAAAAACTTTTTGGGAATAATTCAACTGTAATGGGCCCCTCTTTCTCATCGTGACCTGCTAATACGCGGTGAGTTCGCTCATAAGGGTCGCCACTATTTCAGCGTTAGCTTCACATGAGCTTTTCTAAGGCCTGCTCTCACTGAACAAGCCTATAAATAAGCGACCCGCTATCTTCCATTGTGTTCTCTTTCATTGGCGCTAGGAGAGCTTGGTGCTTCAGTGTAGATTACAGGAAAAGCTGAACTCCACTCTGGGCAGCTCTCCCGCGTTGTCCGGCGTCCAGCTACGCTGTAGCGCTCACGTCAAGCGAGGTGCTATGGCAACGCCACGTCCTTCCTATGACTGCGCCGAGGCTTCCATTACCGCATGTCATCTCTCATCTCGTGAAATGTTTATATCCCGTGTCGGTTCCTATTGGGATGATATTCCCGTTTGACAGAAAAGACGACGCATGACTCTCGAAATCGCACCATCACATCAGCACGTGCTGTCAAAAAAGGAAACCGTTTTCTCTTTTGACCTCTTTCCAGAGCGTCCGTGGTGAGGTTGAGAGCAGCAGTCGAACGCTAATCAGCCACAGTCCCCCGGGAGTCTGCGTCGGCCACCCCCATGACGTCATGGCCGGCCTGCCAACGGAGGGAGGAAGGTGACATTTTTAGTTTGGCCTGGGGCTGCTCCCTCTCTCCCCTCTGTTCTGTCTCGGTCGTTATGTATAAGGCCGTAATTGCTGTCACATGTCTGCGTTTACTTTGCAGTGGAAGACCGAGGGCCGAGCCCAAGATGGCTGCCGCCGCCGCCGCCTCGCCGGGCCACACACAGCTCCACACGCAGCTCCAGAAGTTTACGGTTTCGGCTGACAAGGTGACCTAACCCCACAAAGCACACCTGCAGTTATACTGTGTTTTCACTGACTTGAATAAACCTTGAAATGGTCGTTATTCAGAGGAAATCGTAGGAGAATTACTCATTGCTCCAGTCAGTACCACTTCCCATCAAGTACCCACAGAATCCACACAGCTAACCTATTGTATAATTGTAATCACACCATTGATTTTACACGAATGATCCAACAGTGCTGTTTGCGAAAGTCTGAGTGTGCGATGCATGTGTATGTGCATGTTTGCCAGCAGTGGCTTTAGACTCCCATGCTGTCCAACTTCCAGGAATTGTCCTCGTTGGCTTGCCAATGCTCAACACCTTTGGAGGGGAAACGTTTAGTTAAAGGGGGCCAGGATGAGAGACATTGTCTGGTTCCTGAGCCCTGCCGAGCTGTTTCCTCTTGTTTGTGGGCTGAACGTCACAGTCGCTCCTCTCTGGAGTGCACCCTTTTAACCCTTTGGTTTCCCTTCTGTCCATCCCTTCTCCATCCCGTAAACCTGCCACTCCCCTTCGAAAGACTCTGTCCTGGCTAAAGGACAACGTTGCCACGGCGACGAAGGTGTGCTCCATGGTGGGAGGGGAGGGGCTGGAAGCGGCCCGCCGTTGTCAGGACACCCTGGAGCAAGAGATCCTCACCAACAGAACCAGAATAGAGGTGGTCAAAAAGGTAAACAGGGGAGCCGTAACTCTGCCTTGCTTGACCTGTTTGTTACTGTTTGTCCATCCATTGTGAATATTACTTAATGAATAAGGGGCTATGCAATTCGAATTCAATGATACATGACTAGATGTCAATTCATGTATTGAACCGTAGAACTATTACAACACTCGTTGAGTCTGCAGGCAGCATTCGACTCCCTGCGTAACTTAAAGTGACATTTTGACGCCATGCCACGATCTCGCGAGCCATTCCCATGTTCCCACTCCACAGGAGGGCCGTGGGCTGGTGCTCGCCCAGCACCCGGGCAGTGTTAAGATCCAGGAGTTCCTGCGCCAGTTGGAGGCGCTGTGGGAGGAGCTGCGGAGGAGGCACCAGAGGAACGCCGTGTTTTTGAACGCCTCCGAGGAGCTGGGCTTCAGGGTAAGACCCTGTAATCATGGGATGGAAAGAGAGGGTCCATTCTGCCTGAGGGAAGACTGACTGGAACTGGAGAGCATGTTTTTGAGTTGTTTTTTTTAAATAGCCAAAGATGTAGGTCAGGGCATGCTCTACCTCCAAAGACCTCAGTTGGCCGACGTTTGGCTCGCCAGAAACTTAATTATTGGCCTCTTTGTACAATACATCATCTCCGCTTATTTTTGAGGCGCACTAAATCACTCACAGTAGGAAACCCCCCCCCCCCACTAAATCATTAAATGGATGATGTGCTTCTCCCAGGCCCTCTCTAACGCTACCTTCCCCCTGACCACCCCCCCCCCTCCCTCCACCTTTCCTTTTCCAGGCTGTAAAGCTGTTGCAGGCCTTGGGCAGCGTGGAAGCCTGGCTGGCGTCCGTGGAGCTGTCCATGAGAGAGTCTTGCCTGGCAGGGGACCCGGAGACCATGAGCGTGGCCGAGCGGGAGAGCTGTCTGCTGCAGAGGGAGGTGTCGGCCAGGGGCCTGGAGCTCGACGCTCTGAGGCAGGAGGTGGAAAGGCTGAGCGGACACAGTCACCCCCACACCCAGCGCCTGCCAGGCCGCATGGAGGAGGTCGAGAGAAAGTGAGTGTTTCAGGGATGTGGAGGAGAGGGAGGGGTGAAGGGGGGGGGGTTGAGAGGGGAGACCCGGGGCCGGTGTGGTCATCGAGACGAGGATCCGTGTCGTGTATTCATTCGGCTCTGTGGTTTGAGTGTTCACTGTGTGGTATGAACTTTGTCAGTGTTTCCAATTAGTTACAAGGTTTCGTTTGCCATGACCGCATGATATACACAATCCCAACTTGGAAGGGGCTATTCATAAAACCCAGGTCTCTTATTTAAGAAAAACGATTTCAACCCATCAGCCACAAAAATATATATTCACAGAAGTAAGTTATTAACTATGTAACCTGGCAAAAATCCCCGCTCTTTCTGTAATGGACAGGCTCCGGTTTGTTCCGTCTTGATTCATGAAGCACTTAGCAACGTCCTGACACGCATCTCCCCCACACTGTGTCAGCGTGTGTCAGACTCACCTCCTCCGTGCTTCCAGGCTGACACCCCCCTCCCTTTGGAGCAGGCACGTCGCTCCCTCGGACTCCCAGGAAAACCACCGTGTAGGCTGGGTTTATTGGACGGACCTCTGTCTAAAGGCCAGACTCTTCAAAAGACACAAGCCTCTACCAAAGAAAATAGAGAAACGGAAAGGGCTCAGTTTAAGTGTAGTCTAGGGTGAGAGGGGTGTGGGTAGTGGTTGGTCAAGCTATGATGGACTTCGCTGGTGTGAGGGGGGGCCGCTGATCCGGTTAGTGCCTTTTTCACCGCCCTGGTTGTATGACAGTGTCGGTGAAGTCATTGTTTAGCGCGGCTTTCGAGTGGCTCTGCGAAAGGTCCATTTTGTTTTAGGAAAAGTAAAAAAAAGAAAATTAAAAAAACTTGTCACTTTGCTTCACTTACCACACAACCCCGGCCCTGTAAACAATAGATGGAGCAGAGCACTTTCATGCCTGCCTATGTATATTTAAAAGGCACATGATGTATGAATTCCTGCTGGATAAACACCGCTCTTGCGTAACTGAATGTGCTCGCGGCGATGTCTGTGGTCTCCCTCATGTGAGTTAGCAGGTTGCTGTCCTTGGCCCGGCTCCATGGTTGAGGTGGATGTCTTAACAACGCGGGGTTTTGCTGCTCTGCTGTCTTATGTCCGTCCACCTAGGTACCACAGAGTCCAGAGTGCCCTGACCCAGCAGAATGCCGAGCTGCAGGACACGCGCATGCTGACCGAGTTCCTGGAGCGCGTGGAGCTGGAGGAGAGCCAGGAGCTCAGGGAGGGTCACTATGGCAACCTCAGGCAGGTGAGGAGGAGCAACGTACTAGAGGACAGCGACAGCATACGGGCTGTACAGAGTAGAGGCCATGCATGACCTCAGGATACCCTCGTAGAGATGAGTCATGTTGGACCGATGCTCCTTCATCTGGTATTAAATTGGTTGGATAGATGAGACTTAAACAGTTCTACCGTCTTTTTGTCTGGTTGTATTTTATCTGCGTGTGTGTGTGTGTGTGTCTCAGCCTCGCCACAGTGGGGATAGCTCAGTGACGCCAGCCTTGCTGGGCCTTCGAGGTGGCGGGAATGTGGTGCCCCTGATGGAGACCATGGGAGACCCTGTGGAGGAGCTGCGGGAGGCTGTGGAGATGCTGAACGACACCGTCAGGGAGAGAGGCCGATCCCAGAGCCACGACCAGGCTTTCACAGAGTTGCTTAGCAAGGTAGGGAAGCCACACCGGCCATGTTTAAAATGAGTCTAGACTAGAGTGTCTGTAACCACATGGTAAATTACTTTAGCATCAAAACCTCTGATCTCCGAATTCCCTTCAGCTAGTTTCACGGTGATCTGACGTGGACATAAACATCCTCCGTATTTCTGGTCATAAAAACCATGGACAGCTGTACAAACATCTAGATCAAAATGTAATTTTTGTTTGTTTGAGCTGTTTACACCAATAAGCCAACAGAAATGCTGTTGTGAGGGCAGCAGCTGAAAAGCAGACCCCGGTTCATCACATGCCTTTTACTTACATGTACCTCTCAAGAACGATTGATGATGATGAGTATGAAGATGGCTATGATGTTGCGATTGTTTATGAGGATGATGATGTTGACGAGGATGGCAGTGATGATGATGATGATGATGATGGTGACGAAGGATCCTCTCCGTCAACAGCATGTCAGCCTGGCGATGCGGGTGGAGGAGCGTCTCTCCTGCAGCAGGGAGCTGGGTGTCGACATCCTAGAGAGGGAAGCAGACATGGCCGTCAAATGTGAGCCGGACCGCTGCGGCTTAGAGGCTCTGCAGGAGCAGCAGGAGCGCCTGGAGGTAAGGAGGACCACTGGAATAAGACAAGGCGTAAAGAGTGGATAAAAAACCCTGGTATTTGTCGCGCGGTTTTACACACTGCACACTAGCTAGTGTTAATACGATAGAATGCTTTCCAATGACGTCGGGTCATAGCTTTGCGCCCTTTGCTCTAATGAAAAAGGGACCCCCCCTCCCTTCTCTTCAGCTACTCTCACATTGTTCCACTGCCTGCTTCCTGTTGTGCCAAAGTTTCTCACTTCCACTGAGAACAGGCCAGACCCGGCTCTGTATTGTGTTTGATTTACGACATAAGCCGTAACATGTAGTCACACACAAACACACGGAGAGCGTGCAAACGTTTATTATCCACTAAGGATATTTGTTTATGTGTGTGTGAGTCACTGTGTGGTGCATGTCAAAAATGTCTGTGAGCGTGTGTGGCGGTGTATGTGTGTGTGTGTGTGTGTGTGCGCGCATTGGGGGGTTTGAGGTTCTTGAGGTGGGGAGTTTCAGTATGAGTCATATTTGGGCAGTGTTGTGTTTATCACACACGCTCCCAGCTGTCTGGACTCGATATCATTGAAGAACAGGAATGACCTAATCTCCCAAACTGAAATAACTGTGCTGTCAGCATTCAGGAATTCACCACTCAATGTTTCTGAAGCTCAGTTGAGAAGCGTTATGAAGTATCGTTCCCAGAGAAGCCTCCGTTTCATTAATTACAGCCTGCTCGTCAAAAGAAGAAAAAGGTGGTCGAGGCTGCGAGCTCTGGAAATGGCTGGCCATATGTAAAGCATATGTAAAACATATCTGAATGGTTCAATATGTGCAGTGCAAATGTTTTTCGTGAGCTCGGGACGCCGATATCATTGAAGTGACATGATCGCTTTTGACTTTCAATGTGATAAATGCGCCCAATGTGTTTCCTCCACAGACAGAGCATGAGCTCATCCGGGAGGAGGTGGAGGAGATGGAGAGACAGGCCTCTCTACTGGGAGAGCTGTGCCCAGAGAGAGTGCATACTTTGCGGCCGGAGGTCCAGGCGACCCTGCAGGCGTGGGCGGAGCTAGGGAAGAGCGTGGCGGAGAACAAGAGACACCTGCGCCAGTTCATCCAGCTCCAGGACTTTTTCAGGAGCTACCTAGCCATGATGTAAGCAGAAGCGTGCTTTTATAATCCCACCTCAACCCTGTTACTGTTTGTCTGTTTATCGGGAGAATAGGGCGTTCTGCTTGGTCAAGTGCCGGCCTCTAGAGAAATGTGTATTTAGAAATGCATGGAGGAGGTTTTTCCTGGCCTGATGTGTGCGACTGGGAGATGAATTTCCTTGCTATCATATCGCCTGGCTATTTTCAAGTTCTATGTGTGCATGGCTTTTCTCACATTGTTGTTGCATTCCATCTCCCCCCCTACTCCTCCCCCCCGCGCGGACAGTTCGTGGACAGAAGACACCCGCTCGTGCATTTTCTCAGACACGGCGTTGCGTCTCGCGAGGGATGGCCAGGAGCCCCTGGCCGCGGTGTTGGACCTGCAGACTGAGCAGAAGTTTGAGGAGTTTGACCAGCTGGCTGCTGCTGGGAGGAAACTGTTAGGCAGCGACCACCACCTGGCCGAGATGGTGAGGAGCTCTGACTCATCGCCATGACTTTTCCCCGGCAAACGGCGGGTCTGTGGCGGGTGTGTGAGTTGTGAGTTTCCGATACGCTGCTGTAAGTGTCCTGTGGTTTCTCCCAGGTCCGGGAGCGCATGGAGGAGCTTAGGAGCATGCTTGGGTGGATCCTGGTGCACTGGAAGGCTCAGAAACAACAGTGGCTCCTCGGGAGGAAAGACGGCGATGCGTCTCAGGATAACATCTACTCGGAGGCCGCAGTCTATTCGTCAATGTGCGAGGTGATGTGACAGAGAGGTTGAACGCTGTCATTTTATCAGGCACTGGTCACACACTTCCTCTTCCTACAATTTTCAAAAGGTCACAATTGATCAATGGTGCAATGTGATTACAATAAAGATTGTGGTGATGCTTGCAAGGAATAATTACAAATGAGATATTATATATAATATAAAGTAACATTGTAATAAATATATTCTCTCTCTCTCTATATGTATATATATATATATATACTGTATATACTGTATATATATACTGTATATTTAAAACTAATATATATATTAGACTTCTGAGTTACTTAAATGTTTTTTGGGATTTTACACAGACCTCTCCAGAGCCGCAGACCCAGCAGTCCCCTCCACTGAGGGCCTGGTCTGACGGACCACCAGGCCAGACCACAGGCGTAGACGACCTGTTGGACGAGGAGCTGTCGGAGGACGGTTACGAGGTCATGGGCTGTGTCAGAGGTCGTGGTGGTGACGTCACTGCCCCAGAGGGCCACAAGTCCCCTTTTCTGGTCCTCAAGGAGCCCAGCGGCACACCTGCCCTGGGGGGCACGGTCAGCCTGATCCTCAGCTTTGGTAACACTGGAGACAGCCACGTTCAGGTGCTGGAGGCCCCTCCTAGGATGGTGGGGGAGGAGTTCACTGAGTCTGTGCACAGGGTGAGAAATGCACAACCTATTCCTCATCCAGGGTACTGATCTGTTCCCGCTAACAATACAGCACAGAGATGTCACACTCAATGATACTGTTATTTTTTTTTTTTACCTCAGCACAATGTGTAATTTTATTGTTGGGACAAGATTCTAACGCAGCCCACATTTCACACGCGGTGCATAAGCGGCGCGTTCACGCGGTCACTTTTCCACTGCTGTGCGTGTGAACATTTTCTCTCTCCTCTCTTGCCCTCACGTCCTCCCTCCCTTTCTCCCTCAGCCCGCTGCTCTTCAACCTTCTGCCTGTAAAAGCTTTTGGAGGCGCTGCCAGGGGCTTTTGGAAAATACTTTGGGTAGTTTAAAGAGAAAGAAAAAGATTTATCGGCAGAGTGCGGACGAGGTAAATGGCGCAGTGTAAATAGGCGCTGCATGCTGTGTCTCTCTGAGTGTACCGGGTGTGCATGCTGTGTGTGGTTGTTTTGAGGTGGGCATGCTCTACTAACCCCTGCCAGAGGGTAGAGCTAAGCAAGCATGTCCTCCGTAACATAAGCCAGGTTTAGCTTGCCATAGACGGAAAAGGTCCTACAAAACAGAAAAGTATTCGTTATGTTAATCTAAGTAGATGAGAAAATCTTGTTCATATCGCAATAGATTTGAGGCCTATGATAAAAATCAGTGTGTGTAATAAGTCCATATGCAGTATGCCAACAGTGCAAAATCACCATAGATGGTAACTGACAACAGGCCTTCAGTATGTCCATTAAAACCTTAGTATGCCTACATTGAGTGAGGGAAACTCCATTTATGGCCATTTATAAGAAAAGAGTCTGTTGTTAGTATGCAATAGAGTTGGTGACTCGCAGGTCTAGATCATTTCACAAAGGTATGCATTAGGCATTATACAGAAATCTAGGGGTAATACACTGTATGTGTAGTTTTGATGATGCAGTGTGCTGAGATTTTAAAAAAGAACTTATCAAACGCTTAGGTCATATTTTGGATCTGAGAGTGCATACATTTGTTTTATAAATATTAATAATAAAAAAGCCCTTTTAGGTAATGTAAAGATAAATTGATTAACTGTAACGTCAAAAGGCTTTGATTTAGACCAACCTGGCATACTTTACAAAGCATTAGGTAAGAGGATTTGAAAACTTAGCCAAGAGAAATACAAAGCACTATTAAAGCCGTAAAGATATTTAAATACCCATATTAAAATACGCTGGGAGGTAATTGGACTGAAAATAAATATGGTGTGTTTTTCTTGGATTGATTACAGGCAAATCTGAAAACCTACTAGAAAGTGTTGTCTTTGGTCATTTATTTTTCTTCCATTTGGGCTTGTTTTACGTAAACTCAAAAGAAGAGCAAAGATCCACTTGGAAAACGCGACAGCAAATGAAGAAATAGCCCCGGCTTGCTCTTGCGTGTTAAGTTTCGCTTGGCCTTCGACTTATTGGACGAGCCAGAGACTTTCGAAATGCACAAAAAAGAATGAGGAGGGCACCCACAACTGTGAGGGCGGTGACTGTGGACAGAAGCTCACTTTCTGTATTATGTTATGTCACCGCGGGTCTGACGTAAACCTGCTCTTGTTTGTCTCTCAATAGCTGTGGTGGAATTGGGGGTTGAAGAAAAAAAAAAGTGACCTCACCCTTAACGTCCCATGAAACTTGTGGTCCAAAATGGCTCCCAGCAGGAGTGGGGCCGGGATGCTGACACAGGCACGGTCATTTGAGCGAGAACGAGTGCTGAACTCTCTAGGAAGGCCCCCAGACTGCACAACTTGATTTATGGTCTAGGGCTGCCATGACAACAATGAGATTAGTCACAGAGTTGAAAGGTCAAGCATTTACAGCTGCATGTGACGGCATGTAGAGCTGCATACGATTCTGATTAAGTCCTGTGAGCAAAAGAGTGATAGAGATCGTGTCCATGTTTTTTCCTTTCTTTCCTCAAATTATTTGGCCCTTTGTGTTAAATTCTTCCTTAGTAATGTGTGAAGAGAGAAAAAAAACGTGGCCATTATTTGCTCCCTGGTTTCCTTAATGCGTGGGATATGCGTGTGCAGCCAACAGGGGCTGATGTATGTCACCGTGAGCTAGCTGATTGCCTTTGTCATTTTTTGCGCTGATGTCACCATTCATCTGTAACACATGTGAAATGAAAAACCAAAGAGCCTTGTTTTCACGGAGGACGGCAAAGGTTTTGGCCTTTAGCAAGCATGAGTCTCTCTGGGTTAACCATTTAAAATAAAAGCCTCGGTCATCGACAAAAATGGAAAGCCACATGCGTTAACCATACAGTAATGTTATTGTCCTCTCCTCTCTTTTAGGTAAGTACCTATTTGCATGTGAAGGAAAGCAACCCGGCGGTGACCCCTGTGTATGAGAGTATCACACTGCCCCGCCTAAGGACTCGCTCGGCCGCCTCGACCTCGGCCTCGGCCTCCGCCTCTTCGTCGCTGTCCTCCTCTTCCTCGCCCTCGTCCTCCGGCGCCGCGGCTCAGGCGAGCGGCGTCTCCTTCCCGTCGCTGCACCGCAGCAGCAACGGCTCCGTCTTCAGCAGCCTGAAGAGGATGGGCCAGAAGAGGAAGAGGAAAAGAGACGCCCGCCGACACACCATCCAGAGGATCATGGGCGTGGAGCACCAAACGGAAGGGGCCTCTCTCTCGGAACGGGAGCCGCTCGCCTACGACACCCACACCTGGCCACTGAAGGAGGCCAGGAGGAAGAAGAGCCCGCCCAAGAGCTCCGCTAAAGGGGCTGGCGTCGAAGTCACGGACTACATGAAGAACCCTCTGTTGAGGGACATTGAGGCCGAGTGCTCCGAGGAGTACACCATCACTCCATACGCGGTGTCGGGAGGGGCGGCTGCCCCGGTCCCTTCTGGGCAGGGGAGGGCTCACTGCCGGTTCCTCTCTTTGGGCTCCGTGCTCAGCTTTGACCTGCCCAAGGACATGAGTCTGATCCCCAGCATCCAGGACGTCATCACCATCGGACCTCCGGAGGCCCGGAGAGGTGTGGGGGCCCATCATCCCACGACGGGCACGGAGAGACACACGGCCCTGAGCTCCTTCAAACAGGCCAGATCACCTCCCGCTCACAAACCCAGCCCCTCGGTGGAGCAGGGGAGCGGCACGGCGGACAGTCAGACCAGCTCCCAAGTCCTCATATTGGAGGATCTGCCTGATGTGGACGAGGGTTTCCCTCCGCCTCCTCCACCTGCACTAGACGAGGATGAAGATCAGACCGTACCATGCGATGACCCGTCTGACACCCAGTGGAACAGCTCCGAGGGTGTCGGCTTGCACCGGCAGGCGGAACAGGAGCGGGACGGCGTGGCGACGGACCTTCACTCGTGCACGGCTAGCGCGGGGAGCACGATCCAATCTCAGGGATTCAAAGACAGCCCCGTTCTGAAGGGCCGAACGCTCGATCCTCCCGCGGCAGCCGCACAGCGCCACGAGTGCCTCAGTGTCCACGCGCTCATCCAGGACCTGAACGGACACCTGTACCACAAAGGCCCCCGACAGAGTGGTCCCAGAGGGAGCCCCGGCCCGCGGTGGAGCCCGTGTGTGAACCAGGCCTCTCACATGGTGGTCAACCTGAAGAGCAGCGTGAGTCTGACGGATCGAGAAGACTCCGTGGACTCTGGTATATCCAGCTCCGGCAGTTATAAGCCCTGCGGCGAGGCTCTCCACTTTGGGGCCACGGAGGAGCCCCAGCCCAGGGGCGTGGTAGGGCGGCTCATGTCCCTGGAGGTCGGGGCTGCAGACTGTGCTAGGACAACCGAGGTGGTTACCCCGGGCTCGTCCCAAGGTCCAGGCCCCATGGAGCCCGAACCGGAGGCCGAGCCAGAGCCAGAGCCGGTCCACCCAGACCACCAGCAGTTTGAGGAAGAGGAGGAGGAGCTGGAGGACATCTGGAACCACACAAACGGCTACAGACAGAGCATCTGCTCCGACATCATGTACCAGCACCACCAGGAGGAGGCCAGCACGCCCCGAGAGCAGGCCAGGGAACCCCCCTCACCCTCGACCTCCCCCAAGGCCCAGGCCGTGCTCTACAGGAAACTGGTCACAGCCTCAGCTCCCAACCTCCTGGTGGCCGAGTTCAGGTTACCGTCCCCCATCCAGAGCCTGCTGGGCTACACAAAAAAGCAGATCCCATGGAGCGACCTCCTTCCCATGGCTAAAAGAGACCGGAGATCCTGGGCTGCCTTCTCCGACAGGGAGCCTACATCGAAGGTCTCCACTCTGGTGAACGAGACGGCGTCTGATCCAGTTAAGCTACCGGACATAGAGGACCATCGTAGATATATTTACCAATATAAAGAGGAAGAGGAGGTGGAGAGAGAGATGGACAATGGGGAAGAGGTGGAGGAGGACGCAGGCGGTCTGCAGGTGAGGCCCACGTTTGGGATGTTCACTGACGTTGACAATTCAACTTTGTCCTTTGATCAGCTGTTGTGTATACAATGACGATACACTGGATTGAAAACATTACAGTGACTGATAAGTTGTTTGTAGTCAATTAAGATAGCATGGGGGTCATTAGCCTTTGACTTATTTGAAGTAAAACAAAATGCAAGCTCACACATAAAAAGAAAATATATATAATCACCAAATTAATATTGATCCTTCTTCCACACTAAAAGGTGACTGTGGAAATGGTTATGATTTCTTCTCTCTCAGCAGGACCAGTCTATGAGCTTGCTGTCAGTCCACATGGGTTTGGACGGTACCTGTCAGCACGCCACGGCCTCAGACAGTCTCGATTGGGTGGAGGCGCAGACGCAGAGAGTGGCCACACGAGGGTGCTCTAGCACTATGGTGAGACCCACCAGCACATGTCTCTTACACGTCCCAAGTCCTTCCACATACCACAAGGGTGCTTGCAGTTGCTTGCAAAAAAAACAACCTCTAGCGATGTATATTACCCACAAAGGAAATATTGCGTTCACGTTGTGCCACCCCTCCCTCACAGAGTGGTACCAGGCCTGAGCTCCAGTCTATGGCGGGAACCCTGGAGAGGAAGAATAAGCTGCAGCTAGGAGGGAAGAAGGTAAAGTGGCTCCCATTGAATAAATAAAGCCTTCGCAAAGCCTGATTTAGTAACTCAACATTCATAGCTGTCTCGTCCGTCTTTCTGTTATCTTCTTTCTACAGGCGCCGTCGCGGGCGTGGAATTCCTACCATGCTGTACTTTACAGACAGACACTGTGTTTCTACCAGGACAGAAAGGAGACCCTGCGGGTGAGCAGAAAACGGGAGACTTTGTAATAAGTCTTGGTTGAATTTGAAAAGCGCTATTTCATTGTGTAAATTGAGCAAGCATTGATCCCCGAGGGAACCCAAAAACCAAACACCATGAAGAAAAAAAAAAAGGAAATATGGAAATTTGCTGTGAAAATTGTGTAAATGATGGACTTTAATGACAAACTGTTACGCTTGCGCTCCAGAGTTCTGTGTGTGGCCTGCCGCTGAACCTGATTGGTGCCGAGTGTGCACCAGCACCAGAGTACACCAAAAAGGCCAACTGCTTCAGTCTGAGGTGAGCAAAAATGTGTGAAGACATTGTGTATTTGTTGCAAAACTATCTGAATTGATTGTTTAAAAAAAAAGAAAAAAGAATACGAGGCAACAGACTCTTACATAAAAGGCTCTGACTCTGGCGCTCGTCTTTCTGTTGCTCTCGTGGCAGTATTCATGTGATGGCTTGGTGACAGTTGTGTTTGGTGCCCTTAGATTGCGTGATGGGTCAGAATATCTCCTCAGTGCCTCCTCTCGCTTCATAATGAAGAAATGGATGCTAAAAATCCAAGCCAACACTGGTAAAAACTCCCCCCCATAAATGTTTTGACATTATGTCAATGGTTAGGAGCATACCCCTGGCGGTTTTAATGAGCTGGTGTTAACGCTGTGTGTTTGCCCCTCACAGGTGTCAGTGAGTCTGTCCCCTCCATCTCAGTACCAAACGACTTGGCCGTGCCCGACTTACCAGTCACCTCGTAAGAGACCGTTCAAAAAAAATAATACTATATCCATCAAACATTGTGCTTAGATGCTCCTCGCAATTATAAAATGGTAGTCAGTGATATAATGTGAAGGATTACTGTCAAATCACAGATACTTAATACCCCCTTTGTTTTGTTCTCCTCCTTCTAGAGCCCCCTACGTAACCTCCAGCTGTCGCTGTCTGGACAGATGTCGCTGCCCCGCCCGCCACGAGGCCACTTCCTCGCTCCTAAGGCGTGCTCCCTTCGGCACCCTCCGTGCTAAGGAGATCGTTGTCCTCACCAGAGAGAGCACTCACGTCCCGCACTGTCAGTCAGTGAGGCGGAAAACCCTTTCTCCATCCTCAGACGCAGGCAGCTGTGGTAAAAATAGATTATTACTTTAGGGTGTTTAGGGGAATTTATAGTTAATTCATGTCATTATTTGGTTTGGATATTTAGGGTTTTTAGGGTTTAGGGTATGGTTATATTCTTAAAGTTACTAGAGGTAGTTTATCTGTAGGAGGTGGATTTGGCGACCCCTACCGTTTGCTTGGTGTAATTATTTTCCCTAACCGTTGCAAAGAAGATGTTCAGGATACTCACGGCCACTGCATATCGCTAGCACGATCAACGACTATACTCCAAGTATGGGCATCACCTCCCGATTTATTGACGCACTTGCTTGCGCCATAAAGCAAATCGTCACAGTTTCGCGGGAGATCGTACCTGGTGGCAGACAAAATTAGTGTTAAATATTGAGACTTAAAGAGGACTGATCTGAACTGCAATTTTTTCATTCTCCCATAGACACTACAGTGTGCCATCAGAAGAAATGAATTGATAATACGTTAATATAAAATAAGTTGCCTATAGTTGCTTTAATAAGTTTGGAAAGAACGCTGCCGTTGACTAAAGTAAAAAGTAAATCAAGTATAACCACTAGGGGTTGCTAGGGCATCATTTGGCCAAGCTGTGCTTTCCTCTAATTGAACTAAAAGAGCCTGTCAGCACTGCACTGAGACAGCTGTCTTCCGTCATCTTATATGCCACCCCAGATATAATGGCCTTTCCCTGGCTCTAGCACCATGCTCATTTTCCCTGTTTTGACTGCTCCACTCCAGGTGGGGATTTTGGTTCCCTGAAGCAGACTATGACACAGAGACTGCATGGAAGCTCCACAGGCAACAGTCCTTTGTTTCCTCAGACTGTGTCCAGTAGTCCGGACTGGCTTAGCAACAAGCGGCGCTCCCACTCTTTCACTTCAGGTACGTTTTCTGCTTCAGCCCTGCCACCTTTCAGATAAGTCAAGATCCCGTTATTCAGTGAACCTCATTTACCCAAACACCACCCACCTTCATATTTTTCTCACAGCAACGTACCAAAAGATCAAGCCTGTGACGCTGCCCCCTGGAGGCAGAGGCCGGGACTGTGGCTCGAGCTACTCCGTGACACTTGTAATAGGAGACAAGCCATCAGATGCCCCGTCCATCAGCAGAAGCACTGACCCTCCCCTGCTGCGTGGATGGCAGCAGGACTCCAACCAGGACCCATACCACCAGGACGTGGCTCTCAGGAGCTACGCTAGCCTGCCACGGCCTCGCAACAAGTCGGTCTTCAAGAAATTATTTTGGAAGAAAGACTAGTCAATGAGTCAAGGTGTTCTTTGAAGTTGCGTTAAAAACAAAATGTTGCAGTGTGCAGTGCACATGTCTATAGAAGAAATGATGTTGCTAGAATTTCTACATATTGTATTTATGTTTGACAGTTATCATGATTGTATTTTTTATGTGTGTTTTAAAAAACATTGATTATCATGTATTTTTTTGTAAGAAACAATGCACTGTGGTTTTAACTGAAGATATACTATATCTATGCTTAGCATTAATGTGTGAAATGTGTGTGCGTGAATATATTTTATTGATATTATGTATTGTTGGTGTGCTGTATTGTGACTTTGACAGTCATTCATAACTCACATATTCACTTATAACAACCTTTCTTCATGAAATCCTTACGATGATTGATGTCCAACTAAGCTAGCAAAAAATTTCAACATAATGTTTTGTCATTCACAGTTCTACAACTCCTTTCATTCATCTGCACAGACTATGCCATGCAATGATTAAATTAGCAGTTTGATACTGCTTAGTGCTCTTTTTATATTATTAACACTATGGTATTTTTTAAAGGATTTAAGGTATGGGTGTATTCTTAATAAAAAGCAGTTATGTCAGTTTGGATGAGTTGATTGTGATGAGAGTGAAGCGTGAGCACAGCATGTAAATGTTCCCCTGTAACCCTATCTAGGTATCTAGGATCCTAATCTAGGCAAAATAAGTACCAGACCCAGGAACACCTTTATCCCAGACCGGATTCTGTTCAACGGTTGCTATAGAGATTAAAGAGCAGGCCTTGGAGCAGTTGGCCAGGAACATGCTCTGATCCTCAGGCCCCTGTTTGCATATGAAAAGCTGTCATGATTCAGAGACAGAAAGACGAGCTGCCCCCATAATGAACATTATAAGAATACACCAAAGGGTCTGTTAGCAATTGATATAGGCCTACCACATTTCCAAAGACTCGCATTCAAAGAAAAGGAGACATGGCATACAACTAAGTGCCCCCCAACAAAATATTGCCAACACATCTGTAAATAATTACTACAAGGTGAGTGATATTGATAAAATATTTGGAAATACATCAATTGCTAATGTATGCCATGCCCTGTTCTGAACCATCAAGCCATGATCCCAGGCACTGTACCAGCCATAAAGACTGCATTACCCTGACACTAGCTAGATCAATCGGCTTTTTGCCTACTCAACACAGACACAATTTTTAGAACAATCAATAGAGGCACACTGTAAAGAAAATACTGTAGAGGGCAGATGAAATACATGAAGCATGCTGGAACTCAAAAATCAAGTTTGACTGATTAGCTGTGCAATGACAATATCCATAGTAGACATTCACTGACCGTTTAGATTATTAAGTTATATACAACATTGCAGTAAAAGTGATAGTGATACAAAAACAAAATCTGAATTTTTATCCCACAAAGTTTTATCCCCCAAAAAACAACGTGATAGCCTGTGAAGTTTTTTAACACTCACAGACAATACATTTGAGTCCAGGGGCTGTTGACACTGAATTACATGAACAGCATTTATATTTCCCATTTCCAATTTAGTAAATCTTGGTGACCTTGTAGTATCGCTAGAACATATTGATGCAGCTGGCTACTGATTAGGTGTGAATCAATTTAGCCTGAACGAGGCAATTGACCCGACTGGTAGTGTTGCTTCTCTGTCTTTGTTGTTCCGTAGGGGAAACTCCAAGGTCAAATTTAATTTGTTGCTGTTCACCCCTTACTTAATGATTTATGCTAATCAATATGTTTAAAGTTAAAACTTTCTAACAAAGATAATACTTTCCGAGTAATTATTTCAGCTAGTTCCCACAGTCATACATTCAAGTCCAGATTAATTGACAGTCATATCCTATGTGGTCCTGTGGGATTTAGGGCTGGATAATGGACATTAATGAGGGGAAAAAACATTTTCCATTGATTTCCTGTATCCCAGATCACACTGTCACTGCCTTGCACTCCGCCCATGCTGTCATCCCTTCCAAACTGCCTGAAAAGTTCAAGGGGTCATGATGTGACCCCCACCACCCTGTGCAGAGTGACTCAGCTCATGTGTCACTGCTTGCTCAGCCAGAGGCTGTTTCTGAGTGTAGATCTAGACAACCCCAAAACACTTTACTTCCTGCTCAATACACCCACATCAACTGTCTCTTTTTAAAGACTTCGACAACCAGGCGCCCCAAAAACACAGCTCAGCACTGACGTTATTTATGTTTGACCAGTTTGTGTCAATGTGTGTGTTTAAAGGAGGGATCCTGTGGGTCAGGTGAGCTGTCACTCTCGTTCACAAAAAAAGCACAGAGATCACGGAGAGTCTGCTCATTGAGAGCTGGATTGCCTTAGGGTCCAACCTCTCTCCTGCTGCTGACTGATAACACAAAAACTCAAACATGCATGAACGGTTCTTCTCCGTCGGACATGTTATACCGGTTAATTTTTTCTTTAACAACTATACTATGAAGGCTGGGAACTGTATGACTAGTGTATGATGAAGTGACATCTTCAATACAGTAAGCCAAGAGGAATAATACATGAGGGGTATTGCAACAAAAGTGTGTTTTGTGTATGTGTGTGTGCGTGCATGTGTGTGTATGCATATTAGAAGTATGCCTAGGCTATCCTAACCCCTACTTCTTTGCGCTTTTGATCCCAGGCTTAAAAGGTGCTGTGGAGGGGGGGGGTTAGCCAGCGGCTGGGACACAGGCTTTGAAACCCAACACTGTCTCTCTGCTCAAGCCCCAGGGATCTTCTGAAGGTGATGTAATGAGAAGTGTGTATTAGGAATCACCAGTAGTGGGTCGCAGCAGCAGTGGTGGTGGCTTGGAGACCAGATCAAAATGGATTCCTGCATAATGGGTTTAGATGCCATTGGACATTGTCTATTTGGCCACGTGACACAACTCTCTAGGCCTTTACATGTCTAACACAACGGAGAGCATTAGAACTCAATTGCGGTCTTCTTTAACTGTTGGTGACATCCCTGCCAGCAGTAATTATTTTACCACACGGTCGAGGTTGACCCTAGGGGGCCAAGAGATTTGAAGGGTTCCTCAACCAGAACATTTTCAAACTAACATTTACGGATCTAATCCATCGCATCTGTACACCATGCTCCTTTACAACCAAAACTAAAATTATAATACAATTATAATACATGCATTTATTTTTAAATAATGCAGGGTGGAAGTAGGCTTGGGCATACAGTGTGCATCGTCATGGTTAGTGTTTTTAATTTACCAATGTATTGGATATTTTGGGGCAAGCGATGCCCATGAAATCTCCCACGTATTGTGCCTTGGCATGGCTGTCATATTGCTTACTGGACTGTAATTTCCTGATCTAAAGCTACCCCTCGGTACCATCCCCCCAATGAGCTTGTGTTTGTCCTGGCTTTTTTTTTAAGCCCCCTGTACTGAAGTGGTCTCAGTGTGGAAGCGGATAAAGGATGCGACACAGACATCTGTCCCAAAGATATGGCGTGAATGCATCTGTCTGATTTGGAAATAATAGGGAAAATTCAGCTCATATTTATCCGGACCATTCAAGATAGCTTTTCACAAAAGCCCTCTTCAGCTACATCAATTCACACATCCCCCTTGAGATCCTGCCCCATTGTTACAGTTACACAATGGATGTCTGGAACTTGGGCTGTTGGCGATGAGAGATAATACACAGAATGATCACACAAACTGGGAGGATTATGCATCACCATACAGAGTAAAAATAATAAATAATAATCACTCAATTGGCATGGGTCTAACTTACCTTCAAACAAAGTGTGCAGCTCAGCATGTGTGCCGCACATGAAGCTTCTTCTGGAGAGTAAGACGTACGCCCAGTGTTTCTGACTTCCAGTGTTTCAGTAGGTTAATTTAGTATGACAAATACACACATAGCCCTACAATCCTGGTATGACATGGTGAGGCTGACGGAGAGCACAGTTCGCTATGCCCGTCTTAAAATATCCATCTGCTCCACTGCTGCAAAGACCCTGGGTGCTACCAGCCAGCAGGGTTGGCAAATGCCAGATAGAGCCACTGGAAGTCATGTTAGGCCAATTAGATTGTCAAAGCCAAAGCTCACTAAGTCATAGATCACATATTTAATTCTTCCAGCTTGAAAAGAGTGAAAACAGACATACAACCTGTTTGACAAAGTATCAAAGAATATAACAGAATTTAATAATTACACTTTTTTCAGTAACTTGTGGTCACTGATTTCAGACCATTTAACTGTATTCAGAGCAGATGCTAGCATGCCTATGCAGATCTCGCCCAGTACTGCAACTCTTTCTACAGCCAGCTTGGCAGGTTGCATCACTTACCACCCTAACGTGACAAAAATACTTTCCCATTAAAATTCCATTTAAGAAAAATAAATCCCTACAACATTCAGGATTCACGTTTGCAACTTGAAACTAATTTGTCTTGGGAAGAATTTGTACCAGCTTGATCCTATGAACTGACCTGTGCAAAGTGAAAACGCAAACGAGAGGCCGTCAGATAGAACCTGTCATTCACAAAAGTCAGATTTAAACTTTGCAGCTGACCTCTTCAACTTGCAGCTGTCAGTTGAAAATCCCACAGGGATAATGTAAGTCCATCTTTGAAGAAAGTTTTACAACGTCCACATTTACCTCGGTATGTCTTACACAGTGACGTGCATTACCAGTTATCAAATACTACAGTAAAACATTTAATTTTATGAAATAGCAAGTTGATTTTTACAAAGTATTTTTCACAAACTGATCATATTACATGATAAATAATAAAATACATGTGTTTTACATATGTATTAGATAATTACGATAAGCACATAAGTTCTAATAAAAACACAACAGTCTCAAAAATATAATAACTGCATTTATTTGACATGATGGATAGTGAATAAAACATCTGCAGGGCTTCCAGGCTGCAGTGTTTTTCTGTTTAATATTGATTTATTTTTAATGCCTGAGCACATCCAGTTAGAAAATACATGCACACAGGGCACATGCCTTGCTCACAGAGCAGGTAAGGTCAGGAACAGGAAATTTCTCTGAAAGCCTTTTCCAGAGGAAGTAGCACATCTTATTAAGAAAATATAGATTCTACATTACTACACACATTGATTCTGGGGGAGTATTTCCTTGACACAAAAGGTCAAAACAAGTTATAGATAACTAGGAGGAAACACCAGTTTTAGTCGTGAAACCCAAATGCTGCTCTGCCTCCATATTCAGTATACTTCCCTTGACAGTATACTTCTCAACTCTCACAATAAATTATTCACAACACTATCCATTTTGAGGCAGTGTTTAGGCAAAAAAACAAACAAAACATAATTGCTATCATGAATTTATGATTGTGACACACTGCACTAAATCCTCGAGCAGATATGAATGGCCTCCAGAACGGGGTCACAATGCCACGATGCGCACACAAATGTTACATTACGTCATTATGGCTTATGTCGCTCTTTGCAAGGGGTAGGTACCTCACTGCACATTGGGATAAAAGAAAATCCAGTGTTAGACGTCAACATTAGGATGTAGCACGACAGTCCTCGATCTTCATTGTTTTAGTTTCACGTCAAGTGTCTCCTGTGGAAGTCAGGTTATCAACCAACACTCCTTCTTCCTGTTAGGTGGTACCCTTTAGGCACTCTTGTAGTGATGCCACAATGTTTTGTAAAATGGTATTTCTGTTTTCCTTGGAAACCTAAGTCAAAGAGAAAGAGAGATTAGAAATAGACAAATAATTCAAGACATGCTAATAATAGGTTACTTTACAATTGTTTTTAAATATACTGCATGCAAATTTCTCTCCTAATATGAAAACAGAATTATTTCCAAAACTATCTAATGCAGACACGTTTTCAAAATGTCAAAACTAAAACTTAGGCTGTAAGAACTGGCGCGTGTCAAACTAGACAGTGTTCTATTGATGTCTGCTTTGAGATTGATCAGCAATAGAGAATCATCATGACCCATCACTGATCCACTGCAAATTATATCAATTATATAGCACATTGTTTACTTTTTCATCTTGCCATATTAAATAAAAGCAATAATACTCTGGTTTGTTATGATAACCAGCCAACAAGGGAAGGATCCTATATGATAAAGTAAAGCGAAAAAGAAATCTGTGCTCCATTATGTCGACGTTTCAGAACTTCCTTTGTTGCACAAATCCGTCACGCATATAAGATCCCACAGTGTTAATCCCTATGCTATGGAAAAAGCCCCCTCCCCCCTCCTCCTCCACTACAGATGGGGGAAAGTGAAAGACAAGCTGTTTTGACATGGTGGGTATGTTGATAGATGTTGCAAGGTATAAATTAGGTTTGCAATATGCATATCAGGAGGGTGTGAGCGCACACACAGTGAAAACCTTGACGTCGTCTCGACCTCGCACCTCCTCCACCAGGGCCATGGGTTTGCCTTTAGGGATCGGTATTGTGCCCAGGATGCAGCACGCAGAGCTGTCTAGGGTCTCCCTCACCGCCCTGATGAAGGACTGGCTGAAGAGCTCCATCTTCCCAATCTCATCAATGACAAACACCCTGCTGCCGCCTTCACCAGCCGACTTTATCTGAAAGTGTTGTGAGATATAACCTAAAGTTAAATTGCAGAATGCAAACGTTCTAATAAATAGAAAGACCAGTCCTGTAATGCACTCGGCAAGTTTGAAAGTGTGGCAGTACTAAATGCCCTATTACACCACAATGTACCCGTTATCATGGAAGATCTACAGACTGCTGTAAATAAGTGGAAATAATAAATGTTTTGCCAGAGCAGACAACTTATTTTACTGGGTCCACGTGAACAGTTAAGACTAGATTGTTGCGGTAGATGAATCAGGCTCTGTGACAGCCAGACGGCACCAAGGACACTAAAAATGTCACTGTGGAATTTGTTCATATACTGTCTTTTAATTATGCCATCAATTATGGGAAGAGGTAAGGTCTGAGTCTTTGATGAATGGGAAAGATGAAAAGTGTTTTTTTCACTGTGATCTATGAATAGTGGATTTTGATGTTCCGCCGCCTTACATTTCTGAATAGAGGGAGGGCAAGGTTTTCAAATGAAGGAAGATCAACCACATATTGTCCAACCGTATAGTCACGTCTTCCGTGGGATGTTGAAGCAGAGTCTCTAGATGTGCAAGTAAGGTAACACATTAACTCAACAAAATATAAATAGATAGGGCATTGGTTTGAAACTGAAAAACAGGGTGATTCAATGCTCTACCTGACACGAGAAAGATGTCCCCTCTCCCCTGTCATTGTGACAACATCAAAGCCAACTCTCCGTCCTCCCTCCCTGACCTCCTCAGTGTAAAAACCTTCAACAGTCACACCTGATGACATCATGGTCTCACAAGCCTTCTGAACAAGGGTGGTCTTCCCAACACCTGCACAAGAATGTAAGTATAATGAAATGAAAAACATTCACATTTCATAAAAAACAGTTACCGTTTTTTATTAATTAAATGTTAAAAGTGAATTATTAGTTACCAGTAGTGCAATGAATCCCAACACTTGATTGATAAATATGATTGACAAAGAAATTAAAGTCTCTAAGTCGATAATTCTTAATAAATGGAAAACGTTTGGACTCAATTGGCATTACGGTATGTACACAAATATGACGAATGTACCTGTGTGTGAATGTTTTTAGAATTTGCTTTAATATTTTTTAAATAATATACAAAACGGTCAAAACGTGAAACTGTTTAGGCTTGCTACTGCTACAGTGCTAAGTATTATGTACACTAACTTCTTAGGGGGACATGACCGTAGGCTGGAGTAACACAAAATCCGCAGTTCTATCTACGTCTAACGTGATTAACGTTTTAACGTCAGACTACATTTAGTTAAGGATCTTTCGTGTGTTCATTTGGGAAATGTATTGAGATCTGTTGGGCTTGCCTTAGTAAATCAAATTGTTACACACCTTACTTGAACGTTACTATGCTAAAGCTGGAGAATATGCTCAAATAAACCTGTGTCATCTTCTACCTTTAACTTTAATAAGTCTGAAATACAATATTTCGAATTTACCTGGGGGTCCTGTTAAGAAAACGTGTTTGAACATTTTGATTATTTTTTAACGAATAAACTGTTGTTTTCTTAGTTGCTTCGCGTCTGCTAGTGCTAAACACTTTCAGTCGCACACGAAAAGCGTAGGTGAAGGGTGGCCTCGATTTGGCTGCAGGGTCGTCCGACCACAAGGATGAATAACCAAGGTACTGACCAACCCTTGCTCTCTACAGCAAAACATTTTCAAGATAATTTATTATAACTGCAAATGTTTGTCAAATTATATATGTCACATGTATGTATTCCTTAAATTTCTTTTACATTTCTTTTTTTAAATAAGAGATGGCCAGCATAATGCAAACATCTAGTATTGTCACTGTCTTTATTTAAATTATCATTCAAGATGAAAACTACCTTGATACATTTTGCTATCATAATAAATAATTGTCATAACATAAAATAATTTTCATCACAGTAAACAACGGTTCATAGCTAACTAGTCTGAACAAAATATTGAGGACAATTACAGAGTGTATCCTGGAAGTTTATTAGTTACCAGCTCTGAAATATGTTGGTAATTACTCTTGAAACCTAGTGAACTTAACTCATCATTTATCTCCTCTGCCTCATGTGGTTCAAAAGAGGATATAGTGTCTGCAGAGTACTGTTTAAGTTGCCCACTGTCCTCGGTTGAGTCAGTCAATTGGCTCCTTGATAAACGAAGACTTCCAGCAACAGACTTCTTGTTGGGTCTGGTGCTAGTTGATGTTCGCTGATTTCTTAACCGGACGGTACGGATGGAAGTGGATCCATTTACGTCCTCGCTTTCAGAGGAAATGTGAGGAGCTGAAGGCTGATTGTGAGGGTGTATCATTTGTGTAGACCTCAGAGAACGCTGGGGAGAGCTGTGAGCTTTGATAGGCATAGGAAGTACCCTTCTTTTCTGCCTCTTTTCTGAGGTGCTCTCAGAGTTGGAAAGATCACTAGATACTGGATAGCTCCTGCTCTTCACCAAAACCGGCTCAGGACTGCTGAAGGGGTTCGATGACTGCAAATCAAGCGGGGCTGGTGAGTATCCGTCACTGGGGTCAACGCTAGTGAAGTCGTCAATGTACTCTCTTGACGACATATAGCTGCTGGAGGGTGAACAGGCAGGTTTAGGACTGTTATACCGTCTGCTTCCCAGGGACACTCTGCTCTCTCCATGACTCTCTGAATCAGATTCTGTCTCACTGTGATTCCATTCATTTTTATGATCACTGTCTGTAGCATGTGAACCATCACTGGCACCCACACTTGGAATCTGTGTTAACAATGTCTTTCCCATCAAATGTGAGGATTCTTTCTTTAGTATAATGTCAATGTCATCACCTTGCCTAGACTGAGGTGTTGTTTCCTTTTCCAATATACTTACAGGCTTATTTGCATGGTCATTGCTTGTTTCTTTTAGTGCAGAATCTTCTGCTATGCTACTGATTGTTTCAATCGGCTTAGTGCCTTTTGGGACTCCATGGTAGTGTGAGATATTTTCTCTTGTAATGTTTGTGTGTGTTACCGTTGGTTTTATATGACATTCACAACGCTTTGCAACGCCAGGAGTAACTTGTTTCATTCGGAGACGAAAGGTTTTAGTTGTTCCATATGCTAGCTTTTTTCTGGTAGGTTGGCGGGGAACTTTATCGACAGGACAGGCCCTTTCCATCTCCCTGCTTTTGCCCAGTTCTTTAGGTAACACCCTATCATGTGGGGTAGAGCGGTTTTTAGAGGTGTGGGCGTCTTTTAATATTAGACTAGGTAACTTTTGGGATTTGTTCTTTGATGTGGTCTGGTAGGATGGTGGTGAGTTTGAATGTCCAACCAAAGTATCTGTTACGGGTCTGTAAATCCAAGCAAGATGGGGGTGAATAGACAAAGGCTGTTGCTGCTCGGTCTGTCCAGTTAGCTGTGACAGTTCAACCAGCAGGGCATTTAGTAGAGGTAACTGTCTCAATGCCTCTCCAAAGACATTAGGGGCCGCAATCTGTGTTTCTTCCTTTTGGCTTGCCGTTTGTAATTTGGTATTCTCCTTTTGCTCTATTGGAGGTCCAGGAGTCTCAATTTCACTATCTGGGGTCTCATTGCCTGAACACAAATCGTCCACTATAGGAAAATGTGAGTCCAGTTTTAGGTCAAGAGTTCCTATCTCGCTTGGACTCTTGTTTTCCACGGAGCTGCAGTAGAAGAGGTGTGGTGGACAGAATACAGAGATGTTGACATCTTGGTCATTGTGGTAGTCAACTTGAGGTGCGTGCCTTTTAGTATCATTATGCTCTGTTTGGGTAGTAGCTGAAACAACGTCCAGGATGTTTTCATCAAACCCTTGTCTCTCGTATACATTTTGATGTTCCGCTCCACGGATAACATGTAACTGATCTGTAGGTTTTGTGCGTTCAACACAATAGTCATGGCCCACTTTGAACACTTTGTTCTCTGGTATATGAGGCAATAAACTGGCTCCAAGACTTACAAGTTTATATCTCATAGAAATCAAACCAATCTTCTCACCCATGAGATTAAATATATCCACAAGTCGCCTTTCCCCTTGGAAAGAAGGGTTAGAGACACCAAGGTCCTCTACATCACACTTTATGTGGGTGATTATTTTTGCCAAAGAGATGAGGGAAGTCCCAATTAATTTAGGAAGCTCTTCTTTAACATCTAACACCATGGCGTAGAGGGGGGTGTTTGATAAATGGGTATGTAATGAGTTTAGATTTATTTTGAACAAACATGATTTGCCTTTGTTGAATTTATATTTAAATCTATCACAACTGGCTGTAGAAAGCGTATTATTTTTCTCACAATCATCAAGATGGTCATGTTGCAGACTGTCTTGTCTTCGCTGGTAAATCAGTAGAGTTGGGAAATCGAGCAGACGCACTCCAAGTGCGAGCTCGTCAGAACTAGTCCATATTTTTTCACTGTCAATCCGAATGTATTCCACGAAAATCTCAAATGAAAATAGGGTTTCAAAATGATTTGAATGGCATGCCATTTAACGTGATACGTAATCCACCACAAACTGACAGCTTTAGTAACTCCATGGAAACGAACAGACGTCGCATATTTTTTGACGTAAGACAATTTTCGAGCGTCCAAGGGAATTGAAGTCTTTTACTAGTGGATTTCTCTTACTGTCTCGACAGGTCAGATTGGAAAGTGGAATTGCATAAAACATTTTGAAAACATTGCTGGACAGCTGAAAGATAACATTGTTTAAAGAATAAAGGAAGGCCGATTTGTCCGGCCTAATAAAGCCTGTTATGGATAGAAAAATTCGTAGTGTTTTTTTTTATTTCACCAGAAGGTGCCACTATAGTGTCTGCTTCATAAAAGGTTTAGCAGTAGGCCTATAGTTTGATTTAGGAATAATATTGTTTATATAATAGCCTATATAATATGTTGTACGAAATGTAGGTGTTATTTAACTTAATGCATTTGAAAAAAATATATAATAAGGAGACAGAAGAAGGGTGCAATTTCCAGCTACTCCTGACTGTTACTACAAGAGCCTGTTAAAAGCATTAGAGGCGGAGTCTCTCCCGGCGTGTTGTCAGCGCAGACGAGAATGAAATAGGGGCAGTTTAGATATTGCTGTACACTACAGTCGGTAGGTTGAGAGAAAGGGATGGGACAGCGATGAGAGTTTCTGTTGCTGAAACTGGTCGTATTTTGTTTTATCAAGGATAATAAAGGTCATCATTACCGTCTTTAGACCATACACTAAAGGTAAGATACTTACTTTCTCACTTATCTGTGAAGCAAAATTTAAGTTTGGATGATAGCATATTCAGCGTCAGAGATCTGTGAGTGGTACACAAAAATATGTAAATCGATTAGCCTATTCTCACTTTTAATGCCAGTTGTAAATAAACTTTGTTGTGTTGAAGACACTTTGTAGTAGCCAGGCAAAGTAATTCTGTTAACTATTGTCGCCTTGTAAAAAGCCGCTTTGATTGATATTTTTTATCTATAGCTACTTGTGCTTATTTATTATTCACTTGCTGGCCAAAAGTCAACAATAATGTCAACCGTGCATCAGTAAGTTTTAATGCCATCTGTATTTTCAGTTATTTCAGGTCACGGTTTTAAGTTATTTAATTTGCTCTAATTCAATATATGGTCCATATTTAATCTGAAAAGTGTGCGAGATTAAATCGATTGAGGTTATTTGACTAATGCCTGCCCACACAAATCCCCATTGCGACAGGGGGCGCTGATAATCTAGAACTATTATTTTATACCTGTATGTCTTTTGTATTTTGTAGGGTGGAAGAGGGTTGGATACATTCCAAATCTCATCTAAATTAAATCTCGTAAATAATCATATCTGCTTTGCCTAATGTTATGGTAGACCTATGTTTTGTTGTGCTTTCAAACCAAACGGTGCAATTGATTTAATAGTTGGCATATACAGGTAAAATCGCTCATGAAACAAAGGACTGTGATAAAGAGCACACATTGAATATAGGAATGACAAATTACTATCAGACACTAACTAGTTGACTCTCCCTGCTCTTTAGCTTGGTTTATTTAGACATTTCTCATAATACTCCTGGTTAAATCTTGTCAGTTTAGGAAGATTACCCATGCACATATGGTCTTAACATTTTTCTGCAGGCTACATTCATTGGCTTCCACAACTCAACCTACAGTGCTTTCCCCAAGGAGAGAAAACAATTGAAATGTTTATTCTTTCAAACCATGCATGCTAATATTTCCTCACTTTCTATTCCTGCTCGAAGTTCTGCTTTTACATCAACAGTATTTATTAGGAAGGAATCAAGTAGAACTGAAACTGCTGAGACAAAAAAATAAAATAAAAGCTAAGGACTTAACCATGGTGGTTATGACCCCAAACTAAACTAATATTCTTATTATTCCGTTTTTATAAACCCAGTAGAATCACTATTAGTGGGAGCCACGCTTTTTCTTTCAGATGACTCAGACCTAATTGCAATAGAGGTGTTAGTATCTTACTATGTTTGGTGTCAACTTTGACTGAGGTGTAATGTTGCTGTTGTTATTTTCTGTGACGCATGTGCTTTCCTTCTGATATGTATGTAACCAAAACAACGACAATACTCTGCAGTTCTGGGTGAATGCCGATGCCATGAAGTGTGCAGTTAGAGATGTATCCTAAACAGTGCAAGCAATTGTCTTGTAGTTTCCTTCTTCTAGGTAGAATGAGCAGCCTTTTTAACATGGTTCATGTGTGTATGAGTTATTATACCGGGGGTTTGCTGTATTTAAAAGACCCCATGAGTATCTTAGGATGGACCCTGTGTTCACATTTCGATATACTGTTGGATTTAAAATATGGCTTTCCCCAGGGAGAGCTCAAAGTGTCTGCCCCCTGGACTGAGGAGGAATCAGATTAGCAGAGCGGAAGAAGCAGAGGGCTTAGGTCTGCACAGTGGCCTCCAGTTGTCATTAGTGTTTCCAGCATTACAAACTGCATGTGGTCACCTGATGGATGTCTAAGGCTTTTATCGCGGCACCATTCGATATTTCAATGCCAGCACCTTAATTGTAGATGCATGCCTCGTCTTGTTTGAATTGTCACAATACTGCACTGACAGTTGATGAGACTTGTCTTGGATCTGCTTCACGGTGCATTACCGGCCCACATTTCCAGGCCGACTGGCCCCCAGTGAGTGTCTCAAGATCCTCCTGAACGTTTGACGTGCAAACACTGCACACGTTCAATATGCCTCTTCACGCGTAATCAACTATTTCCAGGCAAACTGGCCCCTCACTTAGTGGGTCAGGATTTCTGCTCTTCAAATAGACTGTTTGCCACGGACATAATACACGCGTTATAGCCCTCTTTATGTGCACTTGGCTTTATAAATATGAGGGTGGCGTGTTTTAACAGCTTGCTTAGGCATCGGCAAGTGACGTTGTCATGCATCGGGGATGTGGACGCGGTTCGGCCTGTTATTACACAGCGCCCACGGCATGTTGATTGCCTCGCGTGCTTGTTGGTTTGCTTGTCCTCACGTGAGACCCGTGTTTACGTTGAGCTGAGCCTACAGATGTGGCTAAGCCCGCGTGGCCGCGTGGAATTGGACGCAGATGGGAGCGCCGTCGTCCTTGCCGAGGGAGAGACGTCAAGCAGCCCAATGACAGTGTCTTGCGCGGCGCAGTGTCCATCCAGGGGTCCTTCACCACTGCTTTCCTCGTCCGCTACCCAGCAGCCTGCTGGCACGCCAGGGAGGCCCCTGGGAGGGCAGGGCAGTGCCAGGACCTGGGGCAAAGGCCACCACCCTGGGGAGCAGATGGCACCCTTAGTTGGGAAGTCCCAGCAGCCAGGCTGCCCTTTCAGACGGATTGAAGAAGACCCTCTGATCTTTGGTGACAGACAGCAGCCACACAGGGTCAGGGCAGGGAGCAGCGGGGCTGGGAGCGGGGGGCAGGGCTGGGTGCGGGGTTTTAGCTCTCTGGTGACCCAGTTTGCTGTCTCTGCCCACGAAGCTAAACATTTAATGGACATGTGGATAAGATTACAAAAGATTAGGTCTGGATAACTGCATTATTTTTATTATTTTTTTTTTACATTGAACGTTTCTCAGTTTCTGTGTGACTCAAAAGAGAGTGTAGTTTTTAGATGGCAGAGAGGTCAGGAAAAGGACGATTCAAACACATCAGATCAAACTCCTCCCCCTACTCTACTTGTCCTCATTATTAACGGTCGGGAAGCCACTCGGTAACGGCGAACGTGCGGCGTTAAGACAGACAGCGGTGACGTTTTAAAAGCCTATCCTGGGTCCCTCTCCCGCTAATGTTGAGCCAACATGGTGTACTGCACTAAGCTGTCGCTCTGCACACGAGTGACAGACGGAGCCACATGTGATCTGCAGACAACGGCTCACGGCTCTAGCCTAAATGTTAACTGACCATCATCGATCGTTGCCTTTTTCAAGTGAGATTAGGAAAAGAGGAAGTATCTTTTGAAGAGTTTGATAGTGAGTGCATGGTACTTGGCTGTGCGTGCTACTACTTTTACCAGTAGCTTTAGAATGTAGGCTAACAGGCGGAAAAAAGGGAATATTGAAACAGTTTTACCCTCTACACTTAGAAGCTTCTTTTTTTTCTCCAAATGGGGAATCCGTGTTTGCCCGTGTTGACTCAATGATGGCCTTTTGCTCCTTTCTTTTGATCCTTTCTCTGCAAAGTCTGCTCCACGGTCAGCAGAGCAAACACCACTTGTCAGAGTGGCGAGCAGGGGAGGATCACTCTTTGTTTCCCAGCAAGCGAATCAATAAAGTCTTGTCACTGCAAAATGGCCTAAGTCCATGCATTATGGATTTGCTATAGTCAGCCCTATAGAAAAGTGTCTCTCCAGATGAAATATGTCCACACCTCTTGTTCTCGTGGGGACTCATTAGGGTCCATATCGGGAACGTTGGGGAAGAGGGCCACAGAAAGTTGCTGACCCTCCTGCATGTTTTGTCTACATGCCATTCAGCGGGCCCACAATGGAGAGGACGAGGTGCTGTGGCCAGTCATTAACCCGGGGGGACACTGATCCCAGGGGCCCCGCTTTGACCCAGGGGGTTAACTCTCCCTGACTCTCCCCCTGCCCCCACTGCCGCCCCGGACAATTGGGCACACTGACCCCCCGGCCGGCCTCCGGAGGGAGATAAGACGAGATTTTGAGAGGGCCGGCGTGCATACCTCTTTCCTACTGTAGCGCAAGGAAAAGGCCTGTCTGGATGGTGAGGGGACTGAGGGGGAAGCGGGAGGGCTGCTCACACAGCTTTTACCCTCTCTCACCTCTCACTCTCTCTCTCTCTTTCTTTCTTTCTTTCTTTCTTTCTTTCTTTCTTTCTTTCTTTCTTTCTTTCTTTCTTCTGTCTGTCTGTCTGTCTGTCTGTCTCTCTCTTTGCCTCTCTCTCTCTCTCTCTCTCTCTTCTCTCTCTCTAATGCCGTCTGTGTGATGGCGACGGATTTGCTCTGCCACGAGCATAGTCTTATAGAATGATGTCTCTAGTGGGTTGCGATTGTTTGGCAAGACAATGACTAAGCCCCCTAACCACTAACCTTCAGCAAACTGTACAAATGTGTGTCCTTGACACTCACCATGACTTAGGATCAATCAGAGCGGGAATAGCTAAGGGAAGAGTTGTTTTGGAGGGGGGGGGGGGGGGATGCTGATTTGATGGAGGTTGATAGTAATTAACAAGTCAAATGGAGCAGAGCCGTGACAGATGTGGTATAATGTTTGTGTGCGCGTGTGTGTGTGTGTGTGTGTGTGTGTGTGTGTGTGTGGGCACACACGTTGGAGAATTGCTTCTCCAGCCAGTATCCTTCACTTAACCTCACAAGTGACATTCATCCATGGCAGACGATACAGTCCAGTGCGTTCGCTGATATTATCTTGATGCTGTGTTGTCATTCAAGCCTTTACTTTGGGATGCAAGAGTGACTTTTGACTTCCCGAGGGAAGTGAGCAAAACCTTTTGCCGTTGGAAATGGTGTCATTCACAATAACTCTTTAACTGAACGAAGCCCGAGATTCAGTTTGATTTGTCTCAGTTGGATCTACCTAATTTAAAGTTCCCTGCCAGTAAAACATAAAACGAGACGTCTGAAACTCCAAAGACAGGGAGCCGACGTTCCTTCAATTCTACTGATTGTCCCGATTGGCAGACCTTTAGAGTGAAGCCAAGTTGGAGGCGGGAGGGATTTGATTCCACAGTCCCAATCAACCACTATACATAACCTAAAGTAGCTCAGGAAACAGCAGGTCTGATAACCTTCTCACTGACACAGAACACTGTGATTGGTGCTTGAGCGTGGTGTGTGATTAGTGCATGGCATGAAAAGCAGAATGGCTTGCTCGTCAGCAACGTTCAGACAAACCTTTTTTTCCACCTTCATTTTAAGCTAAATGCTGTATTTTTTTTTGGTTTCAAATTGCTTTTCTTCAAATTTGACTCGAAATGTAATGGAAGTGACGTAAGCCTTTATTATTTATTCATGGGAATAGTTGTGCCGCGGTGGCCCTGACCTGAAGCTGAAACGGTTTGCTTTGCCCGGTCACACACAACACAACAAGGGGAAAATGGGCTTGTTTGCAGGAAATCTTCCATTTAGCAAGAAGGAACCTTCCCTTAAATGAGCTGTTATCAATTGTGGGAAAGTGTCTGCTTTTTTTTTTTTTTTTTTTTAAGCTCCTTTCATGTTTTTTTCTCCGTGTTTTCAGCTTACCGATGTGAGACAAATGAGCATGTGTATTTATGGTATGTAGTCTGTCATTGTGCTTTAGAAGAGAGCTGAGAAAACAGCTTGCCTGGAGGATGTTTTTTCTGGTTCGTTTTCCCCTGTCTCATACATCTCGTTGTCAGTGTGATTTTTTTTTTCTCATACTTTTTATTTAATTTTTATATTGACTTGATTGTTTAAGCTTATCTCACGGATATTTTTGTTTCATGCACTACAGCCTAAACTGAATTTACTACTGCTAACAATAAGTGTTTGCCATAGCAACAAGGAGGCGTTCATTATAAACCAATCTACAGGTAAGATTCTGAGCATTTACATTTAAAAAAACAAACATGATAGGACAGCAATCATTGTATCACCAGAGATAGGCCAGTATTTGGACCCTTTGCAGACAGGCCTAGAGACATTGGAGTCACTGGTGTGCATTGGATGTCCTATTTCACTCAGATGGTGTGGAAGAGATGCCAAATGCATGGATGATCAGGCTGTGCTGTGCTGTGCTGTGCTGTGCTGAGCAGTGCTGGGCAGGGCTAAGCTAGTCCGGTCCGTACTCTTACGGCCCTGCGCTCGCCTCCGCGGCGGTATTATGTGTTTTGAAAGAGAGCCCGGCCCGTCCAAGCGGAGGTAACATGTAGCCAGGGTACTCGAATCCATCTCACCGTTTCTTTTTTTTTTTAAGAGTTTTTTTCTCTCGATGTCTTTTTTTAAATGGCCTTCCTTTTTATAAGGTTTCTAAAGGCTGTTTGACTGAGGATAATGATCTGGAGTGACAGTGGCCTGATTCTTCTTTCCTCCTCCCGCCCTGTAATCTCGCTCTGTCAATGCGGAGGAGATCAACTGCATCTCCTCCCTCCTCCAGCCCCGTATTGGGATCTGCTGTACTGTGTGTGTGTGTGGAAGTCGGGTTTAGCCACAGGGGGTGGGGGGAGGAGATGCTGGGGGACTCAGAATACTGGTCCTTTATTCTGAACCCACTTCCTTAAAGAAGAGGCTGACCCAGCCACTGTGTGGATTACATAACCGCATCCTTCCTAACAATGTCCCAGACTTCATAGACGGATCCCCGGTTTGGGTTCTCACAATGGCCGCCAGTCTACTCTCTTCAGTGCGCGTTCGTTCAGTGGCCAGACTCGATCCTAGAGACCGTAACCAAAGAGCCGGAAAATGACTATTTAGGAACCCCTGCAACATTAAGCGAGCAAGCTCCCCGTGCAGTGCAATCCTGTCTCATTTGTCTCTCAGCCTTAGTAGACAGCATTTTGTTTTTCGATATTGTAAGAGGACGCTGTTTTGTTTCAAGCAGTAATGCTCACAAGTCTCAGTCTATTCTGGGAGGTGGTGACATTTGACTTTTTCTAGGGGTGAAGGGAGAAAAGTGTGGGTTAATTGTTTCCTGTCATTTAATTTAATTGTCTTGGAAAGGCAAGGCTAAGGTTCCCTGAGGTAATTTCATGTTCTCCTCCAGACGGGTCTAAAAAGAAAAACCTCTCTCTTTTTCTTTGACAGCGTTAATGGCACTTTGCTTTCACTGCTCGGAGTCCTCCTGTTGCACTAGCCACAATGCACTGTCAGCAACATGGTTTGCCTCAACACTTCATACCTTGTGTGTTTCTCGATTATCTAGGTTTTTATGCCAAAGATGGGTTAATAGATTCAGATCTCTGCAGGCTCCCGCGTGTGCGTACGTGCGTGCGTGCGTGCGTGCGTGCGGGTGTGCATGTGTGTGTGTGCGTGCGTGCGTGCGTGCGTGCGTGCGTGCGTGCGTGCGTGGAGGCGGTTACATGGCCAGAGGCTATTTCTCATGCAAGGACACAGAGGATTGGTCCCCTGAGCCAGCTATGTATTGGTGTAGCACCTCAAATTCAGTGTTTCCCGGTATCTATAGCTCAAATCCAGCTACATTTCTCTCTTTAATCCCTGTTGGCTAAAAACACACATTTATCTTTATACTTTATAACCTTTCTTTGTGAGAGGCCTTCACTGTCCCGGGTGTTCCCCATTTATTTAGCCTCCTTTATTTAGTTAGTCATATTGGAGTGACGCTTGCCCATGAGCAGGTTGTGCACATCAGCCAGCGCCTAGCGGGTTCTTTAAACCCGGCCGTCTTTTGACATCCTTCAGAGCCGGCTGCAGTCGGGAGATAAGGGAGTGAGGAATAAGGAAATCTGGGCCTGTTGTTAAGCCGGGCCAGCTCGGCGTTTAAGGACGGACTCCTTCCTGTGCTCATTTTTCATCAGCTGCCTGATCTCCGCCAGAGCGTAGCGGAAATGTATTAACGGCTGTAACTCTAGCTCTCTTTATTTCACTCTAGATGACATAAATATTTATGCTCCAGAAGACCTCCCATGTGCATTTCACCAGCAGGGTTTCCTTGACAGCAATATAGTCGTATAGAAATTGGACTGCGGTTACTTGTGACAGTTGGCGACAATTTTTATTTTTCGTCACTCTTTGTGTCCCATCTCTCCCCTCCCCCATTTATCCGAAAAGCATGGTGGCCCATCAGATAGCCTCCACGGCTTGCAAAGGTCAGAGGTCGTTTGATCTTTGGGGGGGGGGGGCTTTGCGCTGGGTCGGATGAATGCACTTGGCTCCTGGTGGAAGGAATGAATTCATCCGCACTCCCCTCCCAGGACGCCTTCCCCCGATTGTCATTCAGGCTGGTGGGGGGTGGGGGGGTGTGGAGTGGAGGAATGGAATGAGGATGAGAAGGAAAGAAAGGGGGAGGGGTAGAGGACAGCGTCAGCAGATGCCAGAGCATAAAAGAGAGTAGAGGTGAGAAGTGGTCAGTCCATCGACCCCGGGCCTGTCCACAGAGAACCGCCCGCGCCCAGCGTCTTTGCCAGCCCAACATCGCGGCCTGGGAGATTAGCGGGGAGTGCAGAGTAAATGTCCCGTAATGGTTGACTGGAGCAAGTGGTAGGTACGGCAGCCGGCTCGTCTCTTAATCATTGAGTGCTGCCCCCATGAGAGGGGTCAAAGGGGATTTGCAGTCCAGTGACCATTGTACTATAGCGGTAGAAATAGGGTTTACGTCACAAACTTATCGAGAGGTCAGTATAAAGATCAAAATTCAAGTGTCACCCGTGGTATCATGTTACTGTTGTGGACAGTTTATTCTGTGGGCTTACGACTGTGTGTGTGTGTGTGTGTGTGTGTGTGTCTCCCTGGCCCCCCGCTCTGTGGCTCCTCCTCCCTGGGTCACACCCTGTGCATGCTTGGCCTACTGCAGCTGTTGTGTCCCACTGCAAGAGATGAAGGAATTCCTCTCCCGCTGCAATTAGAGCTGCGGCCTCGCTGAATAGCGCGCATTGCTCCGTGGTAGGATTCCAGCTTGTTCCCCTTTCTATCCCTGAAAACACTGAGCAAAGAGAAACAGTTGAGAGAGAGAGAGAGAGAGAGGAGCCTCCTGAATGGGCAGGCCCTCTCCTGACTCCAGCTGACAGATTGTGTTTTTGTGCAGGCAGCTCCTTGTGCTCTCTTTAAACCCGCTTAAAGAAATGGAGGAGTGCAAAAAGGCCTCATTGATGGGCCGGCTTTCTCACGCCTGACTGAGAATGTTCGCCTTTGTCCCACAGTCAAGTGGCGCATTGTGATCTCACCCAAAGAAATGCAAATACATACAACAGATGTACTTCTTCTTCTTCTTCTTCTTTTCTGGAGTTGTTTTTTTTTCTTCCCTTCTTTGGGAATAATCCCTCACTCGGTAGGTGGCCGTGGCGGCGGGCGGACGCGGAGCGCGGGACTACGAGGGTTAACAAGGGAACGGCCATGTCACCGCTGGCACGCACGATGGCTGCCCGCCTCTTTAGGTCTTTGCTTAACAACTCGAGATGCTCAGGAAGGATAAAGCGGGGCTTTTGTGGCCTTTGCCAGGGGGGGGGGGGGGGGGGAATGAGACAATGAAGGACACACACAGAGCAAGGTCTTTTCCAGAAAAACAGCTAAAAGCGGCAGTTCCGCTCCCCCTCGTTCTCTCGCTCCCTCTCTCTTTCTCTCGCTCCCTGGCACCCACTCTCGCCTTCCTTCTCTGTCTCCGCTCTGTGAGAACTGAACCGTGCTCCCGTAATGTTTCCATAAACGGGCTGAGGGAATGGAAATAACTCAGACCATTTCCCATGGACTCCCCCACCCACCCCCTCACCCCCCCCCTCTCCCTCTCTCTCTCTTTCTCTCTCTCTCTTGCTTTCGAGCGCCATGGACCGTGCTCCAGCACGCTCCCTTAATGCTCCTGGGCTGTAGTAGTCAGATGTGGAGCTACAGCGTAGCACCCTGGCTCCCAACCCGGCCAGCCCCAATGTGGCGGAGCAGCTCTGGCTCTGAGCGTACCGGGGGGAGATCATAGTGCTCTGCCATGGGGTTTAGAGCACCACCGTGCACTCCTCCTGAATACGGCCATTAAGCACCGCTCCTCTAGTCACTACTGCACTTTCAACACAACACAACACAACACTCCCTCTTTCTCTTTCTACTCTCTCTCTCTCTCTCCCTCCCTTTCTGTCCCTCTCTCTCTCTCTCTCTCTCTCTCAACTTCACCCATTTTCCAACAACAACCCACCATCTCCCCTCCTCTTCATTTTCCCACAACCTCTGACTATGTCCTCTTCTTCATTGCCGCCCCCCCCCCCCCACAGTCCAAAATCTTCCTCTTCAGTTCTACCACTCTCATCCTGCGTCACGCCGGCTGTATCACTGACTGACGTTCCTTCATCTTTTATGTTCTCCCCCCCTCCTCCTCCTCCTCCTCTTCCTCCTTGTTCACACGCGACGTGCCTGGTATGTTGTCCTCACCGTGTCCGTGGCTGTCTGGAGGTTTTTGCATGCACAGTCACATGTCGGGTGCCTACATCTGCCGGCCGTTTCGTCAGGACCAGGCCCGTCTCTGATGTGGCGGTTTCCTGAGAACAGATGTTTCTCGATGCCATTTACAGGGCTTTGAGGTCTAAAAGATGCCAGCTGCACGACCAAGCAGAACGGCTATGTTCTGCGCGAGTTTGGCGCTAGCCATCTCTCTCTCGGTGCAGACGTGAGAGCCCGAGCCTGTGGAGAGTAAGGATAGTTTTCACTTAATCAGACTTCTCCCATCGGAGCTTTCTGTTAATTACATGAGGAAACTGCTGCGGTGGAACACATGCTCCAGATGGTCCTTGGGAGAAAAAAAAAAGAGTTAGCGTTGTTGTCGCTCTTATTGTTGTTTTTGGTGGCTTTCGTTTTTTTTATTCCCCTGTGTTCTACATGCAGGTGTCCCTTATTTCCTTTTGCATTGGACAAATCTCATGTAGACTCCTCTCAAGTGACTGTTGTTATGACTACCGCTCCTTATCGTCCAGTCCTTTACAAAACCTTCACCCAGCCACGCTGGGCATGCAGGGCCCTCCATTGGCACGAGGAAGCTCTGACCAACTTTGGCCAGACCGGTTTTGGGGCGGCTAGCTGTGCGGTTTCCAAAGTCAACTTTCCCTGGCCGCCCCAAAGGCCTACTCCCTCAGCACACATTCTTTGGAGCAGCGCCCGTAAGCTGGCATGCCACTGCAGCTTCCGATGTCAGCGTCGATGAAAAGCGCCACCAAAGCCAGTGATTATTATTCATTTGCTCATTTTAGCTGCTGCATATAAAGAAATCAAAAATAAAAAACCCTCATTATCTCCTCTATATGAAAGACATCATCTGTGGTTCATACATCCGAGCTGAGTGTGATCTATGCCAACCCTGATGGGGAAAAAACACACCAATTGATCTTAATCACGGTCGATTAACAATCCTCCTCCATAAGGTTGGAATATTTCCTTTTCATTAATTAATAGGAATCCTATTTTACATAAATACACGTACTGTACATAGAATATACATGTTCCGTAGCATCGCAGCAAAGTCGCTAATGAAAACCCAAAGTAGACCGGCTGCCCCTGTACCCACTGAAGCAACGCAACTTGACACTCACTGCCTCACACTCCTCTCTCACTCTCTCCCTCCCTCTGTCTCTCACTTCATCCATCAACTTTCCGCCTTTGTTCAGAGGGTAGGTTTGCTGTCACTCCATGGCTGTCATATCGGGACAAAGTTGCCTAGCAACAAGATACCAGGACGCCAAAGACAGTGTTTACTCTCCTCCCTCCACCCCCACCCCCCCACCCCTCCCTCCCCTTCTTTGTCTCTGCCCTTGAAATTGAGTGACATGTGAGGCGAGCAGGGGACAGACCAGTGTCCTGGTCTCCCCTGAATGCTGACAGCGGCAGAGGCAGAGCAAAGTAACCGGAGGAAAAGGGGAGCGAGAGAGACAGCAGAAAGAGAAGGAAGGGAAAAAAAGGGACACACTGAACAAAGAGATTGAGAAATAAATAGACAGGGACTGCTGAGAGTGCCTGCCCTCCTGCCTGCATGCCTGGCTGCCTTTCTGCCTCCCAGTTGCTGTCCCTTTGCCACAGCTGGAGGAGGCGGCCATCTCCCCAAACTGCGACTCAAAGGTTTGTATCAACACACTGACAGACAAGTCCTCGCCGCACCCTGTCACTGTTAATGTCGCAACAACAACAATGGGCCCACAAACTAACACACCCAGGACCAAACCTTTAGCCTACGTGCCACTCTGTTTGATCGCTTAAACGCATTAACCTAAAAAAACAACAACAGCACGCTGGCTGAAGTTATAGCTGATTCTGTTTGCACGGAGCAGTGGGTAGATGCCGGTGTCTCTCCTTCCCCCGTGAATGGCTTCCGGTCCCTGGGTGGAAGCAGTCGGGCCGCAGCCTTTGTTCCCTGCTACATTACAGCACTCGTCAGGTTAATACACGGTAATTACAGAGGGAGAATGAAATGGCTTCCACACCGCCACACCGAGTCTCGATTGGTTTTATACATGAAAATGGGGCTGGATAATCCCTCACTACTTGGGGAGGGGGAATTGCGTTAAGGAGAAGTACATATTTTGGAGCAGCCTGCGTTTTGGATTGATTTTCACATAAAGAACAGCCTTTAATTTCAAGTATACGTCCTTGTTTAAACAGGTTGTACGGTTGATACCCCCTATTTGACAAGTGAGAAGACTTCTTCAAACAATTGACTCAAGTGAATGTTAGACAGCCAATCAGAACCCTGGATATGGTGTGTGTGTTTGTATAATGACTGTATCTGAACTGTAAATTACCCATTACACTCTGTGTACATGTGGGAGTTAGATATGTTTGTGTATGTGTGTGTGTGGGGGGGGGTGGGTTCTCTGGTAAGCCAGATCCTGCACATGTGTGCATACGAACAGTTTTTTTCTCTCCTGTTTGCTGGAAACCCAGTGAGAAGAAGAACTTCAAATAAAACTCTTTCCTCTTCCCCCCTGAACTCTAATCAAAGCTGAGAAACCTGACAGTGAGGGAGGCCTGGATCAAAGCAGAGCTCGCCACAAAACACCCGGCCTTGATCCCATTCATGGAGCTCGATGAAGGTCTGCAATTTCCTGTCATTAGAATGCTCCGGCCTCTAACTAGTGCAACAGAGGGCACTAGGGCCCGTGTTAAGTCATCAGGAGGTGGGAACCACTGTGCTTTAACTCCCCCACCGGCCAACTGGAGTTCACTGCACACCGTGTCAGCGGACGGCGGAAAAATATAATCAGACCCGCAGTGTGAGTTGCTTTTTCTAAGTCGTCGTCCCTCCCCCTCCCCCGGCGTACTTCTCTTTCTTCTCCCTTTTCCTTTGGACTGGCCTCCGTTGTGAGGGGAAATATGCACGCTCAGCACAGGGAGTGTGGAGACGGGGATTATTAGACGTTTTGAAAAGAGGCCGAATTCCTTTTCACTCCAACCCTCCCCAAACCCCCCCCATCCCTTGTCTGAGCGCCGACAGTCCCTTGCTCCTGACTGGGCAGGCGAGGTAGTCCGCGTGGGGGGGGGGGGGGGGGGGGGGGGGGGGGGCTCACGAGGGTCACGGAGTGGGTTGGTGGGTTCCCTGTATCCCTCTTCCTGCTGCTGCTGCTCCGGCCCGCCGTCACTCTGCGTTTTTCCGAAGGTCACGGGGTAGACCCGTGCGTCTGTTTCATGAACAATAGGGTTTTCTTTCACCCCTTTTCTCCTTTCCTGTCAGCTAGATAAGCCTGAATGTCACGGTGCACACCCCCCTCACCCTTAGACCCCCCCAACCCCCCCACCCCTGCGCCCTCGGTCCCCACCACCTCCCTTTCCTTTACAAATGCTAACGATGCCATCTCATTCAGCTGTTGGTGGCTTTGTCACAGGGGGAGGGACAGGGCTGCCTGCATTAGGACGGCAGCTGTATGCAGCTCTGCAAAGATTGACTCGCCAATGGCTGCGAGAAGTCTCCCCCCGCGTGTGTGTGTGTGTGTGTGTGTGTGTGTGTTTTTTTTTCTCGAAGGCTAGCCCAGAGGCTTGTCCTCAACAAGTGTCTGATGGATTTAATACAGTTGGAAAGGCGCCCCGGAGCGGGCTCATTATCGCAGTGGCACACAGCTCTTTGTTTGCTCTGTCGCTCGCTGGATTTATGGCTCTGACGATGGAGGAACGCTCCTAATCAGGTCGGCATGGCAACTCCCTCTGTCAATATCTAAAATTGGGCATCGGAGGTACAGGTGATAAGACAAAGCTGTCTCTCTTCACTTCACTTCCCCTGCTCTGTGTGCTGAGTATATCGGTGCAGATTGTGTGTGTGTGTGTGTGTGTGTGTGTGTGTGTGTGTGTGTGTGTGTAAGTTAAACAATCAGCATTGGTGTCTTTTAGTAAGAATTTCCATTTTAATATATGTGAATAGTGTAGTTTGAGTTTGGCAGTCTGTCTGCCCTCAGCCTAAGGTTGAGTGCTGTTCTTAAGATGGTATAAATGGACGACTCAGTCGTCAGTGTGTCGGTCTCTGTCTCGCCAATGGCTGCGAGACGTCTCTACGTCTCTCTACTCCTTTCTCTCCCTTTTGCCCAACCTTGTCTTGTCTGCTGAGCAGCTCACAGCTGCTTCCCAGGAAACTAAAATTGCTCTGCATTGCCAGGTTCCTGTCAGTAGCACAAGACCAGACAAAAAGAGAGAACAGCAAAGTCTGAAAAGAAAATAAACCCCACTGAAATGAGGAACAGGGGGGAATTTATGACTGAGGCGGTCTGTTGTTCCGAGTTGACACATTCTGGGGTTGCTCGGTCAGCATGCGTGTCTGTTTGTGTTTGCGTGTGTGTGTGTGTGTGTGTGTGTGTGTCTGTCTGTGTATGTCTGTCTGTGTATGTGTGTCTGTGCGTGTGTGTGTGTGTTTGTGTGTGTGTGTGTGTTTGTGTGTGTGTGTGTGTGTGTGTGTGTGTGTGTGTGTGTGTTTGGAATGGGTCCTAGGAGCCTTCCAGGCAGTCCCTCCCTCGTTCCTTGGCGATAATTTGACAACGCATACGCTTGACTGACCTTTGCGGAGCAGAGCGAGAGAGAAGCGCCGCCGCCGCCGCGCATAACCTCACTTTCACCTCCTCCTCCTCTTAACAGATCACCATTAGCAGCGGGGGGAAAGTCACAGCTCTCAGGGGGAGAGAGAGAGAGAGAGAGAGAGAGAGAGAGAGAGAGAGAGAGAGAGAGAGAGAGAGAGAGAGAGAGAGAGAGAGAGAGAGAGAGAGAGAGAGAGAGAGAGAGAGAGAGAGAGAGAGAGAGAGAGAGAGAGAGAGAGAGAGAGAGAGAGAGAGAGAGAGAGAGAGAGAGAGAGAGAGAGAGAGAGAGAGAGAGAGAGAGAGAGAGAGAGAGAGAGAGAGAGAGAGAGAGAGAGTGTGAGAGAGAGTTTGCGTTAGGTTGGGCTCTTCTCACTGCCTCCTCCGTCACCTCTCTTTCTTTCTCTCTCTCTCTCTCGCTCTCCCTCTCCCCAACTCTCTCTCTTCCCCTCCCTCTCCCTCTCTCTCCCTCCCTCTCTCTCTCTCTCTCTCTCTCTCTCTCTCTCTCTCTCTTTCTCTCTCTCTCTCTCTCTCTCTCTCTCTCTTTCTCCCTCCCTGGGAGTGGGGCTGAACAGGCTGTCGGCGAGGCAGAGTCGAGGGCTAGCAGCGGGCTGCGGGGACATGGCAGGGGGGAGATGTGTCCATGGTAATAGGTGGAGGTTTTATTCTGGAGACCCGTTGGGTCACAGCATCCTGTCCCCGTCCATCTCCCCCCCCCCCCCCACCTCTCCCCTCGCCTCTCCCCTCCCTACAGGGGTGTGGGCTGGCCAGGCTGCCCGGGACGGGTCCCAGAGACAGATGGGCCTCTTGGAGGAGGGCCACGGCACAGCTCTCCCTGTCAGTGGGGCCCCGCTGGAGCCGCCAGGAACTAACATGATCTCCTTCTGTTGGGAACGCACATCGGCTTTTGATTGTGAAGGCCTGCTACGTGCATGGCCGACAGAAACAACACAGACGCAGCCTTTTGATGAGTAGCGTCCACGTGCTGTGGGTTGAATCCTCGTGCTGCTGAAGTGAATGGGCGCTTCGCTAGCTGGTTGCAGATTTAGTCCAAATCCACACTTTACATACCTGAGCTGGATTTCCATGTAATAATAGACCACTGCTAACCTAATGGGTAATTGTATTCCAATCGTCCACCTTGCTCAGTTCATACACTCGTATGTTAGCAGTGGGGTGACAGTAGGTGAACTATTACCTTGATATAGTGCGTCTTTGTTTATGTTTTGATGGGCACTGTTGTCCTTCCAGCGCGCAGACCGATACAAAAGGAGAATATGTTGTCACGTCTGTCTTTTTCTTTCCATTCGCAAATCGTCCTGAGAGGCTTGAAGGACAATGGACGTGTGTTTGCGAGTGTGTGTGTGTGGTCTGCGTGTGTGTGTGTGTGTGTGTGTGGGTGGGTGTGCGCATGCTGCCTGGTGGTTGCTGGGCGCACCGCCAGTTGGCAAATTTTGGTCAGGAGCCTCCCTCGCCAAAGTGGTCAGGAGGACGGCGAGCAGGGCCTACCCTGGCGTACGGCCCACCTCCCATCCTCCCCCCCTCCCTCACACTGCTGCTACTGTGTGGGTTCCTGTGATGACGCGACCCAGGGGGCCACAGTCTTGACTTCAGAACAAGTGTTCCATTCTCATCAGAGTCTTAACACGGCCACAAGGCCACGTGTCACCCTTGTGGTCAGTTGTGGTTAGCAGGGGACATTTGTGTCTCTGCTAGGTGACCGGTGGCCGTTAAGAGAGTATGCTAATCTCGCCATTTAAAGGTCAACGTTAAAGGTCAGCGTTTGAATGATGAACTGCGGAAGCGATTTCCTTGTCGGCGTGCCACAGGTAATTTGGCTGTAGAGGTCAAACAGAGCAAATGTGGGGTCCTAAGTGTGGAGTTTCAGCCGATTCAGACCGTAGACTTCCCTGCATTGTTTCTGGAAACCGCACATGTGGTAGACGTTACAGCTGACTAACTTGTACAGAGAGAATCAAAATGAATCAACATAAACCCGTCTCTCTGCTAAACGCTTAGGTTTCCCGATTAAAAAAAGTGAAACATGAGGCCAAACCAAACCACGAGTGACCGCTACGCTACATCCACAGCAAGCACATTCCAGATGCGCAGCCAGATTTTCGAGCAGCGACTAGCGGAGGATACCACTGTAAATCTCTCTCGCAAGAAAAACATACTCCTCAAAGTTAGCCGTCTGGCGATGATAGAGGCAGTAAAAGATAAGACAACAGCAACAAATATCCCCCGGATGGGGACAGAAAGCATGACGGACTATCCGCTATCTTTTATTTAGCTTTATGGCTGAGAGGACAGACGCTGACAGATGAGGTGTGGCAAGAGGACGGTTGGAGGACTGTGACCTTGGTGTTTTTGCTACCTCAGCCTCATAGAAACGATAGCCGCCAACCGCTCAGGCCACTATCATCAGGCTGACTCAAAGTTAGGCCCTAATATAATGATTAGGACTGCATGGTATGAGATTTTTTCTATAATGTTAGTCAGACATTGATTCTTACTGAAGGAGAGTAAATGCTTGTATTTTTGTTTATTTTTGTTTATTAATTTAAGCTTAGCACAGGTCATGACAAATAATGTTTATGTACTGCCTCTTTCAGTATAGTCTACTTGTTTATAAAGATTTTATTTTTAAATATGGATTAGGTCAAGATTGTTTTTTTTTTTATATATATATATATATATATATATATATATATATATATATATATATATATATATATATATATATATATATATATATATATATATATTTCTACATCATTCAACTGGCAGTTGAAACCATAAAACCGGTAAGGTCACACCTTCTACCGGGAGAGCATTGGGGCTGTTTTGAAACAAGGTTGAGTTAGAGATCTGATTTGAGGACAGTGGTGCAGCTGTGTTGTTGGAGCCGGGCCCATCGTCCGGGCCGGTCCCTCGGCGTAAGCCCATGTCGGGCCCGGGAAAGAGGGCAGACTGTCTGGCCCCACTTTTAGAGCTAACTCCCCCCTCTTGATTGTTCTCCTGTCCTAAGCTCACCTCTGCTCTGTGTGTCTGTGTGTGCGCTCACATATGAACCAAAGCTCTCTGATCCTCCTAGCATGCGCTCTATTTATCTGGCTGCTTTGCTTCACTTTATGTAATGCGCGCGCGCACACGCACACGCGCACACACACATAAACACACACACACACACACACACAAACACATTTTTATGTCTTGTTTTTATTCTGTCATGCAAGTCTCTGGGCAGCCTGTCCCTCGGCCATCGTCAAGTGTCAGTTTTCTCACATGGTGTGTGTGTGTGTGTGTGCATGTGTGTGTGTGTGTGTGTGTGTGTGTGTGTGTGAGAGTGTGTGTGTGTGGCATTGCAAGGTGAAGCGGATCATGTCAGAAAGGCTCAGTGGCGGTGACGTGAACATGAAGATTTCTTTACTGAGTGGAACGGAGACAAGAGAGCGTATTGGAGAAAGAAAGAGGGAAAAAGAAGAGTGAGAAGAGAGAGTAGCTGGGCAAAGAGAGGTGGGGTGCCTGGATGTCTGATGTGCTGCAGTCAAATCCCAAGATCTTCTCATTTGGATGATGAAGTGAAAGAGTCTGAAAGTGTCCAGCCAGCTGTATTTTTTTTTTATTGTGCCATGCCTTGATGTCCATAACGTTGTTTAATGCAAAACACTGATTTAACCCCACTTTACCTAAACAATGCTAAGCTGTTATGCCGTTGAAAGCCCCAGCTGTTCCGAGGGCTTTCCTGAGTCTGCTTGGGACTGACTCACGGTTTGTTTGGCGGTTAGTCATTCCTCCGTGGTGGTGCCACATTTCAGACTAGATTAGGCGAGCTCATCGGATCTCAGCTCCCCCGTTTCCCCGTACGTTCCCTGCGAGGTGTGACCCTCCATTCAAACAGGTCATTAAAATCTCAGCGTTACTCCCTGCAGGCCGTATCCGGTTTAAATAGGTGGGGGCGGGGGGGGGGGGGGGGCGGATGATTGGGTTCTTAGCTCAGTTTGAGTTATAGCTCATGGCATTAATGGCGGGGCTATAGCGCTGTGCTAATTTGAGTGTCAGCTGGAGGGAGATGCCTTCCTGTCGAGAGGCTGAATTGTGTGACGAGCCAATGAAAGACGAGGGGTGAGGGTATTCACCAGACCCATTGCTCCGTGCTTCCATAGTCACAGCTGGATAAGGAGAGGGTCAGTGATAGGGTTGGATACGCACACACTCTCTCTGGCTCACACACACACTCACACCCTGACACCCTTTCACCAATGCCCCTTGTCGTAGTCCTGAATGGACTGAGGAAAGGAATTGAATGTGTGTTTCTCAGGCACGAATAATGAACTCTCAAGGATAAGATCACCCAATTAATCGGTCTTGTAGTTTAATTGCACGAATCCCTTATAGCGAGGTTTGGCAAAGTTCCTGCTCTCACCCCCTCCCGCCCAGACCTCTTTTTATCTCTCTCTTAACCTCCCCTCCTTTTGAAATCACTCCGTTTTTAAAGGCTTGAATTGCTCCAGTGGAGCAGAAGCACGAGTGTTCAAACTGGTGATGCCTGTGTCTGGTTGCAGTCTTCTCACCCCCACTAACCCTTCCTGTGTCTGACCACAAGTATAAGGAATTTAATATCGCTAGCTCCAGCTGAAAACCATCTCAACCCCCCCCTCCTCCATTCCCTCCTCACCTCAAGGTTGGAGCAGCTGCTGTGAGAGTTGGGATTGGATCCAGAAGGGCTCCGTGTTGTTTTTTTTTTGTTTTTTTTATCACATCTGTTCCGAGCGAAACGCTAACGTTTTCTCTTGCGGTGCCCGTGCAATCGTCGTGGAGCAGCAAGTGACCTGAGAAAAAGCGTCCCGTTGTTTTCGTTTGCGCGCGACGTTACCCATGAATCAAATGGTGGGCAGTGAAGGATGAACAATAAGGCTCGGGGTTTGTTTTCTATTCCACTCGACTGAGTGTGTTTTTTTTTTTCTTCTCCTCTTTCCTTGTGCGTGCTAATAACCCACACACTGTACGACACTGTCCCTCCCAGGGTGGAACATCGCACACCAAAGCACCGCCAGTCAGGTGGATAAAAACCGAGACACTCGGAGGGCTGCTCTTTACTGACCAGGGGCTTTCGCGTTTACTTACTTGAGCCTTCATTTGACATGCTATCTAACTCCCTATATGATAAAAGCCATGAGCTGGAAAATTGCTGTAATTATCTTGGCCTCTAACCTACATTAGGCCCTAATTTAGCATGGCGGAGGAAGGGAAGGGAGGGATAACTTGAACGCCTGGTCTGGGTTCTGGAGGTCGCGACTCCTCTGCGGGGCGAGGTCAGCCGCCGTTTCCTGCATTGATACAGGTTTGTTACCACACCGTATTAAAGATAATTGACCATAATCACGGGGCTGTGTAACCTCACCCCGCTAGGCTCCAAGCAGCACTGCCCAGCAGCGTGGCCTGGGCCTAAACAAACTTGTCGGCCTCTGACCTCGCCGGGGGCGCCGGGGCTGAACGCTCCCTCAACAGAGAGCGGGTGAGAGAGAAAACACAACCTGTTGTCATCTTCTCAGTTCCCGGGCCATGTGCTTTGTTTCACCCGGCAACACATGGCTTTGCTTCAGTGACCATTGCCATTGGCTATTAAATACACAGATTATTGTGTCAGTGTGACGCCCCACACTGTTGCTTTAACAATGGACATTATGATTACTGCCACCTGGCGCTGGCATGCCTCACAGCCATGGTAGACGCTTAGAATGTGTGGCTCCTAATAGCGAGCAGTGTGGTGAGCTGACCTCTGCGTTGTCCTTAACCCCCGTGGGACAGCCGGTCTGGATCATATCTCTGAAGTTTCGGGGCGGTGAGGCGGTCAGACTGGGAACCAGAAGCTCTGGCCTGGTGAACTGGCTAGTCTCTGACAGTGAGACCCTAAGCTCACCGAGGAGAGCGCGGGGAGGGGGTGGGGGGGGGGACATTTTAGCCTTCTCTGACTGCGTGTTCATTTAGGCCCAGGCTTTAATCAGGCCACAATGTCAGAGGATTATTTTAGGACGTGGCGAAACCTCTGGGCCGCTCCTCTCTGGATGAACAGAGATGAAAGCGACGACCGTCCGACATGCCAAGGCTGAAAATGAGTTCACCACTGTAATTAGGCCTGTCTCCCTTTCCTTCTTTCCCTGCGCACTTCCTCACTTGTTCTCTTTCTCTCTTCCTCCCATCCCCCTGTCCCCCTGTGCCAGTGTCTTCAGCGCTGCTAATGGCTGGGCATTACTGCCGTAATATAGGGCTGCTAGTGAGGCTTTCCGCCCACCCACCATCTGCCACCTCGCCGTGCCACGCAGCCGACAAAGGAGAGGCCGGCCATCGGCCTCCCCCAGGTCACAGGGAAGGCCCCTGTTTAGGTGTCCGACGAGCTTGTGGACGCCCTCTGTCCGGGGGTGGGGGGGGGGGGGGGGGGGGGACTCCAAACGACGGTGTTCATTAATCACTGTCGCTTTTAAAGCAATTAAACCAGTGAGGCGGTAGGAGGAAAGGAAGAGGGGGAGGGGGGTGGGGAGGGGGGGGGGGGGGGGGGGGGGGGGGGGGTCAGGTAACACAGACCACCGTGTTTGCTGGTTTATCCTGGCCTGTCGCGCTGTGAAATAGGGCGTGCCTCACCTCGCAGTGACCCCTGAGCAGCAGCAAGGGGGGAGACAGGGGCAGACAGCATCCACGTAAACATAAACCGGTCCCGTCCTCGCTCTGCAGACTCTTCATGAAGTCGCCGTCTAGTCTAGTCTGGGCGCCTGACGGTGAGTCAGAGCCGGGGCTTGTGTCACGCTCGTGATGGTCGGACTCTCCAGGCCAGGAGACTGCGCTTCCATTTTTGTGACGTTGTTTTTAAAATAAGAGAGTCCCAGGTATGTATTTTTCTTTTCTTTTTTCCTTTTTGCCTAGGGAACGAGGGCAAGCCTTGCCTTGGTAGCTGGTGGTCTGAGGCGGGTGGCGGTGCCCTCAGACACACTCTGGGTGATTCAGCGACTCCCCATGCAAGACTCACCCATCCATCCATAACACCTCTGATCGCCGTGCTCGGGGGATCACACTTTGTTTTGCTTTCACTTGTCTGTAAAAGCCTCTTTGACTGCGTGTCAACACTTGATGAGTTATTTGCTCAGGTGGCACTTTTAGCTGGTCGCGCACTAATGGCGGCTGTGAAACCACTGGGTCAGGTCATGGTTGGACACCCGTGGCAGACTGCCACCGTCCCTTCCCCTTCGGCCCTTGTTAGTGGCCTGGGATAGACATTGCAATGAGCGGGGCTCTCTTTTATTTTGCAGAGCAGCTCATAGTGAAAGCTTGAGGAGCAATAGGAACAAAGGACAATTCACGAGCACTGGGAAATCCATTGGTGAGGTACTTTTGCAGAGGTTTCACTTTAACATTGAGGCCTGGCAGCGGGATCTTTAGTTAATGGATATAGCTGGCACGAGAGTTTTTTGGGGGGGGACCTGCGCTGGTTAGCCTAAGTATTCTACCCTCTGTTCAATAGAATGTAGGCTGTATTATGTCTAAGGAAGAGCTCCCTCGTCGCTCCACATTGTAAATATTGCAATGCAAGGCATACAAATCAGGTCAAAAATTCACATTATATCACATCATGTATATATTGTCCTACTTCAAAAACACTGAGTACTTGCATGCCACTAAGCATAACCTTTAATCCCTTATACATGATAAGTTATAATTTTTTCCATGCATACGAAAAGCTTCTTTTTTGGGGGGGGGGGGGGTGTAGTCAGTGTGTCATCCCTCATTCCATTGCAGCCAGTCAGTAGCTTGTATTATTCATCATTTGCATACAATAGCAGCCGGCTGTGTTATCCAGGGCAATTCCCACTTTTACATTATACATTCACAAGCTCTCCCCCTCCTTAGCGGCGGGGTGTTAAATGCCATGCAAAGGCCCAGCCTGTCTGCGAGCAGAGCTCAATGTAGTGTGTGATTGTAGATGTGAACGACCGTAGTATCTGAACATCTTGCACGGTCTCTCTAGTCTATAAACGAATGGTGTGTTTCCTCAATTCTCTTGTAAGATCAAAACAATACAAAAACATTACCGTCATCGCTTTTACTGAATGAGTTCTTGGAGGAGACTGGAATAGAGGGAGTTTGGCAGCTGGCCTACATGAAACGGTACGATTACAATACATTTAGGTCATGGAACTTGTCCTGTACTTGGCATGAACAAATGCCAATATGTTATTATGGCTATTTTTCATGTTTGTTGTATCCCTTTATCTGGTCTGGTCAGGCATGTTCCTAATCTTGATATGGCCCACATTGTCATCCCGCCAATGTTTATCCCCCTTTCAACAGTAAACTGAGTGAGAATTATAAACAGGGTGCAGTTATGTCTGTAAGCGGGAGCGTTAAGACGGCAGGGCTGCTGCTCAGAGCAGGGAGGGAGGGGGAGAGAGGGAGAGGGAGAGAGAGAGCAGTTTTTTTAGGCCTGGGAGGCTATCCCACGCTTCCCCACATCCCTCATGAGCCCTGTGAAGCCTCCCAATGATCATGCCATTAACGGACATATTATGATAATTGCCCTAGCCTAACCGATAGAAACTCTGGAAGATGCGGTGCCTTTCCTCGATAGGCTCACGAGTGCATCACGCGAAGGCACCGGTAACAGAGTGGCAGACCACTGACCCAGAGGAACAAGAAAAAGCCATTTAGGTCAGTGGTGCGGGCAGCCCCTCAGTCCCTAGCCAGGTCGGGTGGGGTGGGGTGTGGTGTGGGGAAAGTGGATGGGCCCCCTCCAGCAGTGTGGTCGGATCCGCCCCCCGGGGGGGGGGGGGGGTGAGCTGAGGGTAACACCTCCCTATCTCCAGCGCCACCCCTCAGTCCCAGAATGGGATCTGCCGAATGTGGCTCCATGTCCTCAAACGCCAGGATCGACAGGAGGAGGATGTATGTTTCTCTTGATTGCCTCAGACAGTTGGTTAGAATGTGTGTGCTGAATTCATGGCCCATTTAATTTTTTTTTGGGGCTTAAAATGTACCAAGCCAGGCGCGCCATCGCTCTTTGTGAAATGTACGTTAGAGTATAAGTTAAGAGTCCCGAGTCCTTGTTGGATAAGCAATGCATCAATGGTTTCCATGTACCATATATAATAGTTGTAACACTTGGACAGTCTGGGAGTATGTCTTGCCTCCTGTGGAGAGCGTGACAGATGGCGATCCTGCAGGTGCATTTTGGTGTGGGTAAAAATGGAAACCACATGGCGTTGCTGCTGCCTTTTGAAGGGACTCTGTTCCCAGAAGTAAGGGAAGCTGGTTCCCAAGGACAAGCCAACAGTGCTTTTACTCCTGTGTCTTGTTCAGCCATTCAGGTTAATGAATGGAGATTTATTTCAGCCCTTTTATCAACAGGGAGTTTATATTTGCATCCCCCAGCTGAGAGAGTGAGGGATGTGGATGTGTGACTCTCATCATTTATCCCGTCTTAGCAGGGTCTAACTGTTTTCCTGTAGGAACTTTGTGAGGCTTTAATTCCACATTTAGTTGCAGTTATGAATATGTAAATGAGAATAACTACCATTTTGCAAGATTATTGGTCTAATTAATTACTTAGCAACACTAAATACTGTGTTTTTACTATGGGTTCTGGAAATATTTTAATCTTGGAGACTGTTACCTTGTCATGCCTTGTTAACTCTCTTTTTAGCTGAGCATAGCAGATCACAAACAAAACAGACAGATTGCGCATTAGTCGAACGTGCATTAAGTTATTTCCCTGCATAAATCGTTGGCTTGAGCACACCAAAAGCAGTCAGACCAGGAAATAAACATTTAGCTAAACATCTGCACACTACAAGTAGCACAATCTGCAGAACATTGGCTTGGAGCGCCGCAGCAAAGAGACAACTATCTTATTACAGACCAATGGCTTCAACAGCTTCTCACAAAACGCGGATTCTAATTACGCATTTTAATAACAGGATGGTGAACTATATTTACACTGACAAAAGCCTCCATTCCCCTTGGTTAGTCTTCTTTGCTCTAGCACGACAGGGCAGTGGATAAGCCAGATCACTAATATACTTTTTTTTTTAAAGCTGAACAGAGGGTTGTTATTTTCTCTCCTGGGTCTCATATGGTTGTCCCGGTAACAGTGTGCGCCCCCTCTCCTAGCTGGGTCTAATATTCTCTCCTGACTTTGTCTTTTTTTTTTTTTTGCCTCGGCAGATCCTACTCCTCCAGCTGCCGTCCTGAATTAGCAGGGCACTGTGCAAGCAGAATACGCCCCCCTGTTGACTCGACGGTCCTCCCACGCTGGCGCCCTCGACATCCGAATGCTGCGTTGCATCCGACGTCGTGTGAACGACCCTCTGTGAGGTATGGACTTTAGTGGGCGGACCGCCGCTCAGAGAAAGCAGCACCTCCAGTGACAGGCCCCACGCCCCCAGTGACACGCTGACGAGTGACGCCAGCAATGTAATGGGGAGGCGCACTGAGTTGACACGCCGTCAAGAACCGTCAAGCAGGATATGAGTGTATCGAGGCCTGCGACAGACAACATAACGAACCTTGTGGGAAGCCTTGGAGACCCAGAGGACTACCCCGGAGCCATGCAATCTGAGGAGCTCTTTAGCCGGAAACTCAAAGCCCTAAACGGGAGCATGGGACCCCCGGCCTCCAGCGGCATGGGGAAGTGCGAGGGGGGCGGTGGGAAGAGCAACGGCGCCCCGGCCATGCCCAAGATGGGGGTGAGAGCCAGGGCCACGGACTGGCCCCCTCGGAAGGACGGCTGGGAGGGGCGGCCCTCGCCAAACTACGAGAGCGTGATCGCCGCCTTCCAGAACGGCCAGCCGGACCCGATGGCGGAGATGCTGGGCCAAGGCGAGCAGGCCCCGCCCGAGTCGGACTACTCCGACAAGTACTCCCTGAGCGACCTGCTCAGCCAGTCCCCCCTCAAGGGCCTGCACCCCATCCGCCAGCGCAGCAACAGCGACGTCACCATCAGCGACATCGACTCGGAGGACATCGTGGACCAGAGCGCCGTCAACCCCAACACCGGGGCCTCGCTGCACCGCGAGTACGGCAGCACCTCGTCCATCGACCGGCAAGGCCTGAGCGGCGAGGGCTTCTTCACCCTGCTGAAGGGCTACCGGGTGGACGCCCTGGACCACCGCAGCGTGCCCCCGCTGGGCTTCCCCGAGCTGCTGCGCTACGACACCTCCCTGTCGCCCAGCCTGCAGACCGCCGCGCAGATCGCCCGCGGCGAGATCGTCCGCATTGGGAACTACGATTACGTGGACAGCTCCCTCCTCTATAGCCGGGAGCGGGAGAAGTCCTTCATGGGCCGCCTGAAGTCGGAGTCCTCCGAGACGTCCCTCTTCCGGAAGCTGAGGACCATCAAGAGCGAGAGCGACGCCCTGCGGCTCTCCGTGGAGGACGACCGCCGGCCGCTCAGCTTCCAGAAGTGCTTCGCCCACTACGACGTCCAGAGCGTCCTCTTCAACATCAGCGAGGCCGTGGCCAACAGGGCCAGCCTGAGCCAGAGGAAGAACACCACCACCGGGGCCTCGGCTGCCTCGGCCGTGGGCGGAGCGGGGCCCGGGGGCGGGCCCGGGGCCGTGGCGGGGCTCGAGGCGGGGCTAGCGGGCGGCAACAGTGGGAACCACCCCATGTTTGACTCTCCCCACGGCAGCCGGGAGGAGCTGAACCCCAAGGAGAACCTGGACGCCGACGACGGGGATGGGAAGAGTAACGGCCTGGTGCTGGGCTGCCCGCACTTCCGCAACGAGATCGGCGGCGAGGGCGAACGGAGGATCTCCCTGTCGCGAGCGAACAGTGCCGGCTACGCGGGAGGCGGGGAGAGCTGCTCCTTCGAGTCGTCCCTCAGCTCGCACTGCACCAACGCCGGGGTGTCCGTGCTGGAGGTGCCAAGAGAGAACCAGCCCATCCACAGGGAGAAGGTCAAACGCTACATCATCGAGCACATCGACCTGGGAGCGTACTACTACCACAAATACTTCTACGGGAAAGGTAAGACCAGCTCAAACCCAACCCAGAATATCTGCTGCTTTCATTTTAAATCGACCGTCAACGCTATGATTAGGACAATTCAAAGGTTTGGAAGGTTTCTATCCTAATACACATTTCTCTCCCAGCAAGCTATCCCCTGCCAACTAAATGTTGTGAGATGGTTCTCACAGACTAAAGAAACCTCACCAGGAGGGAGAGGCAGGAATCTGAACGGCCCACGTTTGTAGGGTTGAGCTCGAGAAGACACGAGGCCAGTACAATAGGAGTCTTGTGTTAGGTGTGGCGGTGTGTGGTTTCGTCCCCGTGTGGAGGACGGCGGCCATGTTCTCCTTGTGATGTGGCCCTCCGGCCCCCTCAGAGGCGCTGTGGTTATTCGTGTCCGAGGCAAAAGGTGAGACAGGGGCCGAGGTGTGTGCAGCTGTTGCTCCGGAGGGCCTGTCAGGGCGGCGGCGCCCCTCGCGTGAGGACCCCAGGGTCAGCAGAAACTCCACCGAGGTCCCAGTGCTCCTCATTAAAAGCACCTAGGTGTCTGTTGTTGGAAATACCATCCGCCCGACCTATCGGCACAAATCGTGTGCGTGCCTGCGTGCGTGCGCGCGTGTGTGTGTGTGTGTGTGTGTGTGTGTGTGTGTGTGTGTGTGTGTGTGTGTGTGTGTGTGTGTGTGTGTGTGTGTGTGTGTGTGTGTGTGTGTGTGTGTGTGTCTGTTCTCCGCTGTCTGTGTCTCTCTGTGTCTGACGCTCTCAGTGTATTGGATTACCCATTCTTAAGCCCCCGAAACAGCTGCCCTACCTTTTTCACATTGGATAGATGCCCGAAACCTCTTCTTCAGGACATTGCTCTGAATATGGACACTGCGGTGTTGGGTGATGGAGGATCCACGTGATGAGTTCTGAGGTCTCCAGTCAGGGAGAATGACGCAATTAAAGATCTGCTCAGCTCGTGCCTCGTCGTGTTAGCGAGCTAACTCTGTTGGGGGATTGCTAATCATTTAGCATGAAATTCTGTCTGCCTCCCTTTGCAGCCAAAAACACTTTCCCCCTTTAGAATATACCTGTTTCAGGGTTCTCTTCAAACATTTCACACATTCTTTATGTTCTTTGTGTCCTATATAATAACTTATATGACAACATCATTTAAATAGTGCATGTCAAGATGTCTTTTTGATATTTACGTCGGTGTTTTACATTGGTGGATCTTTTTAAGGTGGAAATATGAATTCAGCCGCTGACATTTTCCTTCTTTCAGCATCTGGGGAGAAATGTCATCCCCCTACGGTTCACAAACACGACACTCAAGCAGGGACACTCAGGACTACACACTGAAAATGAACACACACACACACACACACACACAAGAGTGTGTGTCACCACTTTAGAGCAAGCTTTTATCACACACACACAGACAAGAGTGTGTGTCACCACTTTAGAGCAAGCTTTTATCACCTTCGGCTCAACATTGATCCTATTGATTGTACAAGGCCCTCCCCTCCCACAGCAGCATAAGTGGGCCTCTGCCTTCCGGCTGTCCCCGGTGGAGGCTGTGTTAGATCCACCGCCACATTTCAGTTGTCACACAGATGTGGACTGGAAAAAGTTTGCGTTCACGTCGGGCGGCTGTCTTCTGTGCTGGGGGTTGTGGCCTACCAGTTCACAATAGAGGGTAGACTGACATCCCACTCTCCTCCACTGTCTGCCTCACAGTGTTAACGTGTTTAGCCCCAAATGCATGGAAAGTCCACCAATCACAGATCGGTGCCCAAAGAACTATGATCTATGTCTCCAACAAGCACGCGTTCTTCCTTAAAAAACAGTTGTTCCTCCCGCAGGTCGTCCATAACGCATGTCCATCCATGTTGCCTTGTTGTGACAAAGCTGACGTCATTGTGATTAGAGTCCCGTGCCCTGACGCCCCAGTGCCCTGGAAGGCGGTTCGGTCCGACCTCTGCTGAAATGTCTGAGGTGCGCTATGAGCCCCCGAGGCTTAGTCTAAATCCCCCTGCCGAGGTTTTCAGCGATTGTCGTTCCAATCCCAGTCTTTCTCCTGGGCTTTGGCTAGGATTAGGGGCTGTTTTTCTTAAGGCGCTGCTGTGCGTGTGTGCAAAAGCCCCGCTCCTGTCTGTTCTCCCCCGTCCCCCCCCCGTCCCCCCCCCCCGTCCCCCGTCTCCCCAGACACTGAGTGACGTGGCACAGGCCCCCACGCTCTGCCACTGCAGTGTTGGAGGATCAGCGAGGGATAACATATTTTGTACTTCATGGTCTTTTGTTTCCTGCATTTCAATCTTCCAGTCATCACGCGTGCTTTGCATGTGACAGCTGTCAACAGAGTAGTTTGTGCAGAGGAGTCGTTTTAAATGACTAGCTGTGGTTATGGATCTTATTAAAGTGGTGAACAATGTGGTGTAGAGAAGGCTTTCATGTTGACCTTATATTTACAGTTCACTGCTACAACTTTTGAGTCGCGATGATGGTCGGAGCTTGATTTGGTGTTTTTTTTGTTTTTCAATGATCTATGTGTGGTGAAGTCGTGGCTCTGGTCATTGTTGTTACCATAACAAAGAGAATGGGGTCAAGCCCTGTCTCCGTGGGAGTCTCTAATCTGGAGTGGACCCCTGCTGCTCTCCGTAATCAGCGATGTGCCAAAGTTCTGCCGAGGGAAAGGCTCAACCTATGAGACCATTAGGATTTCTGTATGTTCCCGTAAATGGACAATGGAATTAATAATCCATGGAAGGTCGTTGAGTTTTATTTTTCTTTCATTTTTGAGCGCATTGCTCAGATGAACACAGAAATGAGAGGAAGAAACAATACTTTTTTTTTTTTAAGTTGTATTTTCTATTGTATTTTTACAATCCGCCATAGTCAATGAAGCCATATGTACAGTGAGCTGAATCGTCTACCAATGACAACCCTGCTGTTCCCCCTGCAGAGCACCAGAACTATTTTGGGGTGGATGAAAACCTGGGCCCAGTGGCAGTCAGCATCCGCAGGGAGAAGCTGGATGAAGGGAAGGAGAAGGACGGCATGCAGTACAACTACCGGGTCACCTTGAGAACCAGTCAGGTAACAACGCGTGGCCATGCTCTTTGTTTTCCTAACACATTTTAGAATCATCAGAAGTCACATTAAACATGTTTTAAATAAAACAAACAATGTTTTTATGATTGTAAAAAAAAGCTAAAACATGATTTTAAACAGTACAGCTCTTCTCTATTACCATTTCCATAATCTATAACAGTTCTCACTCGATAACTACACTTGGGTGGCAAAACATATGAACCCTGTCCTGGCCTAGTGTTTTTCCCTTGAGACACAAACCCATGGTAGAACTGCCACGACCCCCGTGTTATCCCCTCACATTTAGCTAGACAGGTTTAGGTCAACCCAGTGCAGTACAGCGCGACTCAGTCATGCAAAGGGGAGACCGAGATGTTGGAAGAGAACTGGGAGCCAACAAGTGGAGACATCCTCACCTCCCCCTGCCCCCCACCCCAGTATGCCCCGAGCCCTCTAACGTGGTCAGTGGTCCGGAGCCAGCAGTGACTCAGTGACCCGCTCATGCACACACTTATCCAGTCTATCAGTGGAGCCAGTCCAAACCTTCACAAACGTAGTCGGCACACCCAGACAAGCGTGCCCAATATCGTAGGCCCGACCGCGCGCGTGAGAGAAACTCGACGCGGTGTGCACACCCACTCGCCACTCGGTGTGCACCACCCGCCCGCATACACACCAAGAGACACATCTGGAGCATGTCTGACTCGTACAGTGTTACACAGTCTGACTCACACACACATGCATCTCTCATGTGCAGAGATCTCTCCGTGATTGACTCGGGGGGGGGGGGGGTATGGGGGGAGGGAAGGGGGAGGGGTTGGTCCTCTCATCCACTGAATTATTCAGGTGCGACAGATGCATGAGGCTGGGAAATGTCACTGACATGAAATGCCGGTCTTGGTTTTGAAGCGCCACTCTCCATAAAACAATGTTTCTGGGTCACGCGAGCCCCGCAAGGAAGACAAGGTTAGACAAGGACAAGGTTAAACTCCCCCAATAACCAAAATCTCTCGTGTACTACATCGTCAGGCAGGCCTTTTAAGGTAATCTGCCTTTCAGATTGTGTGTACTTCTCAACGCCAGTGCTCTTAGGCTTCTGAGGGCGGTGCGGGGATGTGAGTACGTGTGGCTGGGGTGTATTAAGTCTCACTGGGGGGGCTTCTTCGTGGGCGTTGAAGCTGTTTGGGTCAAACTCCAGTGGCACATTAATAGGGTGAAGAGTAAAACATGACTCACGTATTCGGTTAACCCATCTCAATAATTTCGCAGGCCGTTCCTTAACGATGCCCCCAGGCGCCTGTGATAGCCTGGCCTACTGCGCGGAGCTCAAGTCGCATGACATTTTAGAAGAGAGAATATGACAACGTAGCAGTGAAGTGAAACTAGAAGGTTCTTGAGTGGCGCTGAGAAATTAAAGTCATTTGACATTTTCTATGCGAGAATATGCAGTGCTGCAACGTAGCAGTGAAGTGAAACTTGTCTTGAGCGGCACTGAGAAATGCAAGAAATGCAAGTCATAGAGGCAGTAAACGACGTTAATATAAGTGCACTTGTAAAAAAATGAAATAAAATGGCTCCTTTTTTTTTGGCCCGTGTGTTTTGGGTTTGTTTGTCTGTTTAGCTCACCACCCTCCGCGGGGCCATACTGGAGGACGCCGTTCCGTCGACGGCGCGCCACGGGACCGCCCGGGGACTCCCACTGAAGGAGGTGCTGGAGTATGTCATCCCTGAGCTCAGCATCCCATGCCTGAGGCTGGCTATCAACTCCCCCAAGGTCCCCGAGCAACTCCTCAAGCTGGATGAGCAAGGGGTGAGTACCGCTAGGAATGGATGGGGGGGGGTCGGTGCTGGGGAACGCAAGGTTTGACTAGGCTAGGCTAAGCTGAGCTGGTTCTGGGCATGGGACAGATGGATGCCTTTTATAGGAAGGAGATCTCATCTCTGGACGTGTGCTGCTTTGATAGAAAGCGGTCGGGAAGAGCTTGACTTTGTTTCAGACGGCAGCGGCCCCCTCGTGTGGTCCGTGGCTTGGCCTGTCAACACTGTTTAAGATGCTCGCTGGCTCCCAGGTGGAGGCAAAGGACAGCCAATATCGTGCTTAAGGTGAATTGATACGGAGCCCGGACTCCCAGCGGCTGCCATTGATTTCTCTGACACACTTTTTTTTCTCTGCTGAGAGGATACTCAGACACGAGCTGAACTAATATTCTTTTGACAACTTATTTCATCTGTGGCGGCTAACTTGTTATTTTTCTTTCGATTTGGAGAGGATGCCATTTTGCGTTATCTATGTTTGAATTCGATGGCTATTACAAATACGGGCCCTCCGTATATGTTAGAAGGGAAGACAGCCTTTCATTTCAGGACCTTTGGTCCTTTTCATTTCTCCTTTAATCAAAAAAATAAGTAAAGATTGATTGGGATACAAGTGGAAGCAGACACTTGTGTAATGCTTGTCAAAGGATCTCTTCCTTCTTAACGTAATTGCGTTTGTTAACATGAGCCTAGCCCGCCAATCAACAAGGGAAAGTCTCTTATAATGGAATGTGTGGAGCATGTCCCTCTTGTACTTTAACAAGTAGTGTGCACTCACACACACACACACACACACACACACACACACACACAGCATGGTAACACAGATTGCAAGTGTGATTTATTTTAGTAACCACTTCAACCCAAACCTTCCTAGACAATGAATATCTCTCTATGTTGATACACTGCCATACTAAAAGCCACGAAAAATATCCAGTGGTGAAACGCATTCTCACAATCTGCCCAGCCAAAGCCTCCTCCGCCCACGCCTGGAGTGGGAGACCCTCCCTTGCAAGAGTCTCTTAGATATTAAAACATTCCTTCGAGATGACTGACAAATGCAGGCATCTGAGAAAGCTGCACTTTTAGGACTGGCCTCGGTAGTGCAAAGGACCTTAGCTTCTGCAGGCACTGTCTTAAGAAGGTACAGGGGAGTCCTCAGTCAGACGGGATGTCTAGGGTCTGTGAGGCTTGAAGCTTACCGACTGGTGCTTTGCTTCGCAGACCTCCTACCAAAAGCCCCACAGAGGCTGTTATGTTGAAATGTCAGTATGTGGGCATGTGTCTAGGTGCTTCTCATCCACGTGTCGCTTGCTGTGCAACTGGTAAAAAGAAAAAGTCTAACAACGCTTTGTTATGATTTTTTTGGGTTGCACTGGACATTTCATGTCTTCTAATAAGGTGCGACGTAAAGACTTTGATAAGCCAAAAGGTATGAAAAGGGTCCTGAGTGACCTGTGGCAATGGCAGCTTTTGATGCCGAATCACTGGGATTTCTGCGTGTACGCTTGCGCTCGGGGGGACACATCTTTATGTGTGCACGTTGAGCGTAGGCCTGTGTGCGAGCCAGACTTGAGTACCCTCGGAGGAGAAAGGCACCTGCTGAGAAAGCCTGTCTCGGAGAGTGGTGCCCAACTCGGCATCCCGCTGAGTAACGGTCCTTCTGATTGGTCCTGGAGAGGAGGCACTCTTCCCCCCAGAGCGGCGAAGAGATTTAGCCTGCCGTGTTAGGATTCCTCGTTGTAATGGGAGACTATGACACATGTACATGCTCTGTAGTTCACTGCTCTAGCGCGAGCAAGCCATAAATATACAGTCTGTGAAACCCGTTAGGCGGAGAATCAGATTTTGAAAGACTCAGAGTTCAGAGGACTGGTGGTAGCAATCACAATGTGAACGTTCAAAAGAAAGGCAGCAATGGAACATGTCAATCCATTGTGCCCAACTAAAGACCCCTTTTGTCGGAAGGAACTGTCACTTTAACCGACTATAGTACAGTGCCCTTTCTGGAATTATTTCCATCAAAGCTGTGGCAGCTCCTCACATTTGGTTCTAGAAGATAATGAAATCAGATCAGTCAAGGAGTGAGACAACCTAGATCCGAGAGATTGTAGTCAGGTTTAGGGGATTAGAGCCACAGCATCCAGCAGAGGTCATTATCCCAGAGCACGATCATACCCTTGGCTACAGCACAAATCAATTCCCTGGCATGACAGTGGTACATAAAGATTTACCGGAGGGTATTATAATGCAGATATTCGCATCTGTCATAGGTTAGCTTGTTGTTGTTCCTCATTATAGACCTTGCATGGCCTTTTTTAAGTCTTTGTCCCATATGTAACATAATGCACTTGTTTATATTGTCTTTTGCTGGCATGTCAAAGGTTTAAACGCATTACGAAGGGGTTTTGCAATCTATGTTTTAGTCCTGAGGACTTGTAATGGGACAAAGCAGGCAGGGGACACTATTTGTTATGGAAGCTGCCGTCGCTCCGAGGCTTGTCCCTTTAGCTGTTTGGAAAGTAGCTCTCGCCTTCGTCATTACTCCTTTCTTTCCATCCCTCTACTCGCCGATTCGACTGTTTTGGTGTGGCGGGGTGCACACGTGTCATCTGCCTCTGGCACTAGAGATTAGGGAAATGGAAGAGGGCGAATAGGAAAGGGCAATGCCGGTTTATAGCTAACATCTGCCCGGCTGCATGGGCAGTATAACTCTCCCCCCCACCATGTCACCGCGGTTCACTGACTGGCAGTCAAGATAAGTTAGCTCGGCCCAGAGATAGATGTCCCTTTCCATTCGGCGAAATAGTTGTGATATAAATGGCATCTCGGCCTCTTCCTGTGCTTCCAACGCCGATGCCATCAAGGAGCCACATCCGAGAGGGGTCCGCGACAGGAAATAACAGGATGAGTTACATCATAAGAGCCCTCTTACAGTCCCAGCTTTTCTGCCAGTGTCCTCACTTATTCATTCATATTTTATACTGTAACTATATATTTATTTGTTTTTTTTATTTGTTCCCTAAAGCTCCACAACACTTTTCAAGCAAAGACGCATGTCCACTGAAGGCTAATGCGATTTGCTGGCGGTTGGGTTTGTTAAAAGGTTGGGGTTAAATTAGGCCATGCAGGAAAAAGGACAGAATGAGACCACAGAATCAGCAAATCAGGCCATCTTTGGTGAACTAAATCACTGTTGCATTGAGACACTGCTGGAGCCTTAGTACAGAACAGACTGCCCAGCCCAGGCCAGCGCCTAGTTACCATGACAACAGGGTTGTTAGGAGCCGACTGGCGATTTAAAGGTACACCGAAGCAGGTTTTCAGAAAAACAGACAAAACAATAAAGGGAAACTAGATACGTGAAAATGTTTAAGGCAGGTGATGTTTCAATATCAAAGTCAGGTTTTTTTTTGCTTTAGATTTACAGAATATAAACTTAATGCAGGTAATAACTATAATTCACTTAAAATTGTACCACATTCTATCATTTTACTGCAGATTTAATACACTGATAAGGTCATTTCTAGCTGGTATTACATCACACCTTTTAATGTTACCCTAAAACAGTTCTTTAGTTTTGTTATTATATATATATATATATATACATACACACATACATACATACATGCATACATTTCCATACAGATTTGAAGACACTAGCACACACATACTGCTGTTATAAAAAAAAGGCACATTTTAAACGTTCTATTAATTAGTGAGAATTGCCCTTTTCAGACTTTCTTTAGCTTTACGCTTTTCATAGACAGTCCAGCATTGCCCTTTTCCTGCCAGTAGACCTTTAACCTGTGTAAGAGAGAGAGAGAAAGACCCTCCTTAGACATAGCTGGTTATAGTAAAAAGAAAGTCTTTGCTTCTGCTCTCAGGAAGCCATTTGTCACGGCACATTGACCTTATGTCAGAAGCTTGTCTTCATTTAAAAGAAACAACAGGTGCTCGGATCAGCCAGGTTTCTTTCCTCTCTTCATCCCTATTGTCTGGTGTCACGGCCCTGGGCTATTAATGATTCATGGCTCCATCATGGTTCAGAGGGCAGTGGGTCTTCGAGAGAAATGTGTGCCTCACCTTGCGCTGGGTCTGCACACGGTGTACTGTGTGCCTTAGTGTTTAGAACTATATATATTTGTAATATTGACGGTGTTATTTTATATGAAATAATTTTTAGGTTTTGTTTTATGTTACGTTACGCACAACTATGTGCAAAATAGTTCTGTCCTAAGTAAATTAAATGTAAAAAAAATGATTTTGCACAAATGGACATTTTGCACCAGTTTGTTGTGGAGAATTTAAATTCTCAGGACCAGAGTACATACATGCTATTTTGCAGTAATCCTGGAGGATCCAACCATGCAGCTGGAATTCACTCCCTAGTGTTTTCTCAGGCCTGCTAGACTCCTATTAACTCAGGGCCCGCCTGATTTATACACTACTGGGAACTCCTGACACTGCACAGGCTGGCCCAGCATAGTAGGAGTTCAGCTAGACACCATAGAAGAAGGCCAGGGTGGCATATTAGCCATTATGGAGGCTGGAGAGGGTGAACTAACCCGTCAGCACTGCTGGCTAGTGCGTTGGACCTAAATGTGCAAGTGCAGTGTGGCTAACCTCAACGCACCCTGTTTTGTGTGTCTGCTCTTCCAGCTGAGCTTCCAGCACAAGGTGGGCGTCCTGTACTGCAAGGGGGGCCAGAGCACCGAGGAGGAGATGTACAACAACGAGAGTGCCGGCCCCGCACTCGACGAGTTCCTGGACCTGCTGGGTCAGAGGGTGCGCCTCAAAGGCTTCACCAAGTACAGAGCACAGCTTGACAACAAGAGTAAGGACTCGCTCCCGTAATCCCGCAGAGTGCTCTCTCCCGTTCTGTCCTTAGCGGAATGAGAAACTGACCCCAACGTTTTCTAAGCCCCTCGCTCGCTGTTTGTTCATCCTCCTTTGCATCCCCGTTCTTTATTTACTCGATGACATCACCGTCGTCCTCTCAGCAAGGCGAGCGGGTTTGTTTGTCTCGTGACCTTGTACTTGACGGTAGTCTGTTTTCTTGTCTAGCGGACTCCACCGGAACCCACTCCCTCTACACCACCTATAAGGACTACGAGCTGATGTTCCACGTCTCCTCGCTGCTCCCCTACACCCCCAACAACAGGCAACAGGTGAGCGCCTCCCCTCGGCATCTCTGCTTCACCTCAGGGCCAGCGTTCTGGGGCTCGAGTCCCAGAGCACAGTTGCTGCTTAGGTTGTCTTCAAATCCCCGTTCCTGCCAACCTTTCCCGCGTAGCCCCCCCCCCCCCCCCCACCACACACCCCCCCACCCACCACACACCTCTCGTGTGACTCGTAATTACCTATCAATTGAAATTGCGAGCGTTGCCACAGCAACCGCAGCCCTTTTTGTGTGTGTGTAGCTTTTTAATCAGAGCGTCCCCCGGGGCAAGACCCTGGTGCGGTATTAGACAGGGCTCAATGTCTGTCTGCGCTAACAAGTGGGATTAATTGGATCCTGTGGCAGGCTGGAGAGTGATGGCCCGATAAAGCCCTGATTAAGGAGGTTCACCATCTTAGCCCCGGCATGGCTGGCATGGGAGGAGTGCAGGCCGTTTGTAATACCCAAGGCTAAACTCAAAAGTGGTTTTTCTATCCATAGAGATAGCACCAGAGAGGATAAAGAAGGACTGAGGGGGATGAGAGTGGTTGTTTGCTTAGATATGGGACAGGACCTGCATGGCAACTCGGGAGAAAAAACACATCTGTCCTGTGCATCTGCAGCTTTTTGATTTAGGTTAGGGGATATTATTTTAGTTGTTCTTCTTCTCTTCCAATTGTCTGTGTAGATGTCTATATAATCCAAAATGGTAATCTTTACCTAGATCCAAGCAGGACTGATCCTTATTCTCTCCTTATTCCTCCTCCCTCCTTTTAACCCCTGGTGCTGTTTTCTGACTATCTGGCTTGGTAGCAGAATTACAATTTCAGACTTATTCCGCTATCGGGGCCGCCAAAACCACAGTCACATTTAACTTTCACCGGAATCCATCAGCAGCATTTGAGTTTCATTACATGTTCCTCTTTATAACTCATGGTTAGGAAGTCTACTTCATCATCACAGTCCTCTCCCTCTGCCACTTTGGCTCAGTGAGCTCGTGCTCATGCAGCTTGCTGGATAACTACAGCGCTAAGTGGCCTACTGTGAACAATCACATGAGACTTTTTTAACACTTTTGGGCTTGTCAGATTGTTGACAGAGGCCGTGCAACACAACCCCATTGTGGCCAAAGACCATGTGATGAAAATGTGATTGACTGCTTTATCTGTCGTTTCCAAAAATGATTGCATGGTGGAAATGTTAGGTATAAATACAACTTTGTTATTTTATATAATGTGATTAGCATACTTTTCACGTAAGAGACACTACAGTAAAACCAATCATATTTTTCTGAGTCTGTTGTTCCACCCAGCTAAATCCAGCATTTGTGTAGTGGAGACAAGGGAACTGAAGCAATCACACTGTAGCAACAGATTGAGTAGTTTGGATTAAAAAAAAAAGTGTTCTTTAACATTTCTCGAAATTCGTTTTAATATTGACTTTCTCAGATTTGGAGGCTCACCAAAGTACTAGAAGGCCCTGTTAATCTCCAATTGATCCTATGTGACTTTTCTTTTCTCTTTTAATTGAATGCCTGCAGTTTAATTAGGTTGGTGCCAGTCTGATAAGGAACAAACAAAACAAAAACAAAAAATGTTGTCTAGCTGAGAAGAATTGCGTGCGCTGTTTTTCTCTTCACTCCTGGGATGTGATGTCAGCCTCTCGAACTGGCAAGAGAAGAAGAAGAGAACCGACTGCTTGTACAATCCTTCAGCGGCTTGGAAGGAGCACAGTCTTTACTCTATGAACGACAGCCTGTCCTGCTTACACTGTAGCTATTGAAGCCAGCCGCAACTATTCCAGCTTTGAGTTTTTCTTTCAAATGTAACGGCGGGCCTTTTCATTTCTCTGAGTGGTAGCTTCTCAAGGCTCATGATGGAGAAGTTACAGAATTGGCTGCCTGCCTTTGCTCACCCTGTGTTGGAGCTATATATGACTGTTGATTAACGAACCTTTTTTTCCCCTCTCTCCTTCTGTTTTCTTGCTCTATCACCTTTCATCTAGTTATTGAGGAAGAGGCACATTGGCAATGATATTGTCACCATAGTGTTTCAGGAACCTGGAGCTCTTCCCTTCACTCCTAAAAACATCCGCTCTCACTTCCAGCATGTGTTTGTCATTGTTAAAGTCCACAACCCCTGCACTGAAAATGTCTGCTACAGGTAAGTGAAGCATGCTTCCACTAGCATGCAAGCTCGCTAAAAGCAATTTCTACTCCACTAGACAAAGCAGGAAGGGAGGAGGAGGGAGGCTAGAACACATCTAAAATTGATGGCATCGATTCAAGATGCCAATTATTGCAGCCCTTCAACTAGAAAGAGGCAACACTCTTGAAACATAACCAATACCCTGAAGACAATTTAAGGGAATGTGTTTTTGATCTTTGATGCCTCCAACACTAAATGGCTCCGGTGGAAGACTTTAAAGGAAACTCCATTAGAAGGAATACTGTTAATTTGCTAATGTGTTTTTTTTTTTCCGGTTGCTTTAAATTTTATGGCTCCATAGTCATTTCTGGGAATCTCGAGGCGCTTTGAACTGTTAAATGCAGCATGGCAATTATCTTAAAAGTCACCTTGGAATTATGAATTATGAATTAGGATGCTCTCCTAAAAGGCTGTTTGAAGTCAATATTCCTGGTGTTACTGACATAGCATTTATCTAATTGCTGTTGATTGAACAATTAACCCTTTAGCATTTACATTCTTTTACATTTTAAAACAAAATTAAACCTTTAGCATGTAATGCCATCAAACTTTATTTATTTTTTTGCTGCTGTTGCTGCTGATTATGTCTACTTTAACTGCTTGTGTTACTCTTATCTATCCCTTGTGTAACTGTTATTTATCCTTTCCTATTGTTTATCTTTCAGCGTGGCTGTGTCGCGATCTAAAGACGTGCCTCCATTTGGACCTCCCATCCCCAAGGGCGTGACCTTCCCCAAGTCAGCCGTGTTCAGGGACTTCCTCCTGGCCAAGGTCATCAACGGAGAGAATGCCGCGCACAAGTCGGAGAAGTTCCGCGCCATGGCCACGAGGACACGACAGGAGTACCTGAAGGACCTGGCGGAGAACTTTGTCAGCACGGCCACCATCGACTCGACCGTCAAGTTCAGCTTCATCACCCTGGGCGCCAAGAAGAAGGAGAAGGCCACGCCTCGCAAGGACGCCCACCTCTTCAGCGTCGGCGCCATCACCTGGAGTGTCAGCGCCAGGGACTTTGGCCTGTCGGCTGACGTGGACTGCTTGCTGGGCGTCTCCAACGAGTTTATCGTGCTGATCGAGGAGGACTCCAGGAACGTGGTGTTCAACTGCTCCTGTCGAGACGTCATCGGCTGGGCCTCGGGCATCATGAGCATCAAGATCTTCTACGAGCGTGGCGAGTGTGTCGTGCTCTCGGCTCACGACAACTGTGGCGAGGACATCAGGGAAATGGTCCAGAGACTAGAGGTAAGAGCACCACTGGCTCCCTTGCACTCTAAACTAATCGGAGTTAGATTCTAAGGTTCATAGAGGGATGAATCAACTGGTATCCAAAGTAGCTGACATGTCATTCTTGTGTACAAATATTTACAAATGTATTCATACAAGAGATGTTTCATTGTATTAAAATGTGATTGTGTGTGAATGTGTGTTATGTAACGTTTATTCTGGTTCGTTTACATTTTTATTAAAGGTATGTTTATTGAAACCAGCTATAAAAACTCATCCTCCATTCTAGCCCATAGTAAGACTGTGTCATTAAGGTCTATCAGTGAAAACTCTCTAATCAATCTTTCTGTGGCCAATCGGATCAGTTTGTTTTGGCTTTGTCTCAGACTTTGGCTTTTCTTTTGATGAATAGGGGGCAAACAATGACAATGATAATCCTCTCATACATGATCCCACGGACCTTCTTTAAGTGTTAGAGTAAATAATGTTCAACAGTCTCAGCAATTGATAAATTGATAAATTATTGATAAATTATAAATATCAAGTATAAATTATAACAATACAGCTGTATTTACGGTTCATGATTTTTTTATAGAGCCTTTATTTAGCCTTATAGATATATATTTTGTCATTGCTTAATGAAGCCATACGTTTGCCCAGTGATAACTAATTGGCTCTCGTTTGAATATCTTCCCTTAAATCTTTTTACAGTGTTCCAGGCAGCATGGCTTTATCCTAGTGCGAGATAAAACGGAGACTTGGAGACGTTTAACCTGATGGATTATGATACCGTGCTGTGATTTATATCCATGTTCGCCTCCTGGACTTTGTAAAGAAGATCAGCGGCCTATCCTCCCATAACATAATTTACTTCCCCCGAAAGTCTGCTATGGCTCAGGGCTCGGTCTAAGAAGATTCCTTGGATTTATATGGCTTATTGAGAGAGATTGAGAGAACAGATTCTGTGTGATAGAAGCGAATGGCCTAGAATTGTTTCTTGACTTCCACTGGGATTGCGAGATGTTTCCGCTGTGGGTAGATGCTAATGGCTGTGGTCTTTATGTGGTACAAGAGGATAGGCTGCATTAGAAATGTTACTCTTGGCATATAGTTGCTTTGCTATGGACCACAAGGTGCAATATTGGCTTTCCTTATTTGAGTCCTACTAACAACTCACGCGGGCTTTCCTCTTACTCTGTCATATATTTATTTCTGTATTTCCATGTTTTTGTCCATCACAATCTATAAAATATTTCGATTAGACTCTTGATAAATCTTTCACTATGCCTAAATTATTTTATTTTTTGTCTGTTGGGTCTCAAGGGACTAAGGTTGTTGTGGCTGTTCTGTTTTATGTCTGCACAAACCACAGAAAACATTTATTTTTTCATTTTCATCGCCAAAGATGGGGCAAATGTCACTCACCAGGCCAGGCGGTTGATTTGAGGGAGTGAAAGATTAGAGTTTAATCTGATTTTGGTCCACCCTTTCACCCTGCATGTCTGGATGCCGGTAACAGAGGCAGCAGCTTAGGCAGAGCTGCACAGGAAGCTCCAACCCACTTTTAACTGGAACAAGAGGCACAGTGTTCAGTCTAGCTAATAATAGAAACACCTCTGATCTGCCTCAGTCCCCGCGTCCTGAACATTGTACGTTTCCCTGCTTCAGAGCTCCAGTGTATGTTATGACGTCTGAATGGTCAGCTGTCCCTAGCTGGCGTGAACGAGCTCAAGAAACACCACCTGGTTGTCTTAACCCAGATGCTGCCATTCAATGCTTGACGTCCAGTGCTTGTATTGGCTTCTGTGTCTGTTTTCCTGTTCCTAATTTCCATCATTTGTTTATTGAACCGGTACTCCGGCAGCCCTCTGCTTCCTCTACGTAATGTAGAGTCTGAAGCCACATTGTCAGAGAGTGGGCCTGCCTGTATGCTCTGTGTCTGCTTAAGGCTGTAACTGTACACACACCTACCACAGTACGGCAATACCCTGGCACACATGACTAGGTAGTAGTGGCATATTATTGCAAACGGATCCAAACGTTATCCAGTGTAACACTCAGCATCCAAATAAGGACGACATTTTAGCATAATAATGACCCAAGGAAAGAGTTATTTCAATTTTTATGTAACATCCACTCGGGCCAATGACATTTTATTTTTTGTGGGGGGGGGGAGTAAATGCCACACTGTTAACGACAATGACATTAGTGTTGTCAATATTTGTAGCCTTTTGTTGTTGGTGTGACCCCATCAGGGGCACTTCAAACAGCGGTGGTGATCGGGCCTGTGTGGGTTGCCCGTGCCAGGCTTTGTCCCCGGGTAGTTTTGTGTTTCCGCTCTGCCGTGTCCCGGGGCCCTGACCGGCTTCGCCTTTCACTGGCAGGATTCACGGGCTGCCAGGCTTGTGTGATGTAACGTGAGCCACCCCGGCCAGAGAGATGCAATTGGCTGCCCTGCCACAGTGAGGCCCGCTGTGGGAGCCCCACTTAAAGCCTTGGGATAGCGCCGGCCTCCCCAGGGTGTCATTGGACTGGAAGGCCACGTGCTTGGCATTTATCACAATGGCTGGGTGGATCGGTTTCTGTGCACATGGTCTTTTCTGCGAACCAAACGGTTTTCTTTCTCCTCCACTTGTTTTTATTACAAAATGGGATATAAGAAATGGAACTGAGAGATAGAATGCGACTATGTGTCGATATTTACAATTTATTAACTGTTTAGCTGTAATTCTGTGTAATATATATAATATATTACAATATAATAATAATATAATATAAAATATAATGTAATACTGTGTTTGCTTGCAACATCTTCTTGTTAGCACACTTACAATAAATTACATCAATTAGATTTGTTGCTGATGCTACTTTGCAGTTGTCTCTTAGGCTGTTTGATCTAGTTCATCAAATGGTGTTATTACGGAATTGTGAGTCTCCTTCCCATCAGAGTCACTTTATGAGATGTGACAGTTTCTTCTGGTGGAGTGATTCAGAAGGGAGGTTTGACACACACATACGCACACGCACACACACACACACACACACACACACTCAAGAGCTGGGGACGTGAGTCAGCTTGGGCTCATCACAGACAAGCTTAACCTTAGAACCTCTGTGGTGTCGTAAAAGTATGACCAGCCCCGACTTTGTGCGTTTGTTTGTTTCACCAGTGCCAGGGGCACATCAGCATCAGTCAAAACATTAGCCTTGTTTTTTTTTGTTGTTTTTTTACATTTGTCGGATTCAGAAGCATATGGTATTTAAGTAGTCATTAGGTTATTAACATTCGCAATTTTAGGGAAGTTGTGCTTATTTTTTCATTGTTTTTTGCGTTGGAGGGGCTTATGTCCAAGCTGATCAGAGCCCATTTCCTAACAACACTGACGCCCCATGGGGACACGTTTTGCCAAGTACCACCACCCTTACTGTAAGCTTGCACGCTGGTCATCATAAAGTCAGCTCCATTATTCTATTGGGTTTATAAAACCCTTATTCAGCCACACTGGATTGGGGCTGCTCTGCCTATTAATCCCCTGCATGGACCGGCTGAAGCAACAGTGAGACATTTAAAATGTTGTTATTTAAAGAGTTTCCTTGAAAATCCCCAAATGTCGCACCCCTGAGATCGTTGGAATTGTCCTTTGTATTTCGCTCAGGCTTTTCCCAGCCTTAGCCAGAGTAATTGTTTGGATAGCAGGACATCTCACCGGAGCGTCCCTTGATAGTCTTATCTAGGCCATCTCAGATTGGCCAACAGAACAACAGTTTGATTCCAGTGGCTATCGGTAGCTCTTCATCTAAAGCAAGAGCCAGTGTCACTCCCGAAGCTTGGAACATAACAGCGAACCACTCGAGAGAAAAAATAAATGTGTTTCCTCATAACTCCAACAATACAAGATGTTCCTGTTCATGGAATTCATCCATAAAAACATTGGTACGTTTAGGGCGTATTATGAACCAGGTTGTTTTGGGATCGATGGCTGTTGTCGTTGCCATGAATGTCATCACGACAGCTCCCAGCCGATTCGCCTGAGGGCGGGGATCTCCATTCGTTTCACTTGAGGCTTCATAGAGATTAGTTGTTCACTGAGTTAATTACCAACCTGGCGACCCGATTCCCACACCACCACTCTCTTCGATTAGCCCTTGTATTTGCTGCCAGATTTATCCGGGATAGAGTTCTATGTGGACTAGGGTCTCGCCATCCCTCTTATTTGTGTTTCTGCTTGTATTGAGGGTCCGGTTGAGCATTGAGAGCCTGTCGCCTGGGCTAATGTTTTGTACCAGTCAAATGCCGCTGTGCAGTCGATGTAGGTGGTCACCCAGGGTTGAACCAAGACTAATCTAATGGGTAATTAAAGGAGATTGGTTAAGGTGTGAGATTTTCCCCAGTTAAGGAGGAATTACATGTGCAGGGAAAAGTACTCAGACTTCGATGGGATAAGTGGAGCTCTCATTTTTATATGGCTATGAGCCAGGACCCCAGTCAGTGCCCCTTTTAAGAACCGTCTTTTTGCTGTTGACGCTGCTGTGGTAGACGAGAGTAGCTCCCGTGTGTTTGTGAGTGACGTGTCTTCTATCTAAACACCCTTTACTGCGCACGCTACGCACGAGAGGTTTATCAGCAGCTCGGGCGAATGGTCCACAAACGCTGCTGTTGTTGGGAAACGACTTTTTGGTCCGAATTAGGAGTTCTATTTCTTATCTCCCCGTCTCTTTGCTCGTGTCACCATGCATCTTTTGTCTCAAAGCTATTAGCTCCGTTATGCGCTATCCTGTTTACTTCCGTTTCAAAGGTTCTTAGAGATTGTTCTTTGGATTAGCCAAACAAACAGAGCCATGTGCTTTGTTTACATGTGGACATTGCCTTAGGAATAACCGTTTGTATGTTCTCCAGTTGCTCCTCCTTATTTGCTGTGTGCACGCTTGCCGTCTTTAGTGTCTGTTTCTGTGTTTTCATGCACACTTGTGCATTTGTGTCCATTTTCTATTCATTATAAGTTAAAAAGTAAAAACTTTTTATTGTGCAAAGGGATCCAATTTGACGCTTTCCCTTTATTGTCTGTCAAAAGACTGGCTTCTCTTTGTCCGCCGTGGCACTTCCTGTTAGCTCTGCCCGGCCTCACGTTGTCCTTCTGCATCCCTCCAGATTGTCACCAGAGGCTGTGAAACCTCGGAGATGACCTTGCGCAGGAATGGCCTCGGTCAGCTGGGCTTCCATGTGAACTTTGAAGGCATCGTGGCCGACGTGGAGCCCTTCGGCTTCGCCTGGAAGGCGGGCCTGAGGCAGGGCAGCCGCCTGGTGGAGATCTGCAAGGTCGCCGTGGCCACCCTCACCCACGAGCAGATGATTGACCTGCTGCGAACCTCCATCAGTGTCAAAGTGGTCATCATCCAGCCTCACGAGGATGGCGCCCCCCGCAGGTAACTTCAGACCCCCACACTATACCCTACTGAGGCCTACTCTATATGCTGGATCTAAGTCAGCAACCACTTAAAAGTCATTGTGTGTGACCTGAATTCCTGGGATTACAGACAATTCTCAGGGGTCTCCAAGAGAGACGATCAGTGAGATCGTTTGAGTGAAGTGGTAAAGAAAGACTCGTTATCATTTGCATATCAACTATTTGGATTCTCAATGCCTCTGAACTTTAGACCTACATAGACCAGGGGAAACTTATTTCTAAGCCTTAATGGATTTGAATGTGAACACGGTGTAGCTTGGACTGTCTTCCCCTCCCTTCAGTTGCTGATGCAGCCGGGTTCTATTTGCCTCTCATATGACTGACAATAGCAGGTGATTTGCATAGAAAAAGGGCTTTTTCTAGTGCCTTGAGAGAATCCCAGCGTCCTGTTGTGTGTCTGTGTTGTGAGAAGTGGAGGGTGGGGAGGGTGGTGGTGGTAGCATCAGTATTGTGAAGCCTGGACGTCAGCGTTTCTCCCTAATGATAATGAGGAGAGTTTCTTGATTAATGAAGAAACACTTCTCGTCACTGGCTGACAGCACACACTCGCTCGATTTTTTTTATTCTCTTCTCATCCATATCCCAGCAATTAGGACGGCAGGGTCAGCCTTCTTTGGGAGGCTTGTGGCGACATCACTCTACTAATTGAGAGAGAGAGTTGTGTTTTTTTCACATAGGCATTTTTGATGAGGAACGATGAAAGTCGCTTGAAGCGTCTCGCCTCCCAAGCACGTCTGCTTTTTTTTGCCCGTGAGTGTCAGACAATCCCGTGAAGGCGTGTCCACAGCTCTTTCATGTTTAGGTGTTCGATGTCTTTGTTTGGCTTTTGCTTTTTACCAATTAATCCAGCACCCACTCATTCACACATACAAATGGAAACATGGATTTTAGTGTGTGGAGAATACGTCTGCCTCTATCCTATGTTGTGGTCTGATGGTTGCAAATGGTGCATGATGTCATATTACCTAAACAAACCTTTGCATAAAGGTAAAGCTAACCAGAGCTGGAAAATAGTATTTTTTTATTACAATTTGGTGCTAAATTAGATGGTGTAAAGTATTTCACTCCTACAGTAGCTTTGAAAGAGATTGCAAAGTAGTAGATACTTCCTGGTGTCAGTGTTTCACAGTTGCATTGTGGTCTGGCAATGGACGGCTGGTATTTGGTGTCCACAGATGGTGCGACAACTCGCCTAGTCTGTGATTCCAACACAACTGCTTGTCTGCCAGAATGAACTATAATCCTCTTACAGGGATCTGTGATGATACATGATGATACAATCGTAATCTGAGTTTAGGGAAGCAAAAAATATGTCAAAACAAACATCCTAAAAACTCAATCTGCAGTGATAAACATGCCAAGCTATCATGGTATATATGTACCAAATTTAGAATTTTTGGACTCTCTTAGAAGCTCTTTAAGTGAGTTTTAAAAGACTATTTTTGAAATGTTGTACTAAAAAGGTTGTTTACTTGGTGACATGTTTTGGGGCTTCAAATTTGGTAAAGTAGCTCAAAAAAGCATACGTTAATTGGTTCTTTAGGCTTATGATGCAGGGCATTACCCATATATAGCCAACAGACGTGTTCCAGGGATTGTTAAAAGGAAACGTTCTATTGGCGACGGTCAGTTGTCACCAGTGGCACATACCACCATATCTCAGAGCCCCCAGTGTTCCGAAAACAGAAAAAGGTCTTCTAGTTGAGCACGTGAATGTTCTTTCATCGCTCAACCCAACCGGGAGGTGAAAGGTCAGGTGAACCGTCTGGAAGGGCCCTCGACTGGTTTTGCCACTTGCTCTTTGCATTACAGAACAGTGTTGTGGTCAACAATGGCTGCTCCAGTTTTCCTTTTATTACCTCAAGGGAAAGGAATTCAGCAGGAGACCGGAGGCCCCTGACAGCCCCTCGTGGCCCGGAGAGACGAGGGAGACTTGAACAACAATGGACAAGAGTCTCATGACCTCCAGACAATGAACCCTGGCTCCAAACTCCCTCCATGACTGGGAGAACTGTTTTTACAAGTACATTAAGGCCAGAAAGGGGCTTGTTCAGCGTTGCTTGTAAATGCTGTCACGAGTTGGGTTTTGAATTATGTGTAACGTCGGTGTCTTAATGCCTTGCATTCATTTTTGGGTGGAAACTGGTGTGTGGCACACTATCTGGTTCCCATAAATATATGAACCAGAGTTTTGTACAGGGGGAATGTGAGTGATATTGTGGACCCTCTCCCTGGCATTACAGTCCTCCATTTGTAAATGTATCCCAATAGCCTCTTTTATTTATGCACTGTAGCTCTTAATGCTGTTCATGCCTTTTTAAGGTTTTGCACGGGGCCGTCTGGAGCACAATGAGATACGACTCTAATATTAGCCTAGTCTAGAACTGTATTTTTTTACACGTTGAGCAGGATGTGGTCTTAACTCCGTGCAACAGGAGAGGCCTTTCCCTCATCACTCTGGAAAAGCTTTAAACAGGTTTAATGAGGGTCCCGGGAATCAAGCTAATGAGAAAAATAAGAAAAAAACACTTCCACCGGTTGAAATTTGAATGTTCGTATCGTCACAGCGTAGAGATGAACAGTCAGTGTGACTGTGTGTTTTTGTAGAAGTGCTAACACCTTGGTGACATATCAAGAGGGGCACAAGTGACCTTTTCTCTGAAAATGGTGTCAGACTTCTAGTCGTCTTGGATTTTAATCTTGGCTGAAGTTGAACTGCTCATTTCAACACCTTTTGAGATGCACCCAGCTTTACTTAACAATACAGTTAAAGTTGATCTCCAAAGTCTTAAGTGTATATTTAAATCCTTCAGTAGAATGCCCATAACAAAGAATCTGATGGTTCATGGGAATTCTACTTAGCATTTCTATACTGGTCCTCCCTCTTGACCTCATCAGATAAGTGTCGTGCCTGAGGTCGTCGGGGAGTTGACGGGAGGGGGACGGGGGGTCTTAACCTCTGGGGGTCGCGGGGTGTGACGTTGGAATGTAATCGTGAGAATCAATGAACACGTCCGTCCATCTCTGGCCTTGTCATCACGTCGACGACGCTCCGACAAAGGAGTCAGAGGTCAAACTGTCCCGTTGCTCTGAGCCGGGTGCCCCCTTCCCAAACCCGCTACCTCCATAAAGCCCACTGGCCTTTAACTAAAACAGCCAGATGAATAGCAAAACTCGTGGCTTACACAAGCAGTGCCTTTTTTACTGCAATTGCGGAGCTATAGTTATTTTTGGACGAACGTTGGGGATTTTTTGGGGATTGGATGATATCAATGTGATGGCGTAACATAGCGGGTTGTCAAAATGTAAGCCCTGGTGTTTAGTCGTGAGAGGGACTCTGTAGCTCTTGGCCGAGCAAACAGGAAACGGGACAGTGTGTAAATCTTGGCCCTGGCCTCCCTCTCGCCGCAGACTGCTGCGGTTTAGGCTGACTGGGTGGGACCAGGGGCCCCAGGGGCTGCAGCTAATCCCTGCCTCTGTCAGCCCCCGGCTCAGGTTTAACTGCTGACCAAACACACACACACACACACACACACACACACACACATTTTCCTCCTTCCTGATTTATACACTTAAGACGATGGGTCCACCTACACGTTACAAGGTGGAGCTCTTTCCTTAGTGTGTGCCTGCCAATTTTTGTGCTCCTGTCACTCTCGGCAGTCTGAGGTCATGCAAAGTAACGGACCACAGGGATATTAGCATTACGAGCCGAATGCACCCTGTCGGTTCTTCCGGGGGTCCTGCGGAAAGCGCCGCACAGCGGGATCCAACAGCTGAGACCTTTTCTGTTGACAAGCCGTTTGCACAGTTTAACCTATCCAGTTGTGCGGTGACGTGCGGCAACATGGCTTGAGGGACGCGCAGTTAATCTACGTAATGACTGGGTTAGCCGTCCCGTGAAAAAAGGTCATTAGGCGACGTTTGAAGTGTTCAACACTCACTCTCGTTCAACGCCCATCGCTTCCTTCTCGACGTGTCTCCTGAGTGTTTGTGACGTCGACAAAAAAAAGAAAAAGGAGAGCAGATATCAATGAACCCCCATGTTCCCACAGCTTTGAAGGAAAGATCACTAACAAGATTGCAAAGAGATAAGTATTGTGTGTGTATATATATATATATATATATATATATATATATATATATATATATATATACAATTGTACTGTGCATACGTTTTAGGTACGGGATGCTGTTTTGAAGAGACAGCGAAGAGTGGTCACACCAAATGTTGATTTGAGACAGATTTGCTTTGCCCTCACTTTGTATTTTATGAATTGATAAAAAATAAACAATTAACATTTATATTTTTATATATATATATATATTTTCCTAACTTTAAAGACTTCACACCTGTCTTAAACTTTTGCACATTACTGTATATACACAGTATATGCATATACGTATGTTCCGTGTTCCTATATAGGCCTCCCTCGGATCCAGTGGCACTCGGGTGTGCCTCACTTCACGAAATCCCTCTCGATACGGCTTCCCCTCTTGATCTAATGCATCTCACTACTTACATGTCTCCCGTACAGCCATTAACTGATGCATGCAACATGCCATACCTACGAGCAGGCTGACTGCACTTCAAACTTGTGCAATTATTCATGTCAACGTGTCGGACAGTTCATGGAGATCATGGAGGACTGGCAAGTCCTCGCCCGTGACGCTGACCCTGCCTAAGCCCCAGACCAGATGTGATGATGAGGAGGAAGAGGAAGTGGAGGAGGGTAGTTAGCTCCAGTAGCACCCACTAAAGGTTCCTATAGGCCACCAGCTGTAAACAGTGGAGCCACCGGTGGCCTGGTTTGATGAAAGGGCCTTTTCTACAGAGGGATTAGAGGAGCTGCCCCTCTCTGGTGACCACAGCCCCGTACAATCACGCAGTCCACCCCCCTGTCAGGCTCCGGTGTGTACATGCATGACCACAGCCCTGTAAACAGAGTGCGCTCCGGTCCCTTAGTGGAGCCCGGAAAATAGGCTTCAAGCCTGGGAGTGTGTGTGTGTGTGTGTGTGTATGGGGCGGGGTGGGGGGGTGGGGGGGGGGGGGTGCAGTGTAATCATTGAGGTTCTGCTTGAAATGCTTTTTTGGAGAGCTAGCGGAACACCCAGGCTGTCACACGACCCAACTGCAACCCCCCAGCCCCACCCCTCGCTCTCTCTCTCTCTCCCCCTTTTCACTCGCCAGCTAAACATACACGCAAGTCCCTGCTTCAACCCCAAAGACTAATGTTGCGTGAAATGGCATCACAGGCCCTGTCCAGGCCGGGGATCCTCGGTGTTGTGAGCAGTAATGGGAGGGTGATGGAGAGGGAGCTGCAGTGCAGGGGAAGCCCATATCAGGTTAAGTAGCAAGCTGAGATTTAAGTAGCAAGCTTTTTAGCTTCCCTGGTGGTGGAGGAAATTTACATACAGTATATATTTTTTTTTAGTCTCACAAACGGGCTAGATGGGAAAAAAGGTGTTGTGTGTGTGTGTGTGTGTCGAGTAGTTAGGTATTTTTAATGGTACTGGGGTGTGCGGTTGTTGCCTTGGTAACACTAATAGGTTTTATCTCTCCCCTGTCTTGTTCGCTCACACACTGCGAGGTCAGCATTGTCCCAAAGACAAAGAGGGGAACAGCCGCTCCATGCACACAACGTAGCCCGCCATTTATTAACTTTCTGTTCTATTATGATTTGCCTGTTGTGGTATTTTAATGCTCATCCCCTGTCCATTGTGCCCCCCTCCCCCCCTCCCCCTTACACTAAAGGATGTAATGCTACCGAGGCTGTGTGCTTTTCGCCCTAGGTGCATTGCTGACCACCGGGCTCCCCTTTCCCTCCCCTCCCCCACGCCCTTCTCTCCCAGGGGCTGCTCGGAGCTCTACCGCATTCCCATGGTGGAGTACAAGGTGGACAGCGAGGGCACGCCCTGCGAGTACAAGACGCCCTTCAGGAGGAACACCACCTGGCACCGGGTGCCCGCGCAGGCCGGCCAGCCCCTCCCCAGGGCCTCGCCCACGCAGGGCCCCGACCGCCTGCAGTGCCAGCAGATCCTCCAGCACGCCCAGGCGGCCATCCCAAGGAGCACCTCGTTTGACAGGAAGCTGCCAGATGGCCCCAGGTACTTTTTTTTTTTTTTTTTTTGTCCACCGTACACGGCAAGGACGCTCACAATTGACAACCTCTGTGTCACTCAGCATTTCTCTCGCCCCCCCCATCCCCCAGAAGGTATTTTATCCCCCTGTAACTCCCCTCTCTCTCTCTCTCTCTCTCGCTCTCTCTCGCTCTCGTCGAAATCCATTAGTTTCACTTATTTATAAGTTGAGCAGAGTCACGTCTGACATAAGTCGTGACTTCTTCCTGAAACTCGCACTCAGGTGTCAGACTACGTAACGGGCTGCTTTTTGGATATTTTATGAAGCCTTTATTTTAGGATATTTAATAAATCAAGGCAAAGCCACATGGCGAGGGGACACAATGGAGATCTTTTAGTCTCCCCCCCACTTTTCTTCTCTCATGACCATGAAATTTATAAAACCTTCCCGTGCTATACTTTGCGCATCATTTCGGATCCTTAAGTCACCCTTTCATTCCACCTACCCATCCCTATATT